>CM064582.1:34105482-34197982 GCA_032716605.1 Paralithodes platypus
CCCATATACTATAATTCCCCCCATCTGTCTCTCCTTATTTTTATATTCTATCTTTTTGTTTCCTCTACCGAGGATTAACCTCCCATTCGTAGTAGGCTTGTACCTGACCCTACCTGTATGGACCCGTTAGGCCATTTCGTCCTTTCCCCTTTTCCAAACTCCTCATTTGATCTCTTCCGACGTTTGACATGCCAATTCTAATTTTGGGCTTTACCTGACCTACCAGTTCGTTTGCCTCATTAACCCTTTTCCAATTCCCTCATTTAATCTCTCCCAAGGATTTAAACTCACTATTATTAGCCTCACCTGACCCTACCAGAACAGTTTTTTGTATGTCTGTATATTGTTTGCATACGTGAGCGTTTATGTATACGGGCATGTGCACACTTACTGCATTGCTTCTTATGTTCTTATATATGTATGTATATATATATGCGTATGTAGGTGTGTACGTATGGGTATATATGTATGTTTCTGTATATATATAAGTAAAATAAATGTGTACTGTATATAGCACTGTAAATCACTTCCTCTCATGGTTAATTTATGATAATCTGTATTTTAACATCTAGCATAATTATTGTATTAATGTTTATTTTTATGTAATGAAAAGGATATTATACTCACACATTGTAAAACTGAGCTTACCATTTTCATATCTTTACATCGTCATGTTCATCCACTTAAAATTGTAAAATGTATATTTTCAGCTCACCTGAGGGCTGGCCCATTTCTTCAATAAACCAGTTGATTATTATTATTATTATTATTATTATTATATATGTTCTGGATGGGTGTCTTTAATACGGGTGGGGGATGGGAGGGGATATGTCATTTTAATCACTAAAACATGTATGTAATGGTCCCCTACGCACTTTGCGACTTGAAGGTTACACATATGAAAAAACCCAACAACAATGACGTTATTCAAAATAAAAAATGGCCTCCCAGCAATAATTTTTTTCGAACACTTAACCCGTTATAACTACGACAGATCCTTTTTAAACTGCAACAAAATCGTCTAACTATAGCTTGAATTTTTTTTGTTTGAATAATATTACAAAGATATCGCCGGTACAGAAGGGGTTAAGTGGAGATTATACAATTATGGAATTATTAATTACACCTGAATAATATTAGGAGATAAATATATAGTGTTGTGTATATCGTGGTCAGGTGAGATTTAATATGTTCAAGACACTCCTGACTGTGGTGGTGGGGTGGCTATAGCCCTGGGTTCCCATCCTCAAGGGCCTGGGCTCGAATCCCAAGTTAGGTTAGTAACATAATTTCAGATTCTGTGTTTAGGGTATGCATTTATTTAAAAGAAAGCCAGATACCCTTTACCCATTACACCCGAATTGCCAAAGGCTGAAATTATCACGGCAGACAGAAAGGTAGGTCCTGAAAAAATGCCACCCATAGTAATGCCGATTGTCACAAGTCCTTCATCACCAAATTCTCGGCAAAATAAAATTCTGAACAAAACTCTACACATATATGGAGAGGGGGGGGGGTTGTATAAAAACACAACATTCCATTGAACCGCCCATAGCGATAGAGAAAATGTCAACAGTATCATTTAGGTATTGGTCCAGCGGTAATGTCCACACTAACACCAACAACACTAAATAACACACATTATATAACCAAACGGGAGGAGAGAGAGAGAGAGAGAGAGAGAGAGAGTGTGTGTGAAAGGGAGTGGGTTTACTAGTTTACTAAATCCATGTGACCAACCAAGAAAGCCAGCACGGAAAGACAAACCCTAACAACATTGAAGTACCGACAACATGTGACAGACTCCTACAAAAACTGCATAGAAGTTCCATAATTAATATCACCACCAAAGGATCGATACAGTTATTATATTGTGACCATCTTGGGGGAGGAATATTGAGGGCAAGAGTATCAAATTACTGGCACGGGGAGATAGTCACACAAAATACAATGTAAGGGTTACAAAACAAATAGAGGAAAGATAAAAAGCTTGAAGATACATGTAAAAACCATATATACTGTTCTGCGAAACATACTGCGTAATATCGAGTGTGTGTGTATGTGTGTGTGTGTGTGTGTGTGTGTGTGAATATCTATCTACAGTATATGCTATCTATATGCTCAGGCCCAATCCCCATTTTGGGGGGTATATACTGTATATATATATATATATATATATATATATATATATATATATTCTATTTTAAACAGACGAGGTTAAAAGCAATAGCAGTTTCAGCATTCAGGATTTTATTGTTACAGCTTTCAATAGTTCTAACAATTTTCCTCTGGGGTTCAGAGATGAGGTATAAAAGGTTAGCAAAATTCATGGTGGATCCAACGTTTCACAAGTAAACATCTTGCATCTTCAGGGAATGGAGAGGTAATGATTAGAATAGGGACAAAGCATCATATTTATACAAAATTCGAGGATCAAGTAGAGGGAGGTGTCGGAGCTACTGGGTGTGTGGTGGCTGTTCATTGGTGGAAGGCAGTCTATTCGCGAGACGGGCACTAAATCTTATCGGTGGTTGGTTGTTGGCTGTGGGTGGCTGTGATTGGTTGGTGTTGTCAGTTGTGTGCTGAGCTTGGAAGCGTAAGGGAGGGGGGCGCGGGGCGAGAGGAGGGGGGAGGGGGGGGGGGGGCAGCATGCCTGTAGAGCTTGCCTGAAGGAAGAATTTGAAGGTCTTGTGTTTGGTTGTTGATGCTGGGGTTGAGTGTTTGGATGTATAGAGCTTCTAAAATAGCTAGTCTTCTGGGGTCTGATTCCAGAGGTGCAAATATGCTGGTATATCACATGGTCGTCTTTCGGTTGGTTGGTGGAAATGGGGCGGTTACGGAGGACAAGGTTGGAGGTCTTAGGAGATTTGTAGTAAATAATGAGTTTGATTTTATTGTCAGGGTTGGTGGGGAGGACGTTTTTGTTAATTATTTCTTTCATAATGGATTCGTCTGTTGTGTGGTCGGAAGACATGTAGTTTCTGTAGAAAAATGTAATGTAATTGACCGGGTTGGTGCTAGGGGGGTCTTGTTTGTACCATTTTTCTAGGTGGTGGTTGATGGCATTGGTGACGTCAGTGTTGGAATACCCATTGTTGACTAGGACCTGGGTGAGCCTTTCCAGTTCATTGTGAGTGTCATTCCAGGTGGTGCAATGGGTGAGGGCTCTCCTGCCATAGGCGGCGATGGTGGACTGTAGGTATCGTTTAGGGCATTCACTTTCCCCATTAAGACATTGGCCATTGTTAGTAGGTTTGGTGTACACGGTAGTTTTGAAGCCGTGGTCGTGGAGGGAGACAAGGAGGTCGAGGAAGGGTAGATGTCCATCGGTGGTTTCTTCGTATGTGAAGTTGAGTCCGGAGGCGGCCATGAAGCGCTGCTGGAGGTCCCTGAGTTCGCCCAGGTCCTTCACCCGCACGGAAGATATCATCGATGTACCTGCAGTAGACAGTGGGCCGGTGGGCAGCCAGGAGTTCCTCTTCGATAGTTCCCATGAAGCAATTGGCGAACAGGACCTCCAGGGGGCTCCCATCGCTACAACCGTCGAGTTGCTGGTACATATTCCGGCGGGGGCAGAGGAAAGGGGACTCCTTGGTACATAGTTCCAAGAGCGTCTTCAGGGCTTTCTCCGGGATGCCCAGGGGGGGGCGTATTAGGGCAGTGGTAAACTCGACGTAGGATAAAATCTATGGTCTTGTCAACGGGCACGTTGGTAAACAAACTCTCTACGTCAAGGGAGGCGATGATGTGGTCGTTAGCTGGGGGGGGGGGGGGGGATCTCGTAGAATTTCTAGGAAGTCATAAGCAGAGTTGAGGTTGTATTGCCGTGGAACAAAAGGGGTGAGGAGTTTGTTCAGGGCCTTGGCGGTCTGGTAGGGATCTGTGATATGATGGGGCAGAGGGGGTTCCCGGGTTTGTGGGTTTTTATAGTACCGTAAGCATAACCTGGGGTGAATTCGCCGATGAGTTTCTTCAGGTGTACGCCACCGGCTTTGGCGTTGAAAGCAGTGATTGGTCATATAATTTGAATATTGCATAAGAAAGTACACTTTCAATTCAAACATATTACTTTTCCTTCCATACATATAAACATGAAGTGTATGCAAATTAATGTGACCAACTGTTCCTACAAATGATGGTATTTATTGACAATTTTCCTCCCCTTACCTTCACAAAACTAGCATTACATTGGTTCCTCAATACTCTGTTTCAGTCGCCTCTACCCTCTTCTCTCTTCTCTATCTCTTACAATAATTAATCGTCCATACCTCTCGTCTCATATAAGAACATAAGAACATAAGAAAATGGGAGTCTGCAGAAAGCCGATTGGCCTAAGCAAGGCAGATCCCTGTCCCACACAACCCCAATTACAAAGCCCAATTATAGGCTCAACACTCTAATACCCTGAGGATCATCTTACCAAAACGGTTTGAGATTAACGCAGGATTACGGGGGTCTGCAGAGCGCTGATTGGCCCAACCCTGCTGATTTCCCCTTCACACCCAACCCTTCTCGTCCATATGCTTATCCAATTTTATCTTAAAGCTCCCTACCGTTTTTAATCCCACTATAGCACTTGGTAGTCCATTCCACCCATCTATAACTCTGTTACCAAACCAATATTTGCCTCTATCTTTTCTGAAACGAAATTTATCTAATTTGAAACCATTGGTACGAGTTCTTTCGCTATCACTGAGCTTTAGTACATTTGTCATGTCCCCTTTATTAATCCCACTAACCCACTTGAACACCTCTATCATATCCCCTCTAACTCTGCGTCTCTCTAACGAATGTAAGCCTAATTTCTTCAACCTTTCTTTATAAGGAAGATTTCTAATATTATGGATCATTTTTGTCATTCTACGTTGTACTCTCTCCAATGAATCTATGTCCATTCTGTAATAAGGACACCAAAATTGAACAGCATAATCCATATGGGGTCTCACTAATGACAAGTAAAGTTTGAAGATAACATCAGCAGTTCTGTTACTCACACTCCTAGAGATGAACCCGAGAATCCTGTTTGCCTTGTTTCGAACGCTTATACACTGTTGTCTAGGCTTCAAATCATTGCTAACAAACACACCTAGATCTTTCTCACAATTCGAGTTTTCTAATTCCATATTAGCTAGTTTATATATAACATTTGTATGCATCTTCCCTATCTTTAATACCTTGCAATGTTAAACTTCATCTGCCAATTTACTGACCATTCGTGTAAGGTATCTAGATCCCTTTGGAGGCACTCTATATCTCTATCTGAATCAATTGTTCTCCCCATTTTGGTATCGTCTGCAAATTTATTTATCCTACTAGTTATACCTAAATCAAGGTCATTTATGTATATAACAAACAACAGAGGACCTAATACAGATCCCTGGGGGGACACCACTTTTCACTGCTCCCCATTCTGACTTCGTACCATTTATGCTGACTCTCTGCTTCCTACCAATTAGCCATGACCTAATCCATCCCAACAACGCCCCACCTCACCATGCGCCTCAACCTTTCTCATCAATCTCTCATGGGGGACTCTGTCGAAAGCTTTACTGAAATCTAAATATATTATATCATATGACTTGTCATTATCTACTGCTTCATATACCTCTGAGAAAAAACTAAGCAAATTAGTAAGGCAAGAACGTCCCTGAGTGAATCCATGCTGAGAAGAATTTATTAAATTCAATGTATCTAAGTGGTTTCTAATTTTACTAGCAATAATTGACTCTAGTAGCTTTCCTATGATTGATGTAAGACTAATGGGACGGTAATTGGATGCTATTGATTTGTCACCTTTTTTGAAGATCGGAACTACGTTTGCAAGCTTCCAAGCTTCTGGAACTATACCTGTCTCCAATGACTTGTTAAATAAAAATGTTAATGGGTAACTTAACTCATCCCTACATTCGGTTTAATACTCTAGCATATACCTCATCAGGACCAGGCGATTTATGAGGTTTCAGTCTGTCAATTTCCTTAAGCACATCATTTCTACTTATAGTAACCGTACTTAACCTATTTTCTATACTATCGCTATAGACCTTACGGACTTCTGGAAACTGTGCCAAATTTTCATTAGTGAAAACGGAAAGAAATTGACTATTTAATGTACTGCACATTTCTAAATCATTTTCTGTCATTTCTCCTATCGAAGTTTTAAGGGGACCAATTACATCTCTAACCTTGGATTAATATAGTTGGTAAAAAGCTTTAGGATTATTTTTTGAGTCATTGGCAACCTTAATTTCATAATTTCTTTTTTCTTTCCTAATATCCTTTTTTACCTGTCTTGATAGATTCTGATAGTAAGCAAGTAGGTGAATTTCGCCTTTCCTAATTTTTCTATATATTCCTCTCTTTTGTCCTAGAAGATCTAATAGTCTATTATTCATCCATTTGAGTTGGTTCTGTGTTGATCTAAATTTTCTTTAGGGGATGTATTTTTTTTGTGCATTGAATACTGACTCGATAAAATTATCGTATGTATCTACCAAGGTTGACGTCTCTTCCTGACTTAACCCTTTATTAGCGGCTCACCACTTAAGTCGTATTTAATAAAGCTGGACTATGTGGCGGCGCTCGACATAACTCGAGTGGCAATTTCAGCACGTAATGTGGCTGAGAGAGAGAGACAAGTGGTGGCAGGAGACTAGCGAGCGTATGACTGCTCCAGACCACCGCGGCGAACCTACTGACACAAATCTCAGCTCCATCCTCCCTCTCTCACTCGCTACATACTCAATTATGTACCGAAAGTACCGAATTACCTGCTTTTTGCACTCGCGTTGCACGGTTATTGCAAGAAAACTATCCATCATACAAGGATCGTTATGGTGTCATTCGAAAGCTCTGTGTTATGCCCTTTCAGGGGATAGATACTTGTTTTACGTTCTGGTCTTATTTAGGCATGAAAATGATCACGTAACAGCCCTATTTTGGCTAAAAACACCCCGCTGGGCGGTACACATAAATAAACCGCATAGGCCGCTCGTATGGTGTTAACCCGTTGAGACCCAGCGTCGCACGTGTTGCGTCGGCAGTCTTTGATCACCCACTCCCCGCGGCGCATCACGGGCGTCCCGCATATAAAAAACACTTACGTGGCTCGTAAGGTAGGAAATGGCGGGAGAATAGGAGGGGGCGGTACCGTAGTGTGTGGGGGAGCCGGGCCAGTAGGTGTGAGGGGGCCGAGACAGCCGCGCGGCTGGTGGTGGTGGGCTTAGTGGGGATAGTTTACACCCCTAGTTTACCGCCACTTTGAACCTTCATTACTCCGGTCGTATGGGAGCTAGAGCTAGATTTATGTGAGATACTCCTTAGGATGTATGCCGTACAATGCCATACTCAGTTTTTACCCTAGTGCTCCCGGGCGGGTGGTCATGCGGGGGAAACGAACTATTGAAACCCCCCCCCCCCCCCCAAATGACCGAAATGAGTTTTTTTTTATTTGTGTGTTCATTTCTCACCATTCTCTTCCATTTTGGCTCAACAAATTTTGTTGAAGCTCCCGCCCCCCCCCCCACCGCCCCCCCCCCCCCCAAAAAAAAAGTCAAGAGGGGGTTTTTTTTATTTTTTTTTCATTTCTCATCCTTGTCTTCCATTCTAGCAAACAAAAGTGAAAATGGCTTGGGACTGGGGTGAACAAAATATTATAACTAGCCGGGGCTCAACGGGTTAAGATGACAGGTGCCTGAGAAGGGGTACACTCATTTGGACACCTGGATCGACTTAATTTTTTGACCATAGGGTCAGCTAATAGGGCTCTTCTTAACCCCCCATAATTGGCTTTTCTGAAGTCAGGTATTAATGTTGTATTCTCTCTGGTATTACCTTTCCATTGTATATTAAAATACACAGAATTGTGGTAATTATTTCCTAGGTGGTCCCCTATCTCTACATTATTTACCATATGTTCATTGTTACTGAAAACTAAATCGAGAATATTATTACCTCTAGTCGGCGTATCTACGAATTGAAATAAAAAACTATCTTGTACTACCTCTATAAACTCCTCAGAATCAGTCTCCTATTTGATGCTGCCAATCTATATTCTGAAAATTAAAATCCCCCATAATGCACACATTGCTAAATATTGATGCCATTTTAATTTCCTCCCATAATGACGTTCCGTCATTTCTACTCAAATTTGGCGGTGTATACATAACTCCAATAACTATGGTCTCACTACCTTCGTTAACCTCTACCCAAACACTTTCATTATCGTTATATAGTCTAATACCTGATTTAATACAGCTTTTTAATGCACTCCTGACAAACACTGCTATACCGCCACCCCTCTTACTTGTTCGGTCATATTTAAACAAACTATATCCTGGTATATCAAATTCTGCTAAAAAATGCCTGGTTTCTGTATTAATCCACGTTTCAGTTAGCGCTATTATGTCTATATTTTCTTTGCTAACAAGGGCTCTAAGTTCATTCATTTTGTTACATAGACTCCTACAGTTTGTGTAATATACTCTCAATTTACTTCTTTTCTTTATACCTAATTTACCTTTATTTCTAACGACATTTCCATCTTCCGTTGCACCATCACTACTATCATTTGCAATATAGTCATCATTTTTAGCATGAGACTGAATATCCTTATCGCTTTCGCCTGACGCTAAAATTGTTCCATTTAACCTCTCATTTACACTCTCAATATTTCTGTTCAAAACCCCACAACCACCCTATCTAAAGAACTAGCTAATGTAGAAACCCCTAACCGTGAAAGATGAACCTCATCCCTTGCGTACATCCCATCTCTCCCATAGAAACTATCCCAGTTATCAATGAATGGTATTGCTTTTTCTTTGCAATATTTCTCCAAACGGCAATTGACACCAATTGCACTGGATGTCCATTCCTTGGGAACTCCTCTTCTGGGTAGGATACAATGTACTACAGGGATCCCTCCCTTCATCCTAACCTTATCTAACACATCCCGATACTGCTGCAGCAGTTCCTCACTTCTACCCTTACCAACATCGTTACTCCCGGCACTGAGACAGATAATGGGGTTATCTCCACTATCTTCCAAGATGTGGTCCATCTTCTCTAAAACCCTCCCAACTCCATGGCCAGGCAGACACACAACCTTCCTAAGTTTAGTGCGGGTAGCCCTAACTAAATGTCTTACCATGGAGTCGCCCACAATCGACACAGACTTACCTTCTCGGGACACAGACTTACCTTTCCCTCGGGAGGATCCAGCAGCTGTAGTTGGAGAACCCCCGGTGGTGGCAGAAGCTCCCTTGGTGGTGGTGGTGGTAGTGGGGGTGGTGGTAGGTAGCACAGCGTCAGCGGTTGGAGCTGAGTTGGCGGCAGGCACTTCGACTAACCCTCCCTTATCCTGACTATCTTTTCCCTCACATTCGTCTCGTAAAGGAGAGAATGTATTTGTCACACTCATACCTATTCTACTATCCTGCTTCTTGAGTGTGACTTTCCCACCCGTATTTTTGACAACCTGCCATGAATACAATTTTTCATCAACTTCCTCCCTTTTCCCCTTACTCGACTTAATTTTCTCTTGGCTAAGCTTGAAAGCTAGATTTTCGTCTTTAATCAAATCCACTTCCCTCTGAAGTTTAACATTAACCTCCCTTAGAGCCAAGACCTCTTCCTTCACCACAACCATCTCTTCCCTTACCTGGAGAATAAGATGATGCAGTTCAGTAAAGGACTCGCACTCCATACCTGACATGATCCCAAAAAGCTTAGCGAGGAGCAAACAACTAAGTACAGAAAACAAAAACAAATAAGTCAACTAACAGCTAAAAACTGAGCTAAAATACTTTTATATATACACGAGTGCACTGCCTCCAAACACAGGTAGGTGCGTATGGTCACTGGGTCACGAGCAGGTGGTCCTGGCAGGAACTCAAATTAACACAACCTCCTCCTGTCACTGACTGAACTGAACTGAACTGAACTGTCTCGTTTCACATCACAAACAACGTCTGAACTCTCTTAGCTTATGATCACTTCACCCCTCTCTCTCTCTCTCTCTCTCTCTCTCTCTAATATTATAGTAATACTTGTGCATACGTATCATTTATCTTATACTGTATATACAGAAGGATATTTGTTATGGGATTTTTTTTTTTTTTGTTATTGAATGAGGGAGACAAAAGACATAGCTGCCTGCAGCGAGTGCCTTCCCCAGATTTCAAAGAGTGACAGGGCCGAAATCAAGGGACGTTCGAGCTAAAATGCCTGGACACACAGAGTTTGAACCAATTTAAGTCATAGTAAGAGGGAAAGACTGATTCTGGAAGAGAGTTCCAGAGCTCAGCAGTTGAAAAGAAGAAAGTCTGAGAATAGCGTTTCACTCTTGGGTTGGAGAGTTGCACAGAGTAGGGGTGGGATTGTGTTGCAAGGCGGGTACTACGTACCCTACGTAGAGGAGGTGGTATACACTGGGAAAGCTCCGAGGAACACTGATTATTGTAGTAGCGATAGAATAGTGAGAGATGAAACATTGCGGCGAAGAGAGAGAGATTGCAGAGTTGGTGAGTGGACGGGAGTTAATGATACGAAAGGCTTTCCATTCTACTTTATCTAGAAGTGCGGTGTGAGGGGATCCTCCCCACACATGTGAACAATACTCAATACAAAGACGCACTGTGCCCCTGTATAGAGCAAGTAGGTTGCGCAGGGGTATAGAACCCCTGGAGACGGTTGAGCACACCCAGATTCTGGGAGGCTGCCTTAGCGAGACTGGTAATATGGTCTTTCCAAGTGAGAGCAGAAGAAAAAGAGACACTGAGAATATTGAGGGAAGATGAAGGGTTGATATTTGTATTGTTGAAGAATAAGGGATAGTCCTCTGGAGGTTCCTGATGGGTAGTAAGATGGATAAATTGAGTTTTGGAAGCATTAAATGTAACAAGGTTTTCTCTACCCATAATAATAAAAAAGTAAACGTGCCGTTTTGCCCAAAATCAAAACGGCATACCCAACTCTGCGATGGGGTACCATCATCACTACTAATATCATCATCAATCACAATCACCATCATCACTACTACTGCCATCATCACTACAACTGCCACAATCATCACAACTACTTTCATCATCACTACTACAATTAAAATCATCGCTACTACTCTCACCATCATCACTACTACTGTCACCATTGTCACTAGCATCTTAATCACTACTATCATCATTGATACTACAACTATCAACCATCATTACTAATATCATCACCATCTTACAATCATCATTACTACTGTTAACATCATCACTACTACTATAACCATCATCATTACTACTGTCACAAATATTACCATCATTTATCCTACTGTCACCATCATCACTACTACTGCCATCATCACCATTACTATGATCTTCATCACCACAACTATTGTCATCATCACTATAACTTTAACCATCCTCACTACTACTCACCATCATCACTAATACTCACACCATCGTCACTACCATCATCACTACTGTCATTATTATCACTACAACTATCATCATTACTCGTCACCATCATCACTACTATTATGACCATCATTACTACTACTAGTACTGTCACCATCATATCTACTACCGTCATCATCATATCTACTAAGGTCATCATCATCACTACTGTCATCATCATCACTACTATTATCACCATCATCACTACTATCACCATCAATCCAAATATTACTACCATCACTTTTAGTGCCAACTAAACTAACTTAACCTAGCAAATGCAGAATTTTTCGCTCCCAGAAAGCCATCATTGCTGGGTGGGGGGTGGGGGGGGGGGGGGGGGGGGGGGGGGGGGTTCCGGGAGGGGGGGTTGGGGGGGGGGAGAGTCCCGGGGGGGAGAGTCCGGGGGGGGGGGGGGGGGGAGGGCTTGGAAAAACCATATTTTGGACCTAAAATCATAACTATTGTATAAAGTAGACGTGCGGTTTTGCCCAAAATCAAAACGGCATACCCAACTCTGCGATGGGTTACCATTATCACTACTAATACCATCATCAATCACAATCACCATCATCACTACTACTGCCATCATCACTACAACTGCCACAATCATCACAACTACTGTCATCGTCACCAATACTATGATCATCATCACTACTTCAATTACAATGATGGCTACTACTCTCACCATCACTACTACTGTCACTATTGTCAGTACCATCTTAATCACTATCATCATTGATACAACTATAAACCATCATTACTACTATGATCACCACCATCTTACAATCATCATTACTACTGTTAACATCATCACTACTACTATAACCATCATCATTAATACTCTCACAAGAATTATCCTCATGTATCCTACTGTCACCATCATCACTACTACTGCCATCATCACCATTACTATGATCTTCATCATCACAACTATTGTCATTACTACAACTTTCACCATCCTCACTACTACTTACCATCATTACTAATACTCACACCATCGTCACTAACATCATCACTAGTCATTATTATAACTACAACAATCATCATTACTTGTCACCATCATCACTACTACTAGTAGTCACCATAATATCTACTACAGTCACCATCATATCTACTACTGTTATAATCATCACTACTGTCATCATTATCAATACAACTACAACCATGATCACTACTATTATCACCATCAATACTACTATCACCATAAATCCAAATATTACTACCAACACTTCTAATGCCAACTAAACTAACTTAACCTAGCAAATACGTAACGAGATGTTTTGGCCCTCCGAACGAATGCATGCTTATGCCCCTTTCACACATACAGGACTCGGGTGCCGCATGCACCAGAGTAGCTAGTCGTAGCGTTTTTTTCCCCGACTTGGTGGAGCTGGCTCGGTAATGCCGCATCCAAAGGACTTCACCAGACTACATAAGACTACAGCCGCATACAGCCGACGTTGTCGTCTTGACTCAGGAGAAGTCTTGAGACTCGAAACGACAATGGAAATAACGGTCATTTGTACATGCCGACTACACCCGCATCTATAAGACTTCAGACGATCGACTTCAGAGTCGATCCGCATACACTCGCATAAAGCCGACACATACAGGTTCTGTGGCCAACGGAGGTATATAAAGGGCGCTCGACCAGGGGTGGACATCATTACAGTCGACTACGTCCTCGCCGAAAAAAAATCGTAGCAGCGAAACGACTGCACCCATGGCTTTCATATTTTTACCACATGTACCTTACTGATGTATTAGACATGTTTGTGTACTGCAGTAATTATCACGGTTATAGAATGTGCCTTATCTCCTATGCAAGTATGTATATACTAATGTTATTTAAAGTCTTTAATGTGTTATATTGGTAAATCTATTTCCACTGTATTCCTCTAATCATAAGGAATCTCAAAACAAATGACCACTATATTCCTCTGTTCAGTAAATCCTGGCGAGGTCGCCATTTGTTACATCCTGGGATATATAAACACTGGGCTCTTTCTATTGGACTAGGTATGCGGCAACAAGCAACAACGGAAAACGCTAGATCCAACCCTTATCTATAAACCCAGGCAACAAACCACCCTAAACCGTCAAGAGTCCTGCCTGGACAACGAGGTATCCTATGACTCGGTTACAGGGTGCACGCACTATAGACTGCTGATAGTCAAGCAGGCTATATAAAAGATCACACAATTAAGTTGACTTAAAGCTTCAAGGAAAAGATAGATAACGGAATTAAATTGCAGAAACAATTTAATAACAAACTAGAAGAAAGTACATTTAACGTTACGTTAATTAATACAACTAATCACCCCTGCGTGAAAGAAGGTGAAAGCAAACAGTCCTCAAAACATCGTACCGGTAGACAAGATGCGGGTTTCTAAACTGCATGCGGCTACTGTAGGATCTGATGCTTAGCAAAGAAAGTACGTTACGGATTTAGAGAACTCTTAACTCATAAGCAGGAATAAATACTAGTGATAGGCCATACAGTATATAATGGCATAGGTATAATTAAATAAAGGCAGCAACTCGCAACATAACCCCATACAGGTGTGCTTCTCACTCTTAGTCAAGCAAGCCTGCTTGGACAGAGTCTCTAAGCCACACCCTGACTCACAATGCTCACAAAAACGGTAAACTGTGGCACAATCACAAGCATACAGAGATGATAAACCCCTAGCTGTTAATATGCCAGGTGGCAGAGGTCTAGCCGGAAGGATATAGGCTTCGGATGTCCGGGCTGAGCCACCTGCTCTAGCCTAGGGACGTTTCCAAGTCTGTGCGCCAAATTACTCTAATTGAAAGGGTGCTCTCTTGAGAGACTCAGATCGCAAGTATCTGACTCTCTCCTGGCGACCCTAAAACAAAAGCAAGACGTGCTAGCGCAGTGCTGAGTGGACTAGGCAAGGGCCCTCACACAACACAACACTAGACACACAGGGACACAGACAAGAAAATGCCCCCAGACTCCCACGGGTATCCTAGTAAAGTCGTGCGGGTCCACAGGACTCGCACCAGCAGACTTTACTTAAAGGATCGCCAAAAAGCCTCCCCTCCAGTCTAGCCCCTGCTAACCTGACACAAGAACACACTAGCAAGCATGAAACCACCAAATATGAGACAACAAAAAAAGCTTCCTAGGTCTCATTAACAATTACATCTCCGCATAAATCCCAAAATCCTATCTAGTTATCCGAGAGCTCGTCGTTAATACAATAATAGATATAAGGTCTATCAAGGGGATGGGATAATTAAATAGATTGGTGAAGTAGTGGAAGGAAGGTATACAAAGTAAGAGAGAAAGTTTCTAAGTGGGGTTGAGAGGGATAGATATCAAGGGGGTCCGAAGGGTACGACAGTGAGGTGAGCTCTGAGTCTTGAATCTGTCTGGACCCCGCCCTAGGCATGCAGAATACATCCCATGCTTGGCAACACTCAACACAGTTGCCGGGTCAAAATCCTCTACCCCGTGCGTGAGTCGAAACTAAGCCTAACGTTGCAATCAAATGCATATGGCAATGCTTCAGGCTCGTCCCAAGCTGGCAAGCGAAGCAACGTCCCAAGCCGGTCTCTCTCTCCCGCTCGTCTCCTCCCGCCCTCACTAGTCTTACATCTTATATATTATAATGAAACAATCAACTATCGAGAATAAAATATACTAAGATGCGTTGGTTAAGAATAAGGGCAGCTACAAGCTGTGAAACAACATAAGAATATCCCAGACATTAGTTACGTTGTCGTAGGATATATACTAAGGAAAAGCCTGCCGGCCGGCTGCCGCCAGCCGGTTTCTAAACGGCTGGGCAGCCGACGCGCGCGCATGCCCGCACGTGGCTACTATGCAGAAGCGTCACAGGCAGCAAAGTCATCATGGTCAAAGCCCCAGCGACACAGATGTTGTCGTCATCACAGTCAGTGTTCTGAAGGCACTTCAGGAGCTAGGTCTGCAGCAGTTGTGGGTTGCCTTTGGCCAAGGACAGAACCTGAGGTGGGTTCCTGTACATGACTTGTGTTGCACTCTTGCAGAAAAGAGCAAAGGGATGCTCTTCTTCCATGCCTTCACTGCCTGCGATGTCGTTTCAGCATTCCGTGGCAAAGGGAAGAAGTCTGGTTAGCAAACCTGGGATGTTTGTGATGAGGCTTCCCGTGTCTTCAGCAAACTCAGCCAGTACCCACCGGTAGTTGATGATGAAGACCTGGAGACCTTGGAGAAGTTCGTGGTCATGATGTACGACAGATCCAGCACAGCTGAAGGTGTCGATGATGCGAGGTTGGACATGTTTGCTCGGAAGCAGAGGCCGTACAAAGCCATTCCTCCAACCCGAGCAGCAGTGAAGCAGCATGTGAAGTGTGCTGCCTACCAGGCGGGCTGCATCTGGAGTCAGTCAACAGTACGTCAACCAGAAACGCAGACTCCTGCCAACTGGGGCTGGACCAAGAAAGGAGATCTGTGGCAGATCGTTTGGACAGAGCTCCCACCCATTGCAGAGAGTTGCCAGCAGCTGACCAAGTGTGGATGCTAGTCGGAATGCTGCGGTCGATGCAAATGCTACTGCTCTGGTCTGACCTGCACGGCACTGTGCAGCTGCAGATGCGAGGTTTAGAAGCGTTGTAGTATACTCATCCAGGCAGCAAGACAATAAGTGACAAGCAAGTATAGGCCTATTGCCTACATGTACTATCATACAAAAATGTATCCTTACTAAAATGACACGCACCATTTAGACTCAATGGACAAAGTAATATGGAAAATATTGTTTGAGCATAGGATGGGTTGGTAGCCCAGGGGGCGGATCCACAAAGCATTTAACGATTTCGACCTTGTTCGTATCTTTGCATTACTGACCTCGCCGAAGTGTATCGGGCTCATTTCGAGCGCAGTGGAACATTTTCTTCCTCCTGAAATATGAACCTGTATTGAGATTTCGCAGCAGTGCCAAGTCTTATTCCTTGCCATGAAGACACGTTTCCGAACGAAATCTTAGCTTACCGACGTCGTAAAGTTTTGTGGCTCCGCCCCCTGGATTATAGGGCTAAGCGGTGCTCTAGATATAAGTGCATTATCAAATGGTGACACGTGATGCCTTTGTGAAAATAAATACGAGAATACCACAGATGGAAATATTCCTGATATTACGATGTATAGCATTGATTGATACAATATGATAAGGAACAGATGTTTTGTGACATTTCAGATAGCCAGGCTTGCCAACTATACCGAAACTGCTCGAATCGTACCCCACTTTATGAAACTCAGCGTTCACGAGAGTAAGGATACTTTTTTTAATGATAGTACATCCAATAATATATCGGACTGATGGTGCCTATGATATGGGCACTTTTTACCCTAATTATGATTCCGGGACTGATATTATGGTACAAGGAAGCTAGTGAGTAAGTCCATGGTTCCAAATTCGGATTCTACATAGTGAAAAATGTATGATTTGACACCAAGATCATTCAAATAGGACAAGTCCTTGCGATTTTATTGCGAAATGCAATGTTTCTGTATATTCAATGGCGACCATCTTGAATTTTTAGGTGGCTAACGGGTTTTATCAAAAGAGCAATCCCCAGGGAGTATGTGTGCCAATTTTGGTGCTTGTTTCCAGAAATGAACGATTATTCCAGTTATCTGCCCCACTATTAGTGTGTGAGCCCCTTCGGGGCTCACACACTAAGAACGCATTCGTTCTGGTAGCGAAAACATCTCGCTACTTGCTAGGTTAAGTTAGTTTAGTTGGCATTAGAATTGAGGTAGTAATATTTGGATTTATGGTGATAGTAGTGATAATGGTGATAATTGTAGTGATGATGGTTGTAGTTGTATTGATGATGATGACAGTTGTAGATATTATGGTGACAGTAGTAGTAATGATGGTCATAATAGTAGTGATGATGGTGACAAGTAATGATGATAGTTGTAGTGATAATAATGACAGTAGTGATGATGGTAGTGACGATGGTGTGAGTATTAGTGATGATGGTGAGTAGTAGTGAGGATGGTGAAATTTGTAGTGATGATGACGATAGTTGTGGTGATGAAGTTCATAGTAATGGTGATGATGGCAGTAGTAGTGATGATGGTGACAGTAGAATAAATTATGGTAATATTTGTGACAGTAGTAATGATGATGGTTATAGTAGTGATGATGTTAACGGTAGTAATGATGATTGTAAGATGGTGGTGATGATATTAGTAATGATGGTTGATAGTTGTAGTATCAATGATGATAGTATTGATTAAGATGCTAGTGACAATGGACAGTGATGATGGTGAGAGTAGTAGTGATAATTGTAATTGTAGTAGTGATGATGATCATAGTAATGGTGATGATTGTGGCAGTTGTAGTGATGATGGCAGTTGTAGTGATGATGGCAGTAGTAGTGATTATGTTGATTGTGATTGATGATGGTATTAGTAGTGATGATGGTAACCCATCGCAGAGTTGGGTATGCCGTTTTGATTTTGGGCAAAACGGCACGTCTACTTTATTGATATACAGTATGTGTTATGTATTCAGTATATTTTTGTATGTAATTGTCTATTTCTCTAAGTTACCACAACACAATAACAGGGACACCAAGAGAAAGGATACATTTTTCAGCAGTACGATCATATATAATGTTTCATGTCAATCTTATATTTCTTATTATCGATACTGAATAGGTGTATTTTAATTTATAATCTACTTTGTTTCATAAATATCCAATTGAAACATTTTCAACACATTATCCACTAAATATTAGGGAAAAATTTCATATTAAGTTGGTAGTTAAGAGTTGTGTAATGTGTATATATCCGACATTTCAAACATTATTCATAATAGTGCATATTCGAATATATCCATGTTATAACATATCATCACGCATCACCTCCCACACACAAAACCACATTTTACATCCACTCTCCCTATCTCTCTCACACACACACACACTCTATCCTTGTGTCCTTTCATTCCAAACATAGGCAGTCTGGTTAAGTCCTTACCTTTTTACAAATATGACTTACTTTACAGCTACAGACACAAGTTTGTAGGGTCCACCCATTGTCTGTCTGTGTTGTTTTTTGTTTTATTGTTTTTTCTATGTGAGTGAGGGAGGCAAAAGGCTGAACTGCCTATAGCGAGTGCTTCCCCCATAGTGAAAGAGTGACAGGGCCAAAATCAAGGGACGCTCGAGCCAAAATGTGTGTGTATGTGTGTGTGATGGGGGGAGGGGGTACATGTACAGTATGTGCATCTGTGTGTGCGTGTGGCGTTTTTAATATTGTATTGAGTAAGGTAAGTAGATGTGTGAGTAAATTAATATTGTATTGTGTCATTACGTGTTTGTGGTAGCCGTAATCAAACATAACTTTGTGTTGTTCTTATGTTCTTATGTTGTGTTATCTATCAAGTTATACACAAGATACATTATAGTAGGTCAATAAATACACTAACGGTACCGTAATACAATATAATTATAATGTATTCCTCCAGAAATATCAAAACAGATCAACACCAAGGACAGTTACCTGTATATACTGTACATAGATATCATAGTTCACAAAGATACACACACAGATACATCGCAGGCCAGGATCGGAGGTAGCCTATATCCAAAAATACAACAGGAAATTGTAACAGGAACCTTTTATGTTGAAACTGTTATGCCCTGTTTTTCTACAGGTTTAACTTGGGTAATGTGAGTTCTGAATGACTGGGTATATAAGGCTGCATGCACAATACAAGGTATGAGGAATAGAGAACACAAAATAAACACACGGTAACACGACACAAGTTCACGTTTATTGAAGTAAAGAAATAAAGAGCATAGAATGATAGTTATATTCGCACAAAACAAATAATAGAAGGGAACTGCTAGCATTAGCGGATCTGGATGGAGCTTAGTCTCCCACTTCCAACGTTCAGGTATATTCTTCTGATCACGGGTTTAATTAGCAAGTTTTTATTTTACTGGAAGACCTCAATATATTCGTATAATTCAATGTCACTGATTTGACCTCTTGCTGGCTGGTCGCGTGCCCAAGTAGCAGCTCACAGTTAGGATTAGACACGCGTATATTGTAGAACACGGAATCTCTAGTAACCTCATGGGGGTACTGAACTAAGTTTTATATTCTTATGGCAGAAATACGTAGAACACAAATCAGTGGGCGAACGTTAGATATCACTAGAGTTTTAATATCTGAATAAGGTAATTACGAGAGTCAAGGTCGCCTGTTAATTAAAGAGCACTGATCGCTTAGTACGTCCCAAATGGAATGGTTAAATATGAATTACACTGGGCAAGGTCTTAGCCACTTTATAGAAAGTTAATAAGTGAGTATCAAGCTAGTACTATAACACTTAGTACTAGCAACATGAATCTTGAATAGTATGGGTAGATCTGGTCCTGGTTATCTTGCTTCCGGTGATGTTGGGGGCTAACGACTGGTTCCTCGGCCGTCCAGATGGTCCAAAATGTAGGAAGTTCTCAAGTCGGATCTCTTGACGATCGTTGCTGGCTACACACTTATATACCCACGAATTTGTGTGAAGGTTATAAGGTGCACGTTAGGACTTGTACATGGACAGATGCTTCTATCAGTCTTCTCTGCCACGGAGTCTGCCGGATCTGGAATCTCTCAACTCCGGAACAACACAAGGGCAGAGCTAGAGGTAAACTGCAGGGTAGTGACCACTGGTTGGTGTCTAGCTTTCAACTGATTTGACTGGGGGCGGGAGTTAGATTTATAGGCTCGGTTCTGGGCCCTGTAGACAGTAGGGATATCGAGTCTTATGGACTTATTTGAGCTCTCAATAGATATGGGGACTAGGTAAGATGGTATTTACTGTTGTGGCACATGGCTATAGGAAGCCATTATATTTTCATATAACTGAGCCTTAGTAAGAGGTACTATTTTGGCTATACTGGAAGTATTTAGGGGAGAGAGACTGGATCTACTTTGCGAGGAGGATGGGGACAGCTGTGATAGGAGCGTCTCTCTAGATTGTTCAATCTTCATTCTATGGTATAGCTGAGGTGCTAATTTAGTGATCAGAGCATGCAAGAAAGGTAAATGGTTTATTGTGAGTTAATAGAGGTTAGTAAAGGTGTTAGTCATGCATGGTTAGTTCATTGATAGGAAGAATTCCTGTGCTACCTGGCAATGACTCGGAAGTCAAAACAGGGGCCAGGTATACCTCCGCGGGGGTGGGGGTCTCCCTCCTCAGGTGGGCAAAAAGTGGGAGCTGGGCGCCCTCTCTCTGTGATAGTCGTCCGGCGGCTGTGGCTAGGGGCTTGCCATATCACCAGTGTTTGTAATAACCCTCTGTGTATGAGACAGATGTGGGTGTCCTTAATACCAAAACCGAAGGTGCCTTAGCTAGCTGGTTTTACTCGGCTGGTTGTTAATTGTAGGGTTTGCTGGATGTGGTGGAGACTGGGTTGCTAACTCTGCCACATTTATCTGGAAGTATGGCAATATAAGTTAGTTACTGGCGGGGCGGCTAGCCTCGCACCGACGACCATTGGGTGCAGGGTTGTTAATGGGTTGTAAGAGAATATATGGCATGCAAGGGGCTAGTAAAGTTCTAATGTTGTTCTGGCCTACTAAGTGAAGGTAGGCTGGATAGGAGTATATAATATATAAAAGGTTGGAGAGCGTTAGCAACGGACAATTCAAGGATCTTCAAGAGGTATGAGGGAGAGGCTAGGTCGGACAAGAGTCGAGAAGCGCGGGTGTCTTAATGAGAGGGGGGGGGGGGGGGGAGAGTTCAAGGGCTACAGGGAAATTTTGCCCCTAAGGTCCCTGGGCGTGGGGGTGGCATTAGGCTACAATTGATATGGAAGTTTGAAAAGGCAGTAGAATACGTTAGCCAAATGCTACCGGGGAATATAACTATGGGGTGGTATATGAGTCTGGAAAAGATAGAGTTATGTGATCAGTCCGAGGGTTATGGATACTATTAGTTGGCCCTGGGAACTGCGTTTTCTATTAAATATAAATACCAACAACAGCGGCAGTTCGTAGGGGTACTTAGTTATTGTTTCGGGGTACTTATGACAGATACTGGTAACCAGGTTATCTTATACAATCTCTGGTTGGGGTAAGAGGTGTAAGACACGAAGTAAATTGGCGTAGTGTGGACTGTGGATACGAAGGAGGCAAGGGGAAGACGTATGACAATTGTGGAAAAGTAAATGGAAAAAGGTGAACACAATGGCGGATAAAAATACTTAACCTAAGGATTGCATACATCGATGAACGATGACATTATAGTCGTCGTCCTAATAAGTGATGAAACCTGGTTGATCTGTAGTTGGCACAATACGACACAAGGACAGTGCCGCTATGTCGCATCAATGCTGGTGGCAGTTAATATTATAGACTTAGTTACTAGAAGAACAATGCAAGGGGCGACTGAGCACGGGTTACATATATCTATACTCGTTATGGAAATTGATATACGAGGTCTAGGGACAAGCGTGGGTGTTTTAACTGCTAAGATATATAACATCTACTTCTCGGATGTAAGAACATACATAGATATAATTATGGCTGTCTGATGTGTTGGCATTGGCTCAACGTCGGGACAGGGCATGGGTGTTTTTAATATGAATGTATATTCCTGTTCATCATCTTTGTAGTTAGGAGTGTAGGACACGAGGGGGTTAGTGTACGTGAGGTGTGGAAAATGGTCAGTTTAGAAAAGGTAAATGGGTGTAGCCTGGAGCTGCTTAGCCCTGCGGGCTTGGGCCTGTCGGAAATGGCTGGCTCGGTCAGCTGGTCCTTTTCGTTCTGTGGACCTTTCCTTGGGTGTTTCTGTGTGGTGTTCGCTCGTGGCTTCTGTGGTGGGCTTCTTGTTCTGGGGCATTTTACTTCCCTCTCCTTCATTATAGGCTCGTCCTCGAGCCTCAAGGGTGAAGTAAAAAGAAGCATAGTGATGATGGGTAATTTTCAGGGTATTTAGAAAGTTCCACCAAACACGAGAGCGACGGTCAGGTTTCTTTTGCAGGTCAATGTATACCTGTAAGAATGTGTCTTCTGTGTTGTGGCGGGCGGCTGCCCGGGCTTGGTGTGGGTGTGGTACACGGGCCAAGTGTCCAGTGTTTTTTTTTTTTACTTTAAACCTTTCGTATGAATGGTTTGTAGCTTTCCCCCGTGGGGGTCGGAGTGAGGTGTGTGGGATTGACAGGAAGTCTGTTTAGTGTGGTGAATGGGTTACTAACCGAAAGGGGATTCATGCGTGACAACAGAGCTGGGGATGAAGGGGGAATGTGAGTCTGGGTTTTATTTGGTTTTCTTGGGCGGTGTTGTAGGTTGGGAATATATAGTGAGGCAATGCGCAAGATCAGTTTAGGTAAGGTGGGTGAAGGAGGTGTGTGGGAAGGAGGGTGTGTGTGTGTTGTGTGGCTTGGGTCGTTAGTGTCAGAACGGGGTGTTATTTTTGTATCGGTGTCTTTAAATCTGATGGGTCTGTTGATTATTCTACCTCTGGCGGTCCTGGTGGGAAGGTAGATGTTTGTCGTGGGACTTGAGTCGCTCGACGATGTTTTATAGTGAGGGGAAGCACGTTTTATAGGTAAATGACATGTGGGGGTTTTCTCAGGGGTGACTTTGGGGGGTGTTTTCTTAGGGGTTGGTTGGTTGGGGGTTCGGTGAGATGAGGAGGTTGGTCGGTGTGTGGGTGGGGTGGTGGGGATCGTGGAGGGGAAAGGGGCGGATGTGGGGGGGGCTAGACGGGTGGGTAAGGAGTGTAGATTTAAGTTGGAGGGTTGAGGGTAGGGGCGTGTGTTGTTTGATGAGGTTGGTGATTTGCTGGTGATTATTCGTCTTCTTTCCCTTTGTGGGGGAGAATTCGACGAAGAAGAAGAAGAGGAGGAGGAGGAGGGTAGTGGTCTGGCAGCCCTACGGAACTTGGTTAGTAGGGTGTGTTTTCTGGAGGTTTTAAACGATGTTTGTCGTGGGCGTAAGTTGTAGCGTGAGGTTACTGAGGTAGAGTGTGTGGTGCGGTTGGGTGTGTACTTGGTTTGGGGTGGGGGTGGTGGTTTTCTCACTGTGGTGCCTGGTGGAGGTATGTCAGGGCTAGACGGGAGGGTTTCTGTTGTGGTCGGGGTTGTGGGTGGTGGTTTTTGTACTTGGATAAGTTGGGGAGGAACTTGACTATCAGAAGTGAAGGAAGGTGTCATGGTGGAAGAGGGTGTGATATTGGGGGCTTGGGGTTTGTGGAGGTTAGTTGGGGGGGTATGTTGAGAAAAGATTTGTCGGTTCGGTGCTGGAGGGCTTAGGTCCTTAGGGGTTTGTATGGGAATATTCGTAGCCTGAGTGAGAGGGTGAGTAGGGGTGTTTAATTTAGGGTCGGACGTGTGGGGTGGGGTAATGTCTTGTGGCTTTAGAGGTTTAAATGCTCGGACGAATCTAGTTCGGAGCGTGCGAGTCACGCCATGATAGTCCATGGTGACTTGAAAGGCATTTGGGACTTGTATTACGGTGTAGGGCCCGACATAGCGAGGGCCTAACTTGTTGGTGATAGGGAGGTTGGCTACCATTACGGTGTCATGGATGGCGAAAGGGTTTTTGTCATCGATGTTATCAGGTTTGGTGTCTTGACAGATCTGGGCGGTATGGAGGGTGTTTTGCAGATGTTGCAATGGGTCAATTGTGGAGGTGGTGGAGGGAAGGTGAGCGTGGTGGTGGAATGGCAGTAACAGGGGGGGTACACCGTAAACACGTTCATGAGGGGAAATACCGTCTTCCCGAGGACAGGTGTTCATACCCCACTGTATCATCTTTAGTTGTGATGGCCAGTCTGAGGTATTAAGAGCAATCATTCTTGTACGTAACTGGTTGTTGATGGTGTGATGGCTGCGTTCGCAGATAGCATTTCCTTGAGGCCAGTACGGGGATGAGTGTTTAATCTTAATACCGCATTGTTGGGTGAATTGTTGCCAAACGTGTCCACTAAACTCGCGGGCATTGTCCGATAGAAGAGCAAGGGGAAGGCCGAATATAGGGAACACTTCGGTGGCAAGCAGTGTGTCGACTGTGGCGGCTGTGTGGTCTTTAACTGGGCAGGCTATTAGAAATTTTGAATATACGTCTACAAATGTGATGATATAGCGGTTGCCAGCGTAAGAAGGGAACGGGCCCATGATGTCGAGAGATAGGACTTGGAACGGTTTGTTGGCAGAAATGGTACCAGCTGGGCCTGGGGTGCGTGATCTATCCTTTCCCAATAAACACGGTTTGCAGGAGTCTGTCACTCGTTGTGCAATTTTGGAGGGGTTGGGGGTCCAGTATTGGTCTGTGAAGATCTTTAACATTTTCTTTTGTCCAAGGTGTATGCCGTTTCCCTCGTGGATGGCAATCATGTAGTCGTGGGCTATGGTGGGGTCCAAGATTATGTGACCAGTGTCTGTGGCAAGTTGATCTCCCCAGCGAGTCAGTCTCCTGAAGACGTTTAACGGTATCCAGGGGGGTCTGATTCGTGCTTCCCAAGATTGAATTAGGGAGGGGGCTGGGGGGGCATTCTGTCGGGAGGTGGGGGTAGATACCAATTGAGTGTTTTGTACGGCGGCTAGGTTGGTGGGGGGAGTCTTTTGGTACTGGCAAACGTGACAGGGCGTCTGCATTAGTATGGAGTTTGCCGGGACGATATTGTATGGTAAAGTCGTAGTCCTCTAGTGTCTCTCTCCAACGTACCAAAATGGCTGAGTTGGTTTCGCACCTACGCAGCCATTGTAAAGATTGATGGTCGGTAATTATTTCGAGTTTTGCGCCCAACACAAATGACCGGAAGTGGCTGAGTGCCCAAATGATCCCTAAGCACTCTCTCTTGGTGGCTGCGTAATTCTGTTGGGGTGGGGTGAGTGTGGAGCTGGCATACGCTATCACATGTTCCTTTCCATCTCTGAATTGAGCTAATACTGCACCTATGGCGTACAGAGATACGTCGGTATAAAGACGGAAAGGTTTCTGGTAGTCAGGGAAAAAACGACAATAGGGGCTTGCATTAGCTTTTGCTTCAAAGTGTTAAACGCGAGGTCTCTTTCAGGTGTCCAGGCGAACTGGGTGTCTTTGTGGGTAAGTTGGTGGAGGGGTCTGGCTATGGTGGCAAAGTGGGGGACGAAACGTCTGTAGTACGTGGCTAAACCTAGAAACGAACGTATTCCTTTAACCGTGGTGGGTGGGGTTTGGTTTTGTATGGCTTGAAGTTTCTTTGGGTCTGGCGCAATACCATGTTCAGATATCACGTGTCCGAGAAAATCTACCTTATTCCGGGCAATCACGCACTTTGAGGGTTTTAATTTCAACCCGGCGGCTCGGATTCTTTGCAGGACTTGTCTCAACCTGAGAAGGTGTTCTTCCCAGGTTGGAGAGTACACAATAATATCGTCCAGATAGGCTAGGCAGGTTTCCCAGGTTAGGCCATGTAATACCGTTTCCATCAAACGGGAGAAGGTGGCGGGTCCGTTACAGAGGCCAAAAGGTAGGACGTTAAATTCATAGTGATGGCCACCACTAGTGGAAAATGCTGTTTTCTTTTGGTCCTCGGCCTGATAGGCACTTGCCAATACCCTGCTTGCAAGTCGAGGGTAGTGAACCATTTGGATCCGTATAGGGAGTCAAGGGAATCGTCTATTCGGGGTAAGGGCGTAGCGTCTTTAATGGTTATGTCATTTAACCTCCTGTAATCGACGCAAAAACGGGTTGTCCCATCTTTCTTTTTGACTAAGACAACAGGGGAAGACCAGGGGCTAATGGACGGGGTGGCAATCCCGGCCTCTAACATTTCCTGGACTTGGCGTTCCTCTTCCTGACGTTGTATGGGGTTCTTTCTACGGGATGGTTGTCGTATGGGGGGGCCTGTGGTGTTAATGATGTGTTGTTCTACATCCGTCTGCCCGATTTCGGTGGGTTGTTGGGCAAAGACGTCACTGAATTCCAGCAGTAGGTCGTACATGCCGTTCTTTTGGTGGTCAGATAGTGTCTCAGGAAGAGGGGGCAATTGGAGGCTGGTAGGGGTGTCGTTACAATGTATGGGGAGGTCATCGAAAGTTTCGAGGTCTCCTATAATGAGACCTTTTGGTAATGTCAGGGGTTCCTCTGAGATATTAGCCACGAGAATGTGGTTGATACGAGCGGGAATGATGGCGGGTTGTAAGAGGCAACGATGGGGGTTGGGGGATGTGTTAGTGGGGGAAAATACCATGTGAGTTTGGGGTATGGGCCGCAGGTTCACCCATTTTTGATGGTGGGGGGGAATTTTGGCATTTATCCTGAACTACCGCTGGGCTAATGATGGTGGGGGATTGACTGGCGAGCAGGTGCTTGGTACTTATAAGGGGGGCAAGGTCACTTTGGTGGGGGTCACGCGTGAGGGGGGGATTAACGGCGCGTGTGAGAGGATCAGTGGGGCGCGGTGTGAGGGGTTAAAAAACGGGATTTGTTGGAGGGACTGCGGAGGGTTGGTGGGGGGAGCGTTGTCGGTGGCAGTAACGGTTTGTTTGGCGTTTATGTGGTTTTGGTGGTTATGTTTGTCATGAGAGGGCGAGTCAAGTGTGGGGTTGTGAAGTTTTCTAGGGGTGTGAATTGTGTGGGGGTGGAAGGGAGCTACTGACGAAAAACTGAAAGAAGGGGGATTGGGGGGGTGGTGGAATAGCTGGGCATTTCTGGGGGCATGGTGGGAACATGGTTGTGTCCCTCGGTCGGCACGCGTGAGGGGGGATTAACGGCGCGTGCGGGCGGTTCAGAAGGGTGCGAGGTGAGCGAGTTAGAAAACGGGATTTGCTGGGGGGACTGCGGAGGGTTGGTGGGGAAAAAGTTAGGTGTAGAACATGGGTTATTGGTGTAGGACTGGTGTATTGATTTGGGGTTGTTAACATTTCTGGGGGCATGGGGGAAACATTGTTGGGTACATCGGTCGGCATTTTCTCTGGAAACATGTGTACATAAACATTGGATAGAATTATGGTTACATATATCAGAGTCTGTCCTGAAAACATGGGAGGATTTATTCTGGACAGAGTTACGAGAATTGAGGGGATTACCGAGAGGGAGTTGCTTGGACTTGTCTTCTTTCGTTTGTTGAGGCATTTTTTTACTGAATTGAGTGAGGTTTTGAGAGATCTCGGGGCAAGGGGAGGTTTTAGGAGTCACCTTAGTGCTAGCTGCAACTTGGTAACCCTGAATCAGGGTTTGTTGAGGGGGAGGTTGTTTTTTCTTTTTGGGAATGGGTTTCTGCGTGATTGGTTTGTCAGAGGCTTTGGGCTGGAATTTGTTTTTGAATGAGATCAGCCTTTGGCCGCAGTCAATCTGGGCCTGGAGTTTTTGAAGGAGGTCAAGTCCAAGGAAACCATCATAATGTTTACAGTTGGAGGAAAATACTGTAAATGTGTGATAACAACGAGCATGGGGGCCAGGAGTGGTTACTGATAGGGGTAAAGTGTCTCCTAGGAGATTTAAGTAAGTATCAGCAGCTGAGATGAGTTCTGTTTTGGTGTTTAACAAAGGGCCAAATCGTCGGGGATGTTTTTCATAGTAAGATTTGAACAAACATGACTTGGCAGCTCCCGTGTCGATTAGCAAGCGGACAGGAATGTCCTTGATTTTGGCCATGTAATAAATGGGGGCAGTGCGACTAGTTATGGCGTCCCCCGCCGAGCCCATCGTGGGCGGGGGATACTTTAAAAATCCTGGGGGTCGGTATCTACCTCTTCCAGGGTTTCCTCGGTATCGTCTGAGGTCATGGTATGGGGGGCAATTTCTTCCTCTTGTCCCCACTCCTCTTCATTTACAGAAATGCGAGGAGTAGAGGGGCGAGGTTTGGCAGAGTCACGAATTTGGTGGAGGGCACACTGAGCATTACAGGCAGGGAAATCATAGGGGTTGATAATGACTAAGGTAGGGTTTTTACTTTGGTAGGTGTTGTAGTTGCTGTTCCGGTTGAAGATTCTGCGTGGCTGGGACGGTTGGAACCGGGGTCTACTGGGTTGGGGCTTGCCGGAAGGGTAGGGGGGTCTGTTGTTGAAAGATGAGGCTGGGTAGGCATTCTTGGGGTTTTGGTGGTTGGTTTGCTGCGGGTGCGTGGGAAACCTCTTGATTGCAGCGATTTGGGTGGGTGCTTCTGTGCGCACGGCCAAAATACGTCGGATCGTGATGAGGTCTTTTTTGTATCCGACGAAATCGTGCACCCGGAAATTGTCTTTTACTGCTGAGTGCAATATCGACACAAGGTTGACCAGAATTTGCTGTTCTTGTTGGATTTTGGTCAACGTGGGGAAAGAATTTTTTATGTGTTGGGCAAACTTACTGACTGTGGCATCTAGATCGCCTTCGAATCTCGTGTCTAGGATACGGGTGTGGGCCACGAAAACGCCCAACGAAGGTTTAATGGCTTCTATCACTATTGTGCGAAATTCGTTCCAGGTGAGATCAGGGTGCACTTGATAGGCCACCAGGGAAACGGCTTTTCCCAGGTGTGGTAATGTTACGGCTAATTTGTGTGCGTCCGTGGTATAAGTAATGTCAAGTAAGGGTTTCACTACGTCCATGAATACTTCGATCCCATAACTTGTTTCATCATAATGTGGGATGGAAGTGTGGGTAGGTTGCGCCATGATGTTCTCGTGTTCTAGCTGTTCCAAACTTGCAATGTAATGCAACCTTTTATCCAAATCAAGAACCACCGCTGCCGCCAATGTTATGCCCTGTTTTTCTACAGGTTTAACTTGGGTAATGTGATCTGAATGACTGGGTATATAAGGCTGCATGCACAATACAAGGTATGAGGAATAGAGAACACAAAATAAACACACGGTAACACGACACAAGTTCACGTTTATTGAAGTAAATAAATAAAGAGCATAGAAAGATAGTTAATTTCGCACAAAACAAATAATAGAAGGGAACTGCTAGCATTAGCGGATCTGGATGGAGCCTAGTCTCCCACTTCCAACGTTCAGGTATATTCTTCTGATCACGGGTTTAATTAGCAAGTTTTTATTTTACTGGAAGACCTCAATATATTCGTATAATTCAATGTCACTGATTTGACCTCTTGCTGGCTGGTCGCGTGCCCAAGTAGCAGCTCACAGTTAGGATTAGACACGCGTATATTGTAGAACACGGAATCTCTAGTAACCTCATGGGGGTACTGAACTAAGTTTTATATTCTTATGGCAGAAATACGTAGAACACAAATCAGTGGGCGAACGTTAGATATCACTAGAGTTTTAATATCTGAATAAGGTAATTACGAGAGTCAAGGTCGCCTGTTAATTAAAGAGCACTGATCGCTTAGTACGTCCCAAATGGAATGGTTAAATATGAATTACACTGGGCAAGGTCTTAGCCACTTTATAGAAAGTTAATAAGTGAGTATCAAGCTAGTACTATAACACTTAATACTAGCAACATGACTCTTGAATAGGATTGGGTAGATCTGGTCCTGGTTATCTTGCTTCCGGTGATGTTGGGGGCTAACGACTGGTTCCTCGGCCGTCCAGATGGTCCAAAATGTAGGAAGTTCTCAAGTCGGATCTCTTGACGATTGTTGCTGGCTACACACTTATATACCCACGAATTTGTGTGAAGGTTATAAGGTGCACGTTAGGACTTGTACATGGACAGATGCTTCTATCAGTCTTCTCTGCCACGGAGTCTGCCGGATCTGAAATCTCTCAACTCCGGAACAACACAAGGGCAGAGCTAGAGGTAAACTGCAGGGTAGTGACCACTGGTTGGTGTCTAGCTTTCAACTGATTTGACTGGGGGCGGGAGTTAGATTTATAGGCTCGGTTCTGGACCCTGTAGACAGTAGGGATCTCGAGTCTTATGGACTTATTTGAGCTCTCAATAGATATGGGGACTAGGTAAGATGGTATTTACTGTTGTGGCACATGGCTATAAGAAGCCTTTATATTTTCATATAACTGAGCCTTAGTAAGAGGTACTATTTTGGCTATACTGGAAGTATTTAGGGGAGAGAGACTGGATCTACTTTGCGAGGAGGATGGGGACAGCTGTGATAGGAGCGTCTCTCTTAGATTGTTCAATCTTCATTCTATGGTATAGCTGAGGTGCTAATTTAGTGATCAGAGCATGCAAGAAAGGTAAATGGTTTATTGTGAGTTAATAGAGGTTAGTAAAGGTGTTAGTCATGCATGGTTAGTTCATTGATAGGAAGAATTCCTGTGCTACCTGGCAATGACTCGGAAGGCCAAAGCAGGGGCCAGGTATACCTCCGCGGGGGTGGGGGTCTCCCTCCTCGGGTGGGCAAAAAGGGGGAGCTGGGCGCCCTCTCTCTGTGATAGTCATCCGGCGGCTGTGGCTAGGGGCTTGCCATATCACCAGTGTTTGTAATAACCCTCTGTGTATGAGACAGATGTGGGTGTCCTTAATACCAAAACCGAAGGTGCCTTAGCTAGCTGGGTGTACTCGGTTGGTTGTTAATTGTAGGGTTTGTTGATGTGGTGGAGACTGGGTTGCTAACTCTGCCACATTTATCTGGAAGTATGGCAATAGAAGTTAGTTACTGGTGGGGCGGGTAGCCTCGCACCGACGACCATTGGGTGCAGGGTTGTGAATGGGTTGTAAGAGAATAGATGGCATGCACGGGGTTAGTAAAGTTCTAATGTTGTTCTGGCCTACTAAGTGAAGGTAGGCTGGATAGGAGTATATATATAAAAGGTTGGAGAGCGTTAGCAACGGACAATTCAAGGATCTTCAAGAGGTATGAGAGAGAGGCTAGGTCGGACAAGAGTCGAGAAGCGCGGGTGTCTTAATGAGAGGGGGGGGGGAGAGTTCAAGGGCTACAGGGAAATTTTGCCCCTAAGGTCTCTGGGCGTGGGGGTGGCATTAGGCTACAGTTGATATGGAAGTTTGAAAAGGCAGTAGAATACGTTAGCCAAATGCTACCGGGGAATGCAACTATGGGGTGGTATGTGAGTCTGGAAAAGATAGAGTTATGTGATCAGTCCGAGGGTTATGGATACTATTAGTTGGCCCTGGGAACTGCGTTTTCTATTAAATATAAATACCAAACAACAGCGGCAGTTCTTAGGGGTACTTAGTTATTGTTTCGAGGTACTTATGACAGATACTGGTAACCAGGTTATCTTATACAATCTCTGGTTGGGGTAAGAGGTGTAAGACACGAAGTAAATTGGCGTAGTGTGGACTGTGGATATGAAGGAGGCAAGGGGAAGACGTATGACAATTGTGGAAAGTAAATGGAAAAAGGTGAACACAATGGCGGATAAAAATACTTAACCTAAGGATTGCATACATCGATGAACGATGACATTATAGTCGTCGTCCTAATAAGTGATGAAACCTGGTTGATCTGTACTTGGCACAATACGACACAAGGACAGTGCCGCTATGTCGTATCAATACTGGTGGCAGTTAATATTATAGACTTAGTTACTAGAGGAACAATGCAAGGGGCGACTGAGCACGGGTTACATATATCTATACTCGTCATGGAAATGATATACGAGGTCTAGGGACAGGCGTGGGTGTTTTAACTTCTTAGATATATAACATCTACTTCTCGGATGTAAGAACATACATAGATATAATTATGGCTGTCTGATGTGTTGGCATTGGCTCAACGTCGGGACAGGGCATGGGTGTTTTTATTATGAATGTATATTCCTGTTCATCATCTTTGTAGTTAGGAGTGTAGGACACGAGGGGGTAGTGTATGTGAGGTGTGGAAAATGGTCAGTTTAGAAAAGGTAGGTAGGTGCGGCCTGGAGCTGCTTAGCCCTGCGGGCTTGGGCCTGTCTGAAATGGCTGGCTCGGTCAGCTGGTCTTTTCGTTCTGTGGACCTTTCTTTCGGGTGTTTCTGTGTGGTGTTCGCTCATGGCTTCTGTGGTGGGCTTCTTGTTCTGGGGCATTTTACATATCTTGTCCAAATTTTTGTTTATCTGCCGAAAGAAACACCAACACATACGTTATACCTATAAAAATGCTAAAATTCATAATATATGCAGTGATAAGAGTATACATACCTATATAATTTCACTAGGCCTAGTTAATTTTCGTCGATGAAAGTGCCATTGTTTTGGGTGGCCTGACACTACTTTTATCCCATAAATCTACCTATTATATGTCATATTTTATATACCCGGTATTTCAAAGTAAAATACGGTCACCATAAGTGTATCAAGTCGAAGCCAAAGCCATTTGATGCCATTATTCACTGTCACGATGTTTAATGGTGATTTATAGTAATTACCTTGGGAAATAATGGCTTTAAATAGCTCAAATTCTATTAATTGTATGTAAGACGGGGTAATTTCGCCGAAAATATTGTTTTTTGACGAATAGAAACTGCCACAAATGGAACTTTGACATTTTGTTTTATCCATACATTCAGCCTTTCTGCTATAGATGCCAAAAAGAAAAAAAAATATATACTGTATATAATGTTTTGGCCTTGCCGCCGATTTGTAAAAAAAAGTTACTCTCGCGTCGAAATTACCCTGTCGGGCGGGGTAATTTCGCCACAACCTATTTTAACATATAAACACGCATCTTCTTGCTATTAACCCTCCTGGCCCGGTTGTCATTTTAAAATGACACCACGAACTAAGGGCAGGAGCCCGGGTGTCATTTTAAAATCTGTAAGCTTGAAAGCCTATTCAGCTTGGTCTGAACGCTGTGCGTCCGACGCATGTAAACAAAGCCGATCGTTATGTCACCGCACCTCCGAAAACAAGAAAGAGAAGACTCGTTTGTTATTGTATGTCTGTATGTCGTTGTTTCAGTAGTGAAAAGATCGTCATATTGCTAACATCGCCTGCAAGTGCTCTCCACTGAAATCGTCATCACAACTGAACCAGTTGACATAGAGAGCTCTACTCAACGCCAGTCTACAGATTGGAAACTGCACTACATTTATAGATGCGTGGGCAATTTCTAGCAGTTAAACTAAACAAAAAACGTGCCTAGGCCTAGACGTTTTTCGGCCAGATCGCCCGGGTAGCCCACCCTGTAATTTTGAGAGCCTGCCCGGGCCAGGAGGGTTAAACTACCATATTTTTCGGCTTACAAGGCGCGCTTTTTTCCCCAAAATTAGGCCTCTAAAAGCAACCAGCATATTACACAAAAAAAATGAAATTTTTAGACATACTGTATATCGAGTCTACAAGCAGGTATCGAGCCTACACACACGCAGATTTAACATGTAAACTAAACACTATGGTACACAATGCTAATATAATTGCCCAATAATGTATATAATGCTCATTGTTTGGCATTATGAGTATTATACATATCAGTAATGGGCAAAATTGTAAATATACCCTACTATCCTGGAGATGCCATTTGCATGTTTACGTTTTGGCCTGACGCTACGGTACAACGGTCCGGTACACTGAACTTTCGGTACAGTAACAATATCATCACCTTTTTGTTTTTTTCTTTTTCGTAGGCTACAAATTTGCATCCACATAATATATTATGGTATTATTGGGTATTATTGTAATACATAAAACACTTTGATATTGCTTTATATTTATCCCATAAAATATTACGAACTATGAATACTTTGGTAGTATCCAAAATAGTAGGCTACAGTATTGCGTACCAAAACAGACGCTGCACCGTATTGTTTGACTGAACAGGGACGCCAAAATGTAAACATGCAAATGGCATCTCCAGGATAGTAGGTATATATACAATTTCGCCCATTACTGATATGTACAATACTCATAATGCCGAACAATAAGCATTATATACATTATTGGGCAATTATATGAGCATTGTGTACCATAGTGTATTTGCAAAGCATGCAAATGGCTCTTTATAATTATGAGGTTGGATTTATGGCTTTATACTTTTTATCCAAAATTTCTACTTGTATAATTAGGGTGTGTCCTATAAAATATCGCGCCCTATAAGCCGAAAAATACGGTAGATAAAATTATATGATTAATGGCCAGACAAAAACACTAGCGTGCAGGTAAAACCAATGAAAACGTGCACAAACCCAAAACTGCCACTAAACATGCCAATAGAAAAACGTTGCACGCACACACCCACACAACTGAACGGGGCGGGCAGAGATGCAGGTGTGTCATACGTGTAGGCGCCACTGTGTCTAGTGCGGGTGTGGATGTGTCTATTGCGGGTGTGGACGTATTTAGTGCGGGTGAGGATGTGTCTTGTGCGGGTGTGGCGTGTAGGGTGCTAGTGCGAAGTACCAGACAGCAGCTGACGGCGACTACCAACACTATGTCACACAAGCCACCATAGTGGACGCATTCACCCACAAACACCCCCACACACACCCGACCATACCATCAAACGCGCCTCTCGCCTGTGCGGCTCGACGGTGCCAGGCCCTGCCAAACTGCAACACAACCTAAGCCAAACTAGCTCTATAACCTAAGCCAAACTAGCTCTACAACCTAAGCCAAACTAGCTCTACAACCTAAGCCAAACTGCAGCCGAATCCATGCAATAGTTTCAGAGATATTGGCGTTTGAATGAAAATTATTAGCGTCGCAGCAAAATTACCCCGCGGCGAAATTACCCCGTCTTACCCTAAACTAATTGTGTAATAAATATGTTATATTTATTTATTGACATGCTCTTATGTAGATTAACCATTTAATCTAGTAGTTTTTGTATATAATCGAAGAATAGAGGCCTGTAAGGGGGTGTTCAGTCACTGCTCATAGGACTGCCAGTCTCTCTCGCTCAGTGGTTAGAAATGGCGGCCTTTCGGTCTCGTCATATTACAGGCTAATATGGAGAATGTAGCTTCAGTATCAGCATTTCCACACACATGGTTTACAATTGTGAATAACTGAACGTCTTATTAAAATGTAAAACTTGCAAACTAAACAAACCAAAACTTGGACAAAGACAATATAATGGCAAAATAACTGATCAAAATCGCTATGTGGGAAACAACGCTTACTAAAATAAAATTTAAGAAATAAAAGAACACAATCCACCACATAGGGTGTACATTACCGTACTACATGAGCAAGTTCATCTGTTTCCATATGAGGTGGATATGACGAGGAGCTGCCTAAAATGGCGAAAATAGGAAAATATCGAGACGATTCTGATGGCCTTACAGCGACCTGTTGGTAAGTATTATTATGTGTCATAGGCTATGTACAAAATATGCATATACAGTATATGCAAATGAAGGCTTTCTGAATTATATGTAGGAGTTTAAAGATATTAATTAAATTACCAACATTACAGTGGAGCCCCCATCCTAGCTGCTAATCGGTTCTGCAGAAATAGAGCTAGGATTGAAACAGCCAAGATCAGGGCACTGTTCTTATGGGGAAAATTCAATCAGTTCCGTGCTCACGCCAAAATTTGCGTCTTTTTCTATTTTTTGCCTATGAAAACATGTATTATTGTACACAAATTAAATTGTATGCATTTATACTGTATCATATAATACACCATAGAATAAGTTTTTAACCCTTAATTAGCGGCTCACCACATAAGTCGAGTTAAATAAAGCTGGACTATGTGGCGGCGCTCGACATAGGTCGAGTGGCAATTTCAGCACGTAATGTTGCTGAGAGAGAGAGACAAGTGGTGGCAGGAGACTAGCGAGCGTATGACTGCTCCAGACCACCGCGGCGAACCTACTGACGTGAATCTCAGCTCCCTTCTCCCTCTCTCACTCGCTACATACTGAATTATATGGGGAAAGTACCGAATTACATGCTTTTTGCACTCGCGTTGCACGGTTATTGCAAGAAAACTAGCCATCATAAAAGGATCGTTATGGTGTCATTCGAAAGCTCTGTTTATGCCCTTTCAGGGATAGGTACTTGTTTTACGTTCTGGGTCTTATTTAGGCATGAAAATGATCACGTAAACAGCCCTATTTTGGCTAAAAACACCCCGCTGGGCGGTACATATAAATAAACCGCATAGGCCGCTCGTAAGGTGTTAATAACTAGATAAAAAAGGCCCAAAATCTAAACAATTACCGCACTTTTTCCCAGTGTTAGGCTATGAAAACATGTTTTTTGTCTAGGCTACATCAAGTAGCCTAGGCCTAAATCTTATGCATTGTAAATAATAATGTAGACATGGCTAAATGACAGTCCTAACCATAAATACTGTAGATTGGGGCATTGTTTCTATCATGCGAAATTTTTTAGGCCTAGCCTAGGCCTAGGTTCTAAATTCGTCCAGCCACCCCTCAAATACCCATTTCGCCCCAAATACATCCACTAAATACATATTATGAGGAAAAGACGTATAAATACGTATAATGAGAAGATTACTTACCACACAGATTTTATTATAAATCATTGTCATATTTAGCCTAGCCTAAGCTAACATCGTCTAGGCTAGGCATTTAAATCGCTTTCGTCCGACATGGACTGGTCTTTGCTCTGTGTTTTGAGCATGAAATTCCTTCATTGCTACCACCAGGCCAACCATCCCTATCACTAGATGTACTAGAGGTTATAATAAACGCGAGATAAGGGGTTCAGGAACAAAAAAGCTTGCAAACTGTTGTTTTGTCAACACAGATACTAGCTAAACTGCATGCGTCTGCTTAGTGATGACGTCATACAAAGATGGCGGCATCTTGTGCATTTGACGATCGGCTCTCGGATTCACTCGGATTTCGTCTCTAAACGGCAAGCACCTGGCAGATTCTTTCGTTATGTTAAAACAAAATTATTGTTTTTGTTTGTTTTCCAGTTTTATGTCGAGTTTTTCGTTATTTTTGCTATTTTTTCGGGTTTCGGCTGGGATTTTGATGCGAGAATTGAGGCTTTTGGCGCGAGAATTGAAATTGGGAATATTTGGTGTGTGGCGCGAGAATTGAATCAGCGAAAACCGGTGTAGCGAAAATGGGGGCTCCACTGTATAAGGGTGCTACCGCGAGGCGGAACGAAAGGACTCGTTTCTATCCACCGCTAAATTCACCGTTTCGCGCCAACTTCACGAAGGTTTGCCATGTTATTATATGGTTGCTGTAAGCCGATTTTAGTGTTTTAAGTGACTTATGAATAATTTAGAGTGTGCTCTTTACGAATATACCACTGAAAGTTATATACAGAATGTTTTTATATGCGTAATTTGTAAATGAAAATCGGTACTTTCCTTACTCTATTGTAATCATAATCTATGTTGCCAGTAGGGTCATTACCAAGACTAACATATGATAATCCCGCGCACAAGTTGGTGTGAACGGACCTACGGGATCGACCAGGTAGTCAACAAACCTGGGTGACAAAAGCATGAAATGGCGATGTATCACAGACTTTACTCTTACAGGCGCCTCTAACACAAAGTATTATGCACATAGGCCTATTGTTAAGTAATGGACTAGTGCCAAGGATGTACATTATTGTTTCACAGGTAGGAGTACCAGAAACTGTGTTCACGGCAAATATATGGAGATGATAAATCGGGGCAAGGATGTAGCATTCGGGCGTACCGCCTGGCTTGTTTACACTACGCGGATGCTCTCGATCATGTTCCCATCTATTTTGATTGCCGTAGGATACAATAATTGGTTGAGGGGGGCTTTTAACCCCATTCATGACTTATTGTCATTTATAGGCTAGCTTATATTACCAACAGGAGTCAAATAACAAAACAAATAGGCCTAGCCGTCAAAATAGACAGGAACTTAACTGTGAGCGATCAACCTAGGTCAACATGACGACTGTACGCTCGGATACTACATCCTCCCCTAAATCGGCGCCCAACAGTTCTAGACTAGCCTAGTACGACTGGTGGCTTGGGCTTGACTAACCTGCTGATTTAGGGATTTAGTTTACCCATATTTTATAATTTTTTAGGGTTGGATGTAGTGTCTGGGCGTACGGTCGTCATGTTTACATAGGTCGATCGCCGCGGTTAAGTTCGCGTCTACTTTGACAGCAATTATTTTGGTTATTTGCCCTCTGCTGGCAATATAAATGATGATGACAATATGTCATGGGGGGGGTGAGGGGGGACCCTCAACATATTGTATCCAATGGCAGTCAAAATAGACGGGAACATGATTGCAAACGTCCGCCGCCGCCGTCGTGTTTAAATGGTCGATCGCCGTGGTTAAGTTCGCGTCTACCCTATTTTGACGGCAATTTTTTGTCGGTTATTTGCCCCCTGCTGCCAGGGTGTCAAAGCACTAAAATGTGTGTCGGGAATTTAGATAAAGAGGTTAAATTGCATATCACTGGTACATGAAAATATCCCAACAAATAGTTATATAATAATTACCAACGAAGCATTCGATGGGTGTAATCCAGTCCCCCACACACGGCTAATTCAATTGCATGACATGTAGGAATGTTCACATAATACAATATCGATACAATGAACTTAGCTTAGAGGACTGGTGATGTAGGACTGTTGATATAGATTAGTAATTGTAGCACATGGTGAACTTTGTGTCGAGTCAGAGCCGGGGGGAAGATGTTGGCTGTATGGTGTTGATTGAGAGACTAAAGGGCCGGCGTCCGATCGCTTCGCGAAATTACATATAGCTGCCGGCTCATAATAATTATAACCCATAACTTGGTTTCATGATACATCTAGAGCTGATGTTGATATTTATACATTACAGTTAATATTTATACTTAAGAATAAACTACAATACACAAAGAACCAGCCGAAATCGTACATGCGATACAATACCGCCAAATTCAAATGTCCTATTGGACCTAAAACTGTCGGGATCATTACCCTATTCCCGACATACTGCCCGCCACCAAAAATGATATACAGGAGCTATATACAGAGAACAAAAAAAGGACATCGAAGAATCAAAGATCACCTTGTTTGATCTTTGATCTCCAAAGATCCACGGAACTCATAGCCGCCCTCCTTTTGGGAAGAGCGCCACCTGAAGCCAGAGGAGGATCATCCTTCTCATCATCAGCTGCCCCACCTTGAGGAGCACTGTCACCAGCACTCTCCCGCGGAGGGGTATCAGTAGAGACGCCAGGATCATCCGGCAGTTCTACATCCTGCTCCAAGGGATATAACCTTACGACTGGGCGAGTAGTAACCCCAGTCGAAGTTCGTATTCTAGCAACCCTTATAAGACCATCAATGCCCTGGAACAAATCGACAATCCTCCCAAGCTTCCAAAATAACCTAGGACGCTCATCATGAATCAGTACGATATCCCCGATACGAGGCCATCGTTGATTCGTCCCTTCGATCTTATTAGAATGACGCTCGCGAAGAGACAGCAAATATTCTTGGGTCCACCGTTTCCATAGATCGCCTGACACCTTGTTCACATACTGGAAGCGACGACGTGTGGCGTCAGCATTGCCGAACGTAGGGTCATGCAGATCTTCGTCATTTACTGACGATCTAGGAAAGGTATTAAGGGTTCGTCCACGTGTTAGCATAGAAGGCGAAATGGGTAAGAGGTCATCAACATCTGCCGAGGTATAGGTCAAGGGCCTGTCGTTGATTGACATCTCAATCTCTATTAAGATGGTTTGCAACTCCCTTCTGGTCACCAGTGCCCTTCCTAATACCTTCTTCATGGCAGATTTGACGATACCGATTGTTCTCTCCCAAATCGCCCCGAACCATGGTGCACGTGCTGGTATACATTTCCACTGACAACCCTTTCCAGTGAGGGTAGCCACAACCTGCGGGTCATCCATTAAACTCTGGAGATATTTAGAGGCCCCGATAAAACAAGTCGCATTATCGCTCATAATAATTTGAGGGAAACCATTGCAGCCTGCAAAGCGTCTTAGAGTATGCAAAAACCCCTCACTGGATAGGTCGTCAATCAATTCAATATGAATCGCTCTGGTTACCGCACATGTGAATAGAACGGCATATACCTTTACGATATTACCGGGCGATTCTCTAACTTGAATCGCTTCGGTGTAGTCTACCCCGGTTACCTGAAATGGTTCAGTCCTTTGAGGAGTAAGGCTTACCCTGTAATCTTTTACAGATAGTACAGCTATTGTGGATCCCTTTAATTACTTGTCGCATCTTAGGGATCCACCAACGTTGTCGCATATACGCCAAAATGTAGGCAGGTCCTATGGCATTGGCGAATCAACAGTTTGGTAATCAAATGAGAGGAGCTAAGGAGGACAGGATATTTCGCAGAATCAATAATGTCCGCCTTTTGTATCCTGCCTCTACACTTAATTATGCCTCCTTCCATATATAATCCTAGCTGCCTCATTAAGTTAGAGGGTTTGGCCTTTGACTCTTTGCTCAGGATTTGATGTTCAGTAGGATAAGATTCCTTTTGTACTAAACATATTAGTTTCGCTTCTGCTGATCTCAATTCATGGAGTCGATATGCTTCGAATCTTCACTAAGGAAAGACCCGTGAGCCCGACTTCTCATGTTGTTAATGAAACGGTATATCCATGCAAATACCCGTATTACTTGATCATAGCTGCCGTAACGTTCCCACTCTACCAACTTGTTATTCTGATGTGTAGTACTCACAGTCGAACTACTTAACACATCATCTTGGGGCCGACTTGAAGGATCAGATATGCATTCCCTGAAATCCTGAGGCCATTCAGTTGGAGATATAAGCCATGGAGGTCCATGCCACCAAATAGAGGACGACATAAACTGTTGCGCCGAGATCCCCCAGGAAATTACGTCACTGGGGTTATCCCTGGTGCTCACATAGCGAAATTTAGCTGTAGGAACTAAGTTATGTATCTCATCAGTGCGATTAGAAACATAAACAGGTAACACTTTCTGGCTGTGTACCCATGAAAGTACTATTTGACTGTCGCTCCAGACATAGACGTTATTAATCTGGCAGACAGAAGCAATGCAGTAAGTTCTAATTTAGGAACTGTAATCTTCTTTATAGGGGCTACTTTGGCCTTCGCTATAGCCAATTTCGCTTCACTACCATTGCATATGTATATGGCAGTACCGTACGCACTATTACACTAAAAATCTTGTCGAGTCCCTGTCTTGACGATGGAGTTGAAGCATCAGGAAGGCCTTCTCAATATCGGCGACCCATGCAAACTTATGACATCTGAAGCGCAACATAATTTGCGCGAGATCAGAGACCAGGGACGGACCCGTGTACAGACAATCATTCAGGCTATAGGAGCGATCACTGGATTTAGCAGAGCAGTCATACACAATACGAACAGGAGTGGTGAAACTGTCCTTTTTAATCCCATGGTGAGCAAGGTAATCGATGTTATCTCCATACTCACTGAGATCTACTCTCTCCACAAATCCACGTTGTACCTGCTCGTTTAAAACTGCCGCATAAGTCTTGCAATAATTTGGATCCTTGACAAACTGCTTCTGAAGGCCACGTAACCTACCAAGTGCTAGATGGAAATTAGTAGGTAATTTACTCTTGTTATCATTCCAAGGGAGCGTTACCACATACTGACCCCTGCCAGAGTCATACGTTACAGTCTCTTCATACGAGCTTAACGCTAGCTTGGACTCACGATCAAGTTCATGTGGGTCAATTCCAATATTGTCCAAGTCCCATAGCTTATCTATATCAGTACATGTATTATCAGGCACATTTGGCCTAATGTATTTATCTATGGGGCTTACTGCTACCTTGAGGACCGTAACCACCTCCACTTGTGTGTCTTGAGAGGAACTGGCATAGGATCCAGTAATGGCATACCCTTGGATCGTGGGGAGCATTATTAGCTTATCTACCCGCCGATATCCAGGGTGAACCAGGTCGTAGTAATAATCAGCTCCGACCAGTAGCATAATACCATTGTTAGCAGAGAGTTGATCATCAGCCAGTTTATAACCCTTGCTTCTGAGATATTTCAAATGTGGTTGAATCTCTGATGCTATATAGAAACTGGGTAGTGTGTCGACCACTACAGCCTTGATGGGACATACCTTTCTTCTATAAACATAGGAAATCTCCACTATATCATAGTCACTTGAATCTATTTCACCAGTGAAACCATGTAGACGCAAATTCTCTTGACCCATGCTGGTACACTTGAGCTGGGGTAATGATGACCGCAGAACGAATGACCTCTGTGAGCACTGGTCAAGTAAGGTGCGTGTCATTATAGTATTATTATTACTCCCAACTACTGGCAGCATCATAGTAGGAAGCAATTGACATTCTCGAGAAGCAATGGACATGGCAGATACTTTATCACCCTCGCTCTTACCTTTCTCATGTGACTCTTTGGGGGTTCTCCCCTTTTCTTTGCCGTCGTGCCGATCAGACTGGGTGCAAAGGGAAAACCAATGTTTCCCCTTGCAATACTTACAAGGTTTGATGTAGGAATTGGTGCAAGTACTGTTGAAGTGGTCTCTTGCCAGACAGCTGGTACATAACTTAAGCGATTTAGCCTTGCCAATTTTCTGTGTAGCCTTAGGATACTTAGGACACTGGTACCACAGATGACCGTGGACACTGCACAACTTGCAACCTAATGATATTGGCCTTTTCTGTTTAGGAGAAGTCTGTATCGGGAAAGCTGCAGTGGATGGCGACATCTCCACTTGTCGGTAGTGTCCAGTACTCTCCATATTGAAGACTTCAGTCTGGTACACCTGCACCAACGCTTCCAAGTTTAGTGGAGAGTCGCTTAGTTATCGTCTTACGATTTCCTTTAGGGGAGAGGGTATCTTGTTCAAGATATTTACACTAAATATTTCCTCCTTGGTGATGGCCATTGTCTCCATAGATCGGAGGAGGCTCTCAAAGGAGGCACAGTACTCCTTTAGGTCCGTCACATCATAGGATGGAGGATCTAGAGTGAAGAATTTAGTAATTAATGCGGTCTTGATGACTTCCTCTCTCCCGTAAGTTCCTTTCAGCAACTCCACTGCAGACTCGTAGCTTGTAGCTTCTAGCTTGTACCCATCGATCAACTTCAATGCCTCCCCTTTCAATTGGCCACGGAGATATGTGAACCTTTGGATGGATGTGAGTGTTTTATTCTGATGGACGGAACACTCAAAGATATCCCAAAATCCAGTCCAGGTAGCCGAATCCCCGGAAAAGGTAGGCAATGGGAGGTTTGACACTCTCCCAATACCAAAGAAGGAAAACCTTCTATTTGGTAGGTAGCCTCGGAGTATCCAACGTAGAGCTATATACCTATCGTATAATTCCGTTCCGCTCTGGAGCGGACAATTATCGTACCACTAGCGCGATTAAATCGATAACATCTAGAGTAGCACCTTACTCTCTACTAGGTACGTTGTACACACTCTTGAGGCTACTATTTTAAAGGAAATTAAAATATTGATGAGAAAGAAAAGATAAAATTGCAGAACATTGTCCATCCTATCTGGCTCCTTAAGCCGTTGTCACGGGTCCACCGCACAACCCGACCGGGTTCATTAGATCATCCAGGTATCAAGTTAATTAGACAAGATTGGATGGGCAGGGGTACGGTGTGAGGGCGGGATACTATGACGTTGGATACTCCGAGGCTACCTACCAAATAGAAGGTTTTCCTTCTTTGGTATTGGGAGTGTGTCAAACCTCCCAATTTAGTAGTAGCCTCTACGTCTCCAACGGAGACTTAGAGCTAGAGTAACAAATCGGAGGCGGACATCCAAGCGAAAAAACACAAACTTAGCCCTTAGGAAATATCAGGACAATGGAAAGACTGACTTAAACAAGAGAGTTTATATAAAGAGTGTACAGACAGGTGCATATCAAGAGAGGTCAAGTACAGTCAAGTCTTATTCCATGAGATAACTTAGCCTAAGACAAAGAATGATGCATTTCATAATGATGAATATAAAGTCCAGGATGCCCCCCCCCCCCCCCCCCCACAACTCTCCTTCCGGAAAAAAGCAGGACGACCCATACTGGAACAAGTAAATACCGGCATACGCCGAATATGAGTACCGTACAGGATGTGACGAGAAACTACATGAGCAGTGTCAGTGACGAGCACTAAAAGCCACATGAGAAAAGTTCAGTGGTATGAGGACAAGACATACCGAAAGAATGTAGTATACTTAAGACTAGAAAGTATCCCAAAAGCTTAGCCCAGTTATTAATCTTTAACATAGGTGCAAGTATGGGTATAGTGCAATACCCTTCCCCCCCCCCCCCCCCCCCAATAAGGAAGGACAGGACAGAAGGACAAGAGACAGAAGGAACCCCACAGGGAGACCCTGAGGGAACCTGCAGGCCCAACGCACTACAAGGACGCCCTGGTCTGTCGGTGGACAACGACAGAGAGGAGGAGACAAACGTGGTGGGGGAAGACCAAAGCCCTGTGTCGGCAAAGTCCGGGTGAGAAAAAACAAGTAAAACCTGAATGGAGCAGCGTACGAACGGACGGCATGAGCTGTGCCCTGAACGTACGGGTTACCGGCCCGAAGAACCCGACACAGGTGAAGTCCCACAGCACGGCGATCAAGCCTCCTATCGGACGTAGGCGCCACCCGTAATGTCAACCCCGACACTGGCCTGGCCGAGTACACATACGGATGCAGGGTTTGAACCGGGCAAAACGGACGATGAACCCTACCACGTGTGGAAGCCGGTACAGGAAAGGCCGAAAAACGGGAGTGTCGCGTACGGTTGTAGCCACAAAACGAACAGACGGAGCCAAAGTAACTGACCCAAGGACGGGAGAAAACGGAAGCAAGGCCGGGTCTTAGACATGGCAGCCATCTCCGAGACGCAGGCAGACGAGAGCCTCCGCCAGAGACCACTGAGGAGGAATCTGACGCGGGGTAGGCCTAAGTCCAAAGCAGGCCCGCATGAGGAAATCCAACGCCCTGTGAGGAACGACCAACCCCGTGAATAACTCAAACGGTACCCAAATGGCCAACAGGCGGGTCCTAAGCGTGGTGCATATGTTGGGACGCATCTCAAAAATAACCAAATGAGGTAGGGAAACACGAACGCCACCGACAGGCGTGTCCGTGACGTGGTGGTCATCCCAGAAGGAAAACCGTGCCAGTGAGAGACGGAAGTCTGCCACTGAGAATGTGGCCAGTGGAGAGGATTTGACAGTCAAAGAACGACTAAACGTCGGCAGCCACCCTGCCTCACAAACATCCACGATGTGAAGGCCAACGAGGGCCCGAGGCCACCAATCGATCCCAAGTGGAAATCGGGGAACGATAGGGGAACAGGACTCGGGCGCCACCGCCACAGCTGAGCGGACCAGGCGTGTGGCGGCCAGATGGAAGTGAACAACGAAACAAAGTTCATTTACCCACTCAGCCTGCGGAGGACTTTGCACATCAAAAAGGGCGTCGGGTGGCGGAAACACATCGAATACGGTGTGTTGAAAAGACCAAACTACCCGGGTGCTCTGTCCCATCGACAGAGCAACCGCCCATAGGTCGGCAGTCCCGGGTAGGCAGGGTACACGCAGTGCGACGGTGGAAAGGAGTGCGTGGCAAAATAGGTACCCCGCCAGGTCCTGAAGAACGAAAAGACTACGCAGTCACTTGACTCAGGGTGACAGGCGGGCTCGACCTGTCCCAGTCGAGGCCCGCCCACGGCACATCTTGCGACGGTGGAAGGCAGGACTCGGGAACGGCGACTAGGAATCCGAACCGAGGAACGAGGAGGAACAAGGAGAGCGGCGTGCACACAGTGTGCGGGAGAGTTCGCGGAGAAGATCCCACCCACCAAGGAAAAGAGGAGCGGAAGACCCCGAGTGAACAGGGGAGGCAAGGCCAGTCCGACGAGGGTCGTAAAGACACGAGGGGCGACATGGAGACCGAAGGGTAAACCGCCGAACGTGACATAATGAGAGTCATCAATACGAGGCACGACAGGTCGACCACCGGTCACAACACCTCGCTGTCCGTCACGGAGACCAGAAAGACATGCGACAGGAAGTCCCGCTGGTGAGGCGAGACTACCCGAATAATCCCATGGACAGAATAACAGAGGCGACGTCTGGGGAGACAGGCCGAGGTCACGCAGGTCGCCGGAGCGGAAACGTGGACCGGCACCTCGAGGACAGACCCCGCCGTATTACCCGGCGTGCCCACGAACGGCGAAGCGAAACCGAGAGTGGGGATGCAAGAGCCGGTAGGGGCCCCGAGTCTGGCGGCCTCGGTACGAGCCGGCCTGCCGACCCCAACGAAGAGGAAGCGGTTGAGGAGGGTCGGGACATCCCAGGCGGACGGGGAGCGAAGAGCCCCGCAGCAGCATAGAGGGAAGACCCCTGCCATGCAGGAGCAGAGAAGAGCCCCTCCGGAGGGAGCACAGAAAGCAACAGCGACGTGCTGACCTCAGCCAGCGCCAGTGTACAGAAGGAAAACCACAGAGACTGGTGACAACGCGCAGCCTCATGGAAGGGACACTGCAGAAAGCCGACGAAGGCGAGCCGCAGTTGCAGACACCCGAATTGGGCCCCACCCTTCCCGAGCACCCTAGTCGGTGGAGCTACAATAAGCCTGAGGGGAAGCCGAGCTAGGTGCAGACGCTCGAAGAGGGTGGAGAGCATGCGAGCAGTGCGCCGCCAGGGCTTGTGAACAGGTTCCAGGGCACCCTTCTCTGGTGGCATGAAGGATCGTGGCATACGTTCAGAAAGATAACGTAGGGGCAAAGAACCAGGCCCAAAATGGAGGTGAAACCCCGGATGAAGGCATGACGAGGCTCGACACGGAGGAGCAGCCGACAGGAGGGAGTGAGGACGAACCCATCTCCGACCGAACCCCAAAGTCGACACCCTCCGTCAGCCACAAGGAACAGTAAAAGAGAAACTATGGAAAGACACAACTGAAACTCATACGACGCCGACAGAGTGGGTGCGTCGACATGTACGTCGCGTTGAGCAAAGGCTTCGAGCTGTACCTGCCAACTCGCAGGCACTGGGCGCACTCCTTGTGCATGTGTAAGAGCTTGTTCCGGGAGGGATGCCGCCACGTGCCCCCACAATGACGGCTTCCCGTAAAGGGAAGGGAAGCGACGTCCGTTAGGGACCGGAAACGTCCCGAGGGACAGAACGCGGACAGGCCGACCAACCAGCCCCAGGCTACACGGAGGGAGCATGACTAAAGAAGTCGATGCCGCCTGGGAGCGAGTGGGAGGATGGACAACCGGAGCAGCAACCACAGGTAGAGCAGGTTACGTAGGCAAGAACACCGCCCAGTACGGAAGCACGCCCGGAGATCGTACAGGGGAAGAGACAGGGCGGAGTAGAGCCGTAGACCGTCGGCGACGTGGTGAAGGAGAGCGGCGTCTCCCCTACGACCCGGCGTCCTCGGAAACAGTAGGGACGTCCGAACGAGGCACCGGGGGAAAAGCGTTCAGGCGCCAGGGAGACAGCAGAGGAAAGGGGGAGCATGGCACGCACCCCTTCGTTGAGGAAGCGCGGAAACCGTCGGAGGCGGTCCGTGACAGAGAGAGCGAAACCCCGAACATGGAGCGCAGAGGCGAGACCTTGCCTCTACAGCGTCCGGGAACGTAGGACGAGACCCAAAGGTCAAGATCGACGAGACACGGTTTACTCCTCCGAGGGATAAACCCATCGCAGTTGGAGCACGAGACATGGGTAGGACTCTCCATGTCCCAATGGGCATGGCAGGACGGGAACCCCCACGGTGTGCGCAGGGAGGAAAGGACATCGTCACTGCAACCAGAAAGGAAAAAGATACCGACGGCCCATGTATGAAGCGCCCCAGGCAGAGCAGGGGTGGAAAGCAGGCGGGCCACAAAGAGTTACCACAGGTAAATAGGAGGGACGGTAGTAGAGTGTCCCAAGAATACCGACATGTACATAAGCATGGGGCGGATGGAGGCAAAACCGGTCAGCGGTGGCCTCCTGAGCCTTGGGTGGAGCCACATGGACGGCCTGAACCGGACAGAGGAGTCGGAGATCGTCGGCGGGATGGGGAAGGAGAGCGACGACCCACATTCGTTGCGAAGTCCTCGGAAACAGCCAGGACGCCCGAACGAGGCACTTGGAGGAAAAGCGATCTGGCGACTTGAAGACTTCCGACGTGCACAAGGAGGAAGTGACATCCACATCGCAATTGGAAAGTAAAAGATACTGATGTCCCATGTATGAAGCACAGGAAATGTGTGCAAGAACAATATTGGTAAAAAACCCTTGAATCCTTGATAGGAGAGTACCCCCTTCCCCTGTTGAGGCAGGGAAGGACGAAAAAGGGGGGCCCTTCGAAACAGGCACGAGGGCAGAAAAACGCACAAAAGTGGTCACTACACCCTGCAAATGGAGCACCTTTCATGAAAGTGAGTATCCCCCCCCCCCCCTTGTGCGTGGTGAGGGACCCCCCATGCGGAGGGTCAGGGAGAGACCAGGCGAACCAGCAAGTGCAAAGAACCCCGTGCAAGTCCCGAGAAGGAAGGCATGAAAAGCCTTATAAAGGAAGAGGATAATAATAATACCCAAAGGTTGAAGGTACTGAAGAGAAGAAGACGCCCAAGGGTACCATCAGAGTAGAGTGGGAGCACAATCTGATGAAAAGGAGAAGTCTGTGAACTACTGCAACCGAGTCCCTATACAGAGGCAAAGCAAAGCACCCTAGCACCGACCCAGAGAGGAGTGGACCAGAACGGGCCGCTCCGCTCTGGAGCGGAATGTAGGATGTAGGACGAATGTAGGATGGGTGGAACTCACCACCCGGTGAGGAACCCGTGGCGAGAGCAGAGCGAAGTAGACATACTACACTGGAACCAGAAGAAAAAAACCCTGTGAAGACCCCGTGTAGGCCATGGGAAGGCATGCATGTATGTCATCGACAGGAACAAGAATAAAGCCTGTTTGTAAGCACCATGAAAATAAAGGCCATGGCAATGCACGCATGTATGTCATTGGCAGAGACAAGACGAAAGCCTGGTCGGAAGCACCACTGAAAGTCGAGGAATCCTGAAGAAGGCCAAAGAATGCCCCCGAAATGGGAGGCCAGGCAGGAGTATCAGTCATGAGGTCATGCACAAAATAAAGATCAGAGATCCCAGAATAGGCTACAGGCACCAGGTCACGGAGTAGCCTAAAAGCTCTCACTAGGCCTGGAGACTGGAGTCCCGTCCAATGAAGGAGAGTGCTCCCCCCCCATGTCCCCCTGGAAGTTAAAGCTGAAGAGAACCCTCCAAAAGGAGGATCAGGAAGGCCATAGAGGAACCAGCAACAGGCCAAAGAGCCCCAAACACCAGGTCAGAAAAAACCAAGGGGTAGGCTCAACCCTCTGAAGAACTGAAGGAAACCCCACCCCAAAACATAATGGAGACCAATACCTTAAGGCCGGTATCAGTGAAGAGGTCATGTAGGCCAGAAAGCACAGCCTGGTAAAAAGGAGCATTAAAATATGTCTTAATGGAAGTGCAGGACGACCAGTCTAGGCCTAAACCGAGGCAAAAGTAGCGCGACCGTAAGCGGCAACGTCCGTTCGAGAGCGGAAAAGTACCGACATCGAGCGGGACCGTCCGCGTTCCACGGCGGGCGGAATCGTCCGTATACGGACTCGTACGTTCAGGCGCGGGAAGTGGGACGGCAGTAGTGCGTGAGGGAAAAGGCCCGTCAGAGAGCGGAGAAGCCCAGATGGGCCCCGCCGTAAGGCGAGGACCCAGGAAAGGTAGCCTGGCAGGTCACAGCAGACGTGGGAGCGTGTGTGGGTAACAGATAGCGTGAAAACAGACCCCTGACATAGAACGGAAAGTCCCGTTCTAGAGCGTCTGTGGGTATCAGTCAGTGTGAAAACAGACCTCCGACATAGAACGGAAAGTCCCGTTCGAGATCGGAGGGGCCAGGGAGACCATGGAACCGTAAATGAAAGGGCCGACCTAGAGCGGGGAGTACCCGACCCAGGGCGGCAACCAATCGGTACGTCTGAGAGGTCTGTGGCACCCAGGAAGGTGGAAGGCCAGTAAAATAAAAGTCCCTTTCAAAAGCGAAGGGGCCCAAAGGTAACCCTCCTAAAGTCACATCAGGCGCGGGAGAGCCTGTGGGTAATCAAGTGCACGACCGTAGTGGGGGGCAGTAGACAGAATAAAAACTTGTCAGAGGAAAACACATCAGAACGGGCTACGTTCGCGGTTTTGTGGGACTGAGGCCATGTAGACAGAGCACTGGAGCCGTCAATCAAAAAGTGAGCATTGTATGCCAGATTGAGGTTGCCACAGTGTTGAAAGCCAAACGCCCCCCCCCCCCCCCTAGACTAGGCCAAAACTTGGAAGTTAGCCTATTCGGCACTTGAGTCAGTAATATATGAAATTACAGGGAGCCATTAGGTACCGTACCCTTGATGAGGGTAAGCAACAAGGGATCGTAGCGACAGGAATACAGAGCACTGGGGCCGCCGATCAATACAGGGGCATTTATGCCAGATTGAGGAGGCCACAGAGTTGTACACCAAACGCCCCCCTTCTAGGCTAGGCTAAAAAAGTTAGCCTATTCGGTACCTGAGACAGATTAAAAATGAATTGGAATAGGCTAGGCGAAAAAACGGAAGTTAGCCTATTTGGTACCAGAGCCAGTAATATATGAAATTACAGGGAGTCACCAGGTACTGTACCCTTGATGAGGGGAAGCAACAAGCGACCGAAGCGTCAGGTAGACAGAGCACTGGGGCCGTAATATCAATACAGGGGCAGAGTATGCCAGATTGAGGAGGCCACAGAGTCGCAGTCTAAACCAAAACGCCCCCCATCAAGGCTAGGCTAAAAAAAACGGAAGTTAGCCTAATCGGTTCTGGAGCCAGTAATATATGAAATTACAAGGCGCCACCAGTTACTGCTGTACCCTTGATGAGGGATATAATCAATACCGTAGGAGGGGCAGTAGACAGAACAAAAACTGTCAGACAAAAACTCATCAGAACGGGCTACGTTCTCGGTTTTGTGGGACCGTATCCAGGGAGACAGAGCACTGGGTCCGTCAATCAAAAAGTGAGCATTGTATGCCAGATTGAGGTTGCCACAGTGTTGAAATCCAAATGCCCCCCTCCCCCTAGGCTAGGCCAAAACTCGGATGGTAGCCTAGGCGGTACTTGAGGCAGTAATATATGAAATTACCAGGCGCACTAGTTCCTGCACTCTTGAAGAGAGGCAGCAACAAGTAAAAAGACCACCAAAAGGGATCGGCCCTACAAGGGTCAGCGCCCCCCTTCCAACCAACGAGAAGGGCACAAGTAAGCCTAGGCCTAATTTCACGAAAAGAAAAGCAAAAATAAAGGCAGTGACAAAAAACTATAATGACAAGAAGCTTACTAAAGACAAAACTAAAGCCACCGCAAGTGAAATGAATACAAAAGGCAAAGCCTAAATGAACGAGGGTCGCCCAAGCGGCGACGCATGCACAGATGGCAAAAAATAAAGTTACCTCCAGTTTCGACGCTACACTCCAAGAAAAACACATTTGAGCCCATTTTTCAGTGTGCCTACAGCACGTATCATCTGTCTAGAATCACAGGTACCTTAAATAAGGCCCACAACTCCCCCAAAGGGGAGGTGACAGGAGTTGTAGGCACAAAAACAGAGCACCAGAAAAAGTGTGTGCGTCATAGAGTGTATCGCGAAAAGGAATGATCTAATGAACCCGGTCGGGTTGTGCGGTGGACCCGTGACAACGGCTTAATTAAGGAGCCAGATAGGATGGCCAATGTTCTGCAATTTTCTCTTTTCTTTCTCATCAATATTTTAATTTCCTTTAAAATAGTAGCCTCAAGAGTGTGTACAACGTACCTAGTATTTACCTAATTGTATTTACCTAATTGTAGTTTACAGGAGTTGAGCTAAGCTCGTGTTGTCCCGTCTCTCAGTCTACTTTTTATCCAATTTTTTCTTGAAAATATGGATGTTCCTTGCCCCTACCACCTCCTCCTCCAGCCCATTCCATTTGTCAATACATCTATAGGGGAAGCTAAACTTCCTGATATCGTTCTTGCAGGTAGGTCTTTTTACTTTGTAGCTGTGGCCTCTAGTTATTCCTGTATCCATAATTAATATATCCTCCCTATCCAGCCTCTCCAGCCCCCGGGTGCATTTGTACATCATTATCATGTCTCCCCTCTCTCTCCTCTCTTTTAAACTCGGTCGATTTAATTTGTCTAGCCTCCCTTCATATGGCAGTTCTCTGAGACTTGGAACCAATCTAGTAACTGCTCTCTGGATTCTTTCTAACTTGTGAATATGCTTCTTTAGATGCGGGGACCACACCACTGCTGCATACTCCAATCTTGGTCTAATCATACTCTTCATCATTTTCGCTACATGGTCTCATCCAAGTACAGTAGTTCAGAGCAACTTTCATATTCCCGGCCATTGCATACATTCCGCTAAAGAGCTTGTTAATATGTTTCTCTGGCGACAAATTATCTTATATAATCAACCCTAAATCCTTTTCTTTTTCGGCCTTGCTAATTATATTATCTCCCATCCTGTTCTCCCAATTTGGTCTATTCACACTTCTTCCCATATTTAACACATGGCATTTACTTATATTAAATTTAATTTTCCACTTGGTGCTCCATTCATATATTTTATCTAAATCCCCTTGCAGCTCCTCACAACTACTTTTATTTGTTATTTGTCTCATAATTTTTACGTCGTCTGCAAACATTGACATGTAGGAATTTATGCCTATCGGCAGGTCATTCACGTACATAAGGAACATGAGAGGTGCCAACACAGATCCCTGCGGCACACCACTCTCAACTTTCCGCCACGATGAGTAAGTTCCTCTAATGTTGGTCCTCATTTCCCTATCTGTTAACCCGGGAGCTGCGGGGAGACTCTTAAGAGTTCCCCCGGCGCACTGCGGAGAGACTCTTAAGGGTCAGAGAAAAAAAAAATCAACTTTTGACATCGAAAAAAAAATATTTTGTTATTTTGTTTTTATTTTTTTTTTGGCCCCTGGGCCATGCAAAATCTCAGTCCTCTACCTCCCCTCCTTCCCCACTTTTCTCCTCTCCTTCAGTTATCACCTATTTTCCCTGTTATTCCCTTATTCTGAGGTATATTTTCGTGCTAACATTAGAAATCCGATTGGAGGGTGTGGTCATCACTGATAGCAAGCGAGTGCAAGAGAGAGAGAGAGAGTATCGATCGACTGTGTCTCAGTGGCCTTGGGGGAAATTGGCGGGAAAGCAGATTGCCTCACCCATACATTATACAACTCGCGGGCTATATCTCCGATTTTGACCATCCAAACGCTGTTTTCACTCGTTTTATTGTTGTTTCAGGTTAATACCTTTATAATCAACCCATAATAGGCGCATATGGATAAGTATTAATGCTATTAATGGCACAATGAATATTTTAGTGACGGAAACACCTCAAATACGTCAGCACAGGGGGACGTTTCCAATTACCCCCATGCGCACTTCAGAGGTTAAATAGCTCTCCATCCATTTCAGCAAACTCCCCCCCGACACATCCTAGCGTCTCAAGCTTAGATAACAATCTCTTATGTGGTACCTTATCGAATGCTTTGGAAAGGTCTAAGTAGACGCAGTCCACCCATCCGCCTCTTTCTTGGAGTACATCTATGGAGTGAGGAAGTACATGAACGAAGGTGGTGCTGGTTGGGGGGAGGGGCGTCGACTGACTGGGGACAGAGGTGCATGGGGGCGGTTCGTTCGTGGCCACCCCTTCGGGGATCACGGCGTCAGGCAATAGATAGATAGATCTATCACCCTACTGTAATAACATAGCAAACTGGTAACACAAGATGTCCCTTCTCTGAATCCAAATTGCTTTGGGGTTATTATCTTCTTTCTCTCCAACATTTTCATCCATCTCTTCCTAATTAGCTTTACACAAATCTTGCATAAAATACTAGTAAGTGAAACTGGTCTATAGTTTAGAGGGTCCTCAGGGTTTCCATTCTTGTATATCGGGATGATATTAGCTCTTTTCCATTCAACAGGAACGTGTCCTTTATCTAAGGAAGCTTGAATTATGTCCCTCACTGGCTCCACTAATTGCTCTGCACACTCCTTTAAAACCCAGGCAGACACTTCATCCGGTCCCATAGCTTTCCTTACTTCAAGTCCTCTCATCGCAGATAACAGCTCATCTCTAGTTATTTCAATCTTACTAAGACCACTCTCCAGTACTCCCGCCTGTGGTTCGTCAAAACCTTCCTCTCTAGTAAAAACTGACCCCAATTTGTTATTCATTACCTCACACATGTCCGATACATTTTCATACGTCCTAGCATCAACTCTTAATTTAGTAATTTGTTTCTTTACCTTCAACTTACTGCTTATATATTTATAAAATAATCTAGGGTCACTTTCACATTTATTTACTATGTTCTTCTCATAGTTCATTTTAACTTGCCTAATTATGTTAACATATCTATTCCTCTTCTGTTTATATTTATTCCGATTACTCTCAGTGTTCCTTCTTCTTAATCTAGCCCAAGCTGCATCACACCTACCCAAAGCTCTTTTGCATTTCAAATTAAACCAATCTTTCTGCTTAGTAAAATTTCCAGTTTTATATCTTGGGACAAACAGATTGGTTCCTACTCTATAAATTTCGAGGAATCTACTATATTTACCTTGTACGTCCTGTTCCTTCAAAATAAGATCTCAATCTACTCCCTCTAAATATCTTTTCAAGGATACATAATCAGCTTTACTATAATTTAATCTGTTATTTATATAGCTATTGTCTAATCTATTGGCATTACTCGAGGTCAACTTCCATTTTAGTAATAGGTTATCACTTTTACCTACAGGACATAAATAGTTTATATCACTAATTTCGTGAGGAACTTTTGTAAAAATCAGATCGAGTTTAGAAGGTTCGTTATTACCCCTCATTCTTGTATTTTCCTTCACATGTTGTGCAAGTACATTTTCCGTAACCAACTCCACTAGCCGACTTCCCCAAGATCTCTGATTTGGCCCTGCATCTCCCGATTCCCAATCAACCTCACTACAGTTGAAATCTCCTATCAAGATCAATCGATTCTTCCTTAAAAGCAATCTTCTCAACGACTGAATCATATCCTCTACCATTTCCTCAAACTCCAACTCCCTCCATGCTCTGGTCTTTGGTGACATGTAAGCTACTGCTATGTCTAGCTTTTTTCCTTCTATATCATTGAGTTCAATTGCCATTATTTCTGCCTTGTCATTATTTAACTCCACGTGCTTTGCTGTCATAGGGTCCTTAACTAATACTGCCACTCCACCTCCCCTTTTACCCTTCCTATCATATCTCCATATATTATATCCTTCACTAAACACTAGAGAGAGTAAGGTGCTACTCTAGATGTTATCGATTTAATCGCGCTAGTGATTACGATAATTGTCCGCTCCAGAGCGGAACGGAATTATACGATAGGTATATAGCTCTACGTTGGATACTCCGAGGCTAACTACTAAATAGTAAGCTTCGGCAGGTTAAAACCAGTCGCCTTTGGTGTACCGGTATCCTTAACAGGGGTTGATTCTTGTGTGGAAGATAGTCTGGCTAAGGCTGTATTAACGTCTTCAAAGTACTCAAGATCTGCTGACATTTCTTCTTCCACATCGTCAGTAATTGTCAATAAACCATATACCTGCTGAGCATAATTATCATAAGTGGCTAGCGATTTAGTTACAGTAGCAAATTTACCCTTAATTTGATCAGCCGTGGCACTTAATAAAAATTCATCAAGATCTCTTAAACACCTATTTAAACCTCCCTTCATCCCTCCCTTCAGAATCTTAAGTTTCTTTAAATCTGTCATCGTTAAAGTCAGAATCTAGGCTATTAACTCTCTAAACTATAAAGCAAACTAGTTACACAAATTAATTTAAATTAAAAAATGTGGCAATAGCATTGCCACTCCCAATTTGGAAAGTCATTAGGCTACTAGCTGCAGTAGGATAAATTAATTGAATTAATAAGACAAATTGACAAGTAGCAGAAACAAATTACGGCTAGAGAAAGAAGGGTAAATGAAAAGAACTGACTAGTAATAAGTATTAGGCCTAGCCCAGCTGCCCATCCCACAATCATGAGGTCTGTTGGCTGTCAATCGCTTAGGAATCAACAGAGACCGAACCCCATGACCGTAATTAGGCAACTAGGCTATAAAATTTAATTAAATGAGTCACATGAGAACCCTCCCCACCGGCAAAATGAAGAAAAGTCTCATAATGACAAAACACAATGAACACCACAGGCCCACCACCAAAGCGAAATGAACAGCTACCACAGACACCTGCAGGCCTAGCCTAGCCTACGAGCGCGAAATGGTGCCCGACGAAATTACCCCTACCCCAATCACCAGCCCAGCTAACCCACCAAAAAATGCCAAGGAACACACGCCCCAAAAAACCTGGAAACTAGCCCCCAAAAAGATAGAGACGACGCCTAACTGGAATAAAACACGAGGGAATAAGCTGGGTCTACACTAGGGAAAGGGCAGTCGGCCCAACAACGCGCGAGGCGGCAGCCATTTGTAAGCCCACAAGCGTCAAGGAAGTAAACAAAACGGTACTACGGTAAGGAAGCCTTAGGGCACGAAGGACCATTATTTGTCGGGAATTTAGATAAAGAGGTTAAATTGCATATCACTGGTACATGAAAATATCCCAACAAATAGTTATATAATAATTACCAACGAAGCATTCAATGGGTGTAAACCAGTCCCCCACACACGGCTAATTCAATTGCATGACATGTAGGAATGTTCACATAATACAATATCGATACAATGAACTTAGCTTAGAGGACTGGTGATGTAGGACTGTTGATATAGATTAGTAATTGTAGCACATGGTGAACTGTGGGTCGAGTCAGAGCCGGGGGGAAGATGTTGGCTGTATGGTGTTGATTGAGAGACTAAAGGGCCGGCGTCCGATCGCTTCGCGAAATTACATATGGCTGCCGGCTCATAATAATTATAACCCATAACTTGGTTTCATGATACATCTAGAGCTGATGTAGATATTTATACATTACAGTTAATATTTAACCTATACTTAAGAATAAACTACAATACACAAAGAACCAGCCGAAATCGTACATGCGATACGATACCGCCAAATTCAAATGTCCTATTGGACCTAAAACTGTCGGGATCATTACCCTATTCCCGACAATGTGAATGTCATAGTCTTTCTTTTTCCTGAACTCAGTAGTCTTTGCACGCGATTCAACGCCGAGCGCCGCAGAAGCGCGGTCGACGGGGGTCCGGGGGCATGCCCACCCATGCCCGGATTTATTTGTGTAAATATAGGTATCAAAGAGAGCATTTCCTGCGTTATTTTTGGTAGTGGAGAGAGTTTCAAATCTTATGATTATATCTATATTTTAAGGCTTTCTATACAATTTTTTAAACAAATCAATTTAATAAACGGGTAAGAGTTGTGTTAGCGGGCGTACCATCCGCTTTGTTTACATAGTCGCACGCTCGCAGCTACATTCGCGTCTAATTTGACCCTGCTGGTAATATACAGTATATGATGATTACAATAAGTCGAGGGGGTTGAGGGGGTCAAAGCTCCCCTCAATCCATTATTGTATCCCTCGGCCAGGTGTTGGGTAGGCTAAACAGTTTTGTCGTGGGGGGTGAGCACCGAGGGGATCTACCAATCCTGTATTCTAAGGCAAAAAATAAAAGTTTTTTACTTAGGCTGCCAGTACTCTATAAAAATGTAGACTAGTCCTACATCTAAGTGTTTTAAGATCATTGGATAACGGGGCAAAACAAAAATCCAAGGATTGTATGTAATTAAAACCACTGGATTAGCCTATTGATGAAACTATTTAATACCAAAAATATTTTGTGGTTGTCAAGTATGCTGTATATTTTCCAAAGTTTGTACTAGACCTACTGATATATATCGGTACCGGTATTCTATTTTTATTAATTTCTCTCCAACACCAAGCACCTCCCAATGAAATTAATGAATGCAAGCATGTGATCCACCGGGATTCGAGCCTGGGTTACCACATACAGATTTTAAACACTAACCATTACACTATCAAGGCAGTTGTTGTTGCTGCTGTTCCCCAGGCTGTCTGACCGATCAGCCCCAAGGTCCCGAGCAAGGACAAGGTGAGCGCCCCCACAAAACATTCCCTGCTTACCAATAAAAAGCCCAGGTGACCAAAGCCACTCCAAGGCGGGTAGCTAAGGAGGGTGCGGAAAGCCAGAAACGCCCGGGAAACCAAAGCCCCACCCAAGGCCCTGTGCCCCTTAGCAATTATGAAGGGAAAGTTGAGGGGCAAAGGCAAGGAAAATGTGACACTTTAGCTCCCAATCTGCCAACCTCTAGGTTGGCAGTAGGGAGGTCAATCCACGGAAGAGACGCCGTCACTCAAGATCTAGAAAATATATAGGTAAAAGGAACAGTCAGAGTAAGCTATGGGTATGGCAGAGATCGCTCAGCTCTCACTCTGATAGACCAGCCCATCACCATACTATCAGCTAGGCTATACAGTATAACATAATTAGGCTATACAATTATTGAGGTGCCTGAATTGGAGGATAACAAATTACCTCCAAGCCTATATACCCTATCTAGGCCTATATATATAAATTATAGTACAGTCGACCCTCGCAAATTCGGACTAAAAGAGACTGGGCCTTGTCCGAATTCAGGAAAAGTCTGGATTCAGAAAATAGTGTACGGGGGGGCCACACACGCATACACATACGCACACACATTATTAATATTAATAGCCTAGCAGTAAATAAAAGTTACGTAATATACAGTACTGTACAGTACTCACCTTATCCTAAATCTTCTATTTACACCATGTACAGGGGTTGATTGAAGGGGGTTAATCAGAATCCGAGGTCGAATCCACGACCATCGGATCATCCACCTCACATCCACATCCACTACTGGGACCCGGCTGAGGCTCCTGGGTGGTGGCTGGACGGCGATGGTCGGGGGCACTACTGGGACCCGGCTGAGGCTCCTGGGTGGTGGCACTACTGGGACCTGGCTGAGGCTCCTGGGTGGTGGCACTACTGGGACCCGGCTGAGGCTCCTGGGTGGTGGCTAGGGTGGCTGTGGCTGGCCGGCGAAAGAAAGAGTGGATTTTCGTCTACCTACCCACTTGGTGCTGCTTCAGTATGATTGCCTCCCTGAGTAAACGTAGCTGGGTGTAGTGTGACGCTACCTCAGGAGTGTATTCAGTGAAGGCAATCAGGTCGTCCACACTGGCCCTCAGTGACGATAGTTTGTGTCGGTTTACTGGTTCCTCTTCCTCGTCACTGCTCTCTTCTTCTGCTTCTTGGCTCTGGATCTGTTCTGCGATCTGTTCAAGAGTGTAAATTTCATGCCCTGGTACTATCTCTGCCTCGTCCAGCCAATCTTGAACATCTTCCACAGTGACATCCTTTTCCCCAGCATTCCTCAATAGGTTGTGGAAATCAGCAGCCGCATCATTACCAAACCCCTCGAAGTCGTTGGGATCATCTTCGGCATGAAGGAATGGTTTCCAACAGTTGGCTAAGGTGGAAATTTGTAGGCTATCCCAAGCAGAGCAAAGATTGCAAATAGCAGAGCGGATGTTATAGGCTTTGATGTTAGCCAGTGTGCGTGCCCCACGAGTGTCCTGTACTGAGTCGGACTCGTCCTCCAGCACCACCAGGACTTCATTGAGGTACTTCCTGGTATATTTCCTCTTGAGGGCGCTAATAATGCCCTGGTCCATGGGCTGGATAAGTGCTGTGGTGTTAGGCGGGAGGTACACAACTTTAATTCGCCCGTCAGGTGAGACCAATATATCAGCGCTGGGGTGGGCTGGGGCATTATCCAACAATAGAACTGCCTTCACTTCGTCTCTGGGGATGCCCAAAACTTCCACTTGATATCTGATGACAGCTGGCACGAAGTATTCGAAAAACCCTGCAGTAAAAATAGCGCAGTTGAACCAGGCTTTCTTGCTGTGGTAATACTTGGCTGGCAGTTCTGTTTCGATGTCTAGGTTCCTCATTGCATGTGGCCTCTTGCTTTTTCCCACAATCGCCAGCTTGAGACGGTGCGTGCCACTGCCATTTCCCCCACACAGGGCTGATAATCGTTCCTTGGATAGTTTCTTTCCTTTTGTTTTCCCCTCATGCTTCGTTACCTGGGTATTTTTGGGCATAGAACGCCAGTAAAATCCAGTCTCATCGGCGTTATATACTTGAGAGAGGGTTAGGTTCTCTTCCTCCACAAGCTTATGGAAACGAGCACGGAAAGCTTCTATCCCAGAACTGTCTGCACTCCCACTTTCCCCAGGAGTTTTAACATTAAACAATCCATGTCGATTCCTAAACCGCCATAACCAACCATCACTACCCTTAAAGTTAGCTAGGCCTAAATTTTCAGCCAGCTTCACTGCGGCGGTCATAATCTCCACACCCCGTACATTTACGCCACTAGACCTCTCCTGAAGAAACCACTTCAGTACAGCTGCATCTAGCTGGGAATGATCAGCTGTGGTCATATTTTTCCTTGGTCTTGCTTTGCCAGTTTTAGATTTATTGCCTTCGACACAAAATTTAGCAGCATAGTTCTTTAACTTGTCCTTGGTCTTACGTATATCGGAGACGGTTTGCTTCTTGCACCCATACTCCTCACAAACCTGGAGCACTGTACGACCATTCTCAAGCTTCCTTATCAGTTCTAGCTTTTGTTCTACACTCAGAGTAACCTTTACCCGCTTGACAGTCTTTTGAGGCTTGGGGGGCATGGTGGCTGGCAATGAAAGTCGATAATAACTTCACAAACACCTTAATAACCAGGTACAGTAGTCGCACGGCGGGTTGTAAACAAGCTTGAATGACTAGGCGGGAACGGGTGGCGTCACCCGTCGCGAGAGCCACCTACCGGACAAAATTTTAAGTATTCGGACAAGTATGCGTTACGGTACGCACTACCGGACGATCGGACCGGACTCCGGATTGTGTCCGGATTGGTGAAGTCCGGATTTGCGAGGGTCGAGTGTAGTATTATATATTTTTTAAATTATGAAGACCATTCAATAAGACTGTATATTGTAAAAGCTTATAAGGCTAGGCTAATCCTCAAGTTACACTTTAATTGAATTTGTTTATTTTGTCAAGAGAAGACCACAGCCTGACTGACAGCCACCCCAATGTTATTTTCTACTAGGCCAAGGTTAAGTATATGAACAATAAAATAAAAAAGTACCGGTACCCTATAGGCCTGAGCTAGGCCTATCCTTTCTTTATATAAGTACCACTCAGGGTGTCAATCCACAAAATGTGAATTGTGTTATCATTATGGTTTATTATTTTGTTATCATTATAGCGCGACGGAGCGGCGAGCGCCAAAGGCACGAGCTCTAGGGGGGTCCGGGGGCATGCCCCCCTGGAAAATTTTGAGAATTTAGGTGTCTAAAACAGCATTTCCTGCTATCAAGATGGAAAATATGGAGACCAAAATTGTGTCAATTTACCTTTTTTTTTTTTTTTTTTTTTTTAATTAGGCCATAGGCTACTGTATATACCAGTATATATAGCGCAACGGAGCGGCGAGCGCCGAAGGCACGAGCTTTAAAGAGGTCAGGGGGCATGCCCCCCAGGATTTTTTTTGAAAATTGAGGTGTCTAAAACAGCATTTCCTGCAATCTAAAAGCAATCAAGATGGAAAATATGGAGACCAAAATTGTGACAATTTAGGCCTATTTTTTTTTTTTTAATTAGGCATGGCCTAGGCAGCACTAGGCTAAGCCTATTCCAAAACTTAAGAATAGGCTTAGGCTAGGACCTAGGTTAGCCTAAGTTGACCATTTTGGTGGGATCAGTACTCAAGGTATTAGTGAGATGGGTCTATAATTGGGCCTTGTAATTGGGGTTGGGTGTGACAGGGATCTGCCTTGTATGGGCCGATCGGCTTTTTGCAGACTCTCATTTTCTTATGTTCTTAGGCCTAGGCTATGTAGCCTAGTCTTTAAAAGAAAAAAATACAGGTAACAGGAATGTTAGGTTAAATAGGCCTAGGCTTGGCATAGGCTATAGGCTTGCCTAGACTAAAATCCAAAGGTACCGGTAGGTAACGAAACAAAATTTATGATAAAAATATATTAGGCTATACCTATAGCCTAGGCCTATTCCCACAAGTAGGCTAGGCATCGTCATATCTGTAATCTAACCTCCAAGGCTAGGCCTAAATAACACTTACCTGGCTAGCCACTAGCCTAGGCTTAATTTCTTCCACTGTCCACCTACACAATCAGGGTGCCAAAACAGAAAATATCAAGTTCTGGATAATTTTTCTAAGGTTATAAGGATCAACTTGGTGCCGGGGGCACAGCCCCCCGCTACATAACAGGGGGTCCAGGGGACATAGCCCCCCGGCTGCCGGAGAAATTTTGAGATGTGAAGGTAAATATATGCACAATACATGCTCAAAATTTATTAAAAGGAATGAATAATATTGTAAGTAAAAGGGATGTGAACAGGGTGCCAAAACAGAAAATATCAAGTTCTGGATAATTTTTCTAAGCTTACAAGGATCAACTTGGTGCCGGGGGCACAGCCCCCCGCTACATAACAGGGGGTCCAGGGGGTATAGCCCCCCGGCTGCTGGAGAAATTTTGAGATGTGAAGGTAAATATATGCACAATACATGCTCAAAATTTATTAAAAGGAATGAATAATATTGTAAGTAAAAGGGATGTTAATCATGTTATGTATGTTTACTGGTGTTTAATCAGGATACTAGGGGAGCTGGCTGCCTGTACTTCAGTCTCAAAGGGATTCACTTCAGGTCCACTAATATAGGCATTGAAAACAGGTTTTTAAATTATTCTTAGCAGTCCCTGTTTTAGTTTTGTAACTTTTGTCCAATAAAGATTTCATGTATATTTGTTGTTGCATTCCAAGAACTATTACATACCGGTACTTAATTTATATCCTTTCATATGATACCGTACATGAGTTACTAGGCCTATAGAGTACCGGTATTGGTTAAAATACATACCGGTGCCAAGTTTCAAGAATAAACTTTGATTAGAACATTTGTTTGTCTATTATTTTCCCTGGCCCGAGTAAAAAATACCTGGGTAGGGTATTCCCATCTCGGGTTAAGTCCTAACCTAACCTAACCTAACCCTAATATAATATAATATATAATAAGTTATGTCATAACTTAACATTACCTGGGAAAGAGAGGGCAGGGACCCTGGGTGACCCATAGCGCATTTTAAGACTGTTATTTCTCAGTAAATACTGGTTTCCGACATTCAATTAAACATCCTACAAGTTCTAACCAGTCCCCTGAACAGTTTTTAATAGGTTACTTGAGGATATTTTAACGGGACCATAGGTAAACATTTATCCTGTATATATATATATATATAGGCTATATATATATATAGCGCAACGTAGCCGCGAGCGCCAAAGGCGCGTGCTTAAATAGGTCAGGGGGCATGCCCCCCAGGAAATTTTTTGAGAATTGAGGTATCTAAAACAGCATTTCCTGCAATCTATATATCTTGTATATCTCAAGAGTAACCTAGCTGCCTAGCCTAGCCTTACAAAAAAAAAAAAAAAAATACCGGAAAGTTGGTCTAGGCCAAGGTGTCAAACGACGCTGTTTTGTTGAGTGATAACGCAAATGAATTTTTTGTATAATGATAACAGAAACTCCCTAACCTCTTTTTTTTTTGGGGGGGGGGGGGTTGTATTAATGTTACAGAAAACAACTTCACAATAATTTGGAGTGCCTAATTGCCAAAGTGATTGGGGTTGGGGCCCCCCGGATTTTGTTTTGGACTTGTCACTTTTGGAATTAAGGGTGTCCACAGTCCACAGTCCACTCGGACCACACTATCCACAGTATTGCTTATATATATTATATAATACACCATAGAATAAGTTTTTAACCTGACAAGCGCGATATAGACCTAGGTGCTAGGGTAGTTATTTGTGCATTTCTAGCCCTGGATTCTGACAGAATTCGTTATATTTACAATATAAAGCATTATTTGTTTTCGGTATGCTTTTATTTTACATATATGATGTATATATGAACCTTCAAGAGTGCTAAAATAAGTGGGAAAAGCATTTGGGTGGTGGAAAACGAAGATATTGGCCACCCGGTCATAATCTCAGGCGAGAGAGCCACAGGCAGCCCTCCCCTCTCGCTGTCTGGGAGTCAACTGAGACGAGCGGGGCGGTGTGTGCCGGTGTCTGGGTGTTGCATAACGATCTTTTATGCAACCCACTTGTGCTACATTATCGCGGGAGAGAAAAATAACCGATAAATGATGATAATAAGTGGATAAATAGGTGATAATTGAGGAGGGGGGGGAGGGCGGAATAAGGTGGGGAAGGAGGGGAGGGGGAGGGGTGAGAAACACATGGATGAGTACTAGAGGGGAATTATCTCACCTAGAGACAAAATCCTTTGTTTTGATAGGCCCTTTTTTTTTTTTGGAAGGCTTTTTTTATGGTCTTGCTTCCGTGAGGCCTATCGCGTTCCCTATAGGAAGCCTTCCGTGAGGCCTATCGCGCTTGCCGGGTTAATAACTAGAAAAAAAGGTCATCTTATAAATAATTACCTTAATTGAGCATTGAGGACCTTTGCCGTTCCCGGGTTAAGAGGTGGGGGCTCTGAGAGTCTGAGTCTACCAGAACCAGAATTACCAGATTCCCAGAAATAATGAGAAAATCTCAGTAACACTAAAACACTGACATTCAGACATTACAAATTTTACAATTTACACAGTCCATTAGGGCCTTAGGGCCCTATCAAATTAACAATTAAACAATGGGGTCGACTTCTGGAATCTCAATCTGGTCATCTTGCCCGCCCTGATAAATTTAACACTATATTTTCAGGTCAGCATACACACGAATATCACTTATCAGCCGCCTTAGGGCTATCAAATTAACAATTAATCAATGGGGTCGACTTCTGGAATCTCAATCTGGTCATCGTGCCCGCCCTGATAATCCTGATAAATTTAACACTATATTTTCAGGTCAGCATACACACGAATATCACTTATCATTAGTCAGGCAATAGTCTCCAATATCTAGGTGATTTTGGCCTTATATATGTAAACACTACTAAAGTCTATGACAGTTTAAAGCACACACAAATGCTATTACAACTACTGTCTACATGAACGTTCAGCAATATGGCCGGACTGGGGGAGAACCGAATATTATTGGAACTGGAATAAACTGATAACTGATAACTTATAACGTATCATTTCACGCAAATCTCCCTCCCAGTCTCTGATAGCCTTCAGTTTTATGGCTATAAATCCTTAGATTATAGAGCACAGTAACGTGTGTATACATGAATGATGTCTATAGGCCTTACAGATTCCGTGTGTGATATAATTATTGATACACAACCCTTATCAAAACTTCTATGACGGCATGGGTGATGCGAGCTTTTTTTGCGAGCTATCCCAAGTAGGTTCCATTTTCTGTTTGTTTACATTCGTCAACATTATTCTGGGGACAATAATATGAGGCGAATTTCATTTAATATGTCAATATATACCATTTTATAATAATTATATATTAATAGAAGCTATTTAGAGAAACTGTACATGCATTCTTACAATCTATTGTATATTATATGGCACTATACATTATTTTTACAAGAGAACAAGTTTAGGTGTAGAATATTATCCTTCATCAGTCAGCCATATTGGCTTATACAAGGCACCAATTTTAAATAACCATATATAAAGGTGTAGGGGGCAAAGATTTACCCAACAACTATTTGAAGCTTGACGTAAACTATTAGAAATTGACAAATATATCGGAATGAATAGGAAACTATCCCCTTGTGTAAAAAATGAACACTGAATGAGGAAATTGACCACTTGCGAGATTAGTTGTATAAAGAAGTTACAGTGGAATCTCGTATCTAACGAATAATAGGTGCCGAAAAAATCGCGTTAGATCCAGATTCGTTAGATATGAATACATAAACTAATGGGAAAAATGGTAATTGGTGCCAAAATTTAGACAGAGTCCCCATTTTTACCTATTTTTGCCCTTCCGAGTGCTATTTTGTGACATCAAATATATTAACCCTCCTCTAGCGGGTGCTCTGTGGCCGTTTTGGGCCTTTCTGGGCTGTTCTGACTGCTATATCAACCATCAGTATGAAAGGAACTGTATTGCGCCGAAAACTAGGTGGAAATCGCTACACAATGACGCCACATACAGCTACGTAGCACTCGTGGAGCACTGACAGTGTTTCCTCGAAGATGGAAGTTTAGCAGATTTTGCTACCTTGCTCACTTTTAGCGAACTATTGGTTACACTGTCATCCTCACGTGCGGTGGGGGAACTGGAGTTAGTGTGGGCCGGGAGGCCACAGATGTCGGACGTATGGATCATTACTATCCCACCCATTTTCACTCGATTTCCACCCTTTTTTCACCCGACTTTTTTCAACACGACTTAAGTGGTGAGCCGCTTTTTAAGGGTTAAAATCATGTAATATATTAATTATAAGAAGAATTAATAATAAACCAACCTGTGAGTGAATAATGAAGTGTGTAGGTTAGACGATGTCGAAGATATCCGAGCAGGGAGGCTAGGCTAAGTGGGATGCGCCACGCACCTCTTCACCTCCACCACCGCCTCCCTCTCTTAACATTGCCACTAAAACACGTCTTTGCAACAGATAGGCTGGCTTTAATTTTAGTTTTCTGACTCTTAAAGTTACGCACTGTCCCCTCGGGAAACCCAGTTATTTTCACTATCTCGCAGTTCTTGAGGCCTTTTTCAATTAGTTCAATCACTTTCGCTTTAATCCTCTGCCGTATATTTATTCATTTTTTTTCCAACACGCGTAACCCTCTTCACTGGTACTTTTGTCTTTCTTTCATGCATATTTCCATTTTCACCACTCCCCTCTCCAGTACCTGAGGATTGGGTCGACATCACAAAAGGCGTAACACAACAAAAGCTTAAGGTTGGGGCGAGTAACACAACAAAAGATTGAGTTGGGTTGAGTAATGTAGGCCTAAGGCGCGGCGCGGACTGGACTGACGACAGTGACGGGGAGGGAGGGAGGAGGGAGGGACGCCACTTAGCTCAGTACGGTAGGCCTATTTGGCGGGAAATTTGTAAATTCGATACCGGGCACCCAGAATAATTGCCGTTAGATATGGAGTTTGGTTCGTTAGATTGAGATCGGGTAGAGCTCCAATAGGGTCGTTAGATGCAAATTCGTTAGATCAAAATGCGTTAAATGCGAGATTCCACTGTAGTCTGGAACCCAGATCCAAAAATAAATTGTAGGCCTACAATTATAACCCAGGAACTACTACAAGGCTGATTATGACCGATTCATCTCAAAGTGTTCCTTAATATCACAGTCACACTCTCCAGTACATCCACACCACAATGCTCTCATACTTCTTGATTTGTCTGTCTATCGCCCCAGGTAACTCCACACGGTACTGCCTTAAAATACTTAAATGAGCTAAAAGTCTCCATAATCCGACCATTCAACCTAACCTCACATTCTGTGACCGCACTACAAGTTGTTTGCTGACGACCTCAAACTCTACATCCAGCATCCAAGTAAGTCACCACAATCAAGCTCTCAAGATCTCCAACAAAATATCAACATTTTAGCATCTACATCAGACCCTTGCTTGACTTTGCTTCTCCTGTTTGGAATACTGGTTTTCAAGCCTTCAAGGCAATCTTAATCTTCTAGAGTCTGTTCAACGTCGGTGGACGAAACAAGTAACCAACCACTCAAGTCTCACTTATCATGACCGTCTCTCTACCTTAACCCCTCCAACCCGGATGGGCTCTTGAACGCCCATAACAACCTCGGCCCGCGCAACCCGGAAGGGCTCTTGAACGCCCATTGCTTGCATGCGTGCTTTCGAATGCCGCGCGTATATTTTCGGTATCGTGGGACGGTAGGTGGCGCCACCAGGCGTAAACTCCGCCACAGCAACAGTATCTACCCCGACGCCATCATGGACAGTACGCCAAATAGTGATTCCGCTGTGTCCGATACCGTGCTTCCTACGACGCCCTTGCTTGTTCGTCGCGCCTTACCCCGACGCCATCGCCTAAATGTGTTATCTCCCGGAGGTATTGAGACGACATTGAGACTTTATGAGCGAGCTGATGCCAAGCATAATGTTGATGATGAAGTCAGTGACGACTCCAGTAATTATAAGTCGAGTGATTATGGCCATGAGAGTGATAAAGAAGAGCAATTCCTGGGATTTGCGAGAGAACATGACAGTGATGAGAGTGATGAAGGTGATGTACCAGTTGTTGAGGAAGCTGGTTTACCTAAAGACAGTGAACTTGAGAGAGTGAGCGAGTGGGAGAGTTCAAGGTCACTCACCAAATTTCGCTTAAGTGACACGACGCCAAGCCCTTCCCCAGGTAAATCGCCTTTCAAGCTACATTTGTATAAGCAGAAAATACTTGAGAAGGCGGCCGCGGCAGCTAGGGAACAAGCAAAACTACTTGGTGAGGATGAGGCTGTGAGTGAGGGTCAGCGTGGTGACCCTTCTCGTCCGCCATTGTCTCCCTTATCTACCCACGCCACCCAAGATGACCCGGATGCCCCGCATTCTTCCCCACCACCCCCCACCATTGCCAAGGGTTGAGGACCCCACACTTTCGGCCTATTTGCCTCCTAGGTCCCCCGACAGGAGACATACTGCTGCCGAAAAGGGGAAAGGTAGGAAATATACCAAGAAAATTAAGAAAAGTAAGAGAGTTTTGTTCGAGGCTCCCGCGGCGTCCACCCCGGCCGGCCCCAGCCATACGTCCCCGCAACTTTCCCCACGGTCCTCCCCACCTCTCCCGCCTTCAACATGTCTTCCTGAAGAAGTCTTTGAGCTCGCATCACCAATACCTGGCCCTAGTGACAGTGAAACATTGCTTTCTGTCACTCGTCGCAGGCCAAGGAGCCCGGGACCTCGGGGGGACACAGCCTCACCTGCCACTCCTTCCCCACCTCGCCCACCCGCACGCCGCCCACGCATCACCGGTTCCCCGCCAGATTATGTGGGGGCCACTGATGATGAAGGGCACCTCTCTCAAGACTCTGGCCATGATTACATAGGTCCACCGTCAGGGCAAGATGACCACTCTGACGATGACTATATGGACATCGTCGACCCTCGACCCATCCGCTTGGCCCGGCGTCGTGCTGCCCGTCGTGCTGCCCACCGCCCTGGCCGCCGCCCTCGCCGCCCTAGGGCGCGCGCCTCCCGAGTTGGCCGTGGGCGTGCTGGGCCACCAGCTGGAGCTCCTCGTCAGCGTAGACAAGACCCATTCTACGTTTTTCAGTGGCAAGACGTAGTTGATGAGGATGCATACAACCCTGATGTGCCAGCTTTTGATGAGGTACTGGAGGGTTCAGGCGTTACCCCCAATTTTCCTGCAGGCCCCAATGCTCCACCACACGAACTGTTTGAGGCCTTCTTTGATGAGGAGGTGGTAGGCTATGTTGTCAAAGAGACAAATAAGCAGCACCAATTCCAGGTCCACTTTTTGGGAAAGGTGACCAAGGGCCACATGAGGCAGTGGACCCCAGTGACTCATAAAGAGTTCATGGTGTTCCTGGCACTCACCATGCTAATGCCTCATGTCAAGAAGCATAGGTTGCCTGACTATTGGATCACCAATGATCTGATATCCACCCCTGCCTTCGGGAAATATATGTCTCGCGACCGGTACCTTGATATCCTCGCAGCGCTCCATCTTGTCACCAACCTTGACGTCCACCTCCCAGACAAGCTGTGGAAGATTAGGACGTTGTATGAGATGATGCGAGAACGCTTCACCTCCTACTTCAAGCCCTTCCGCAAGGTCGTCATTGACGAGTCTCTTGTGCTGTTCCGGGGAAACTCAGCTTCCGGCAGTACATCCCCTCAAAAAGACATCGCTTTGGCATAAAATTCTTTGTGCTGTGCGACTGCCAAACTGGCTATGTCCTGGACTTCCTGGTCTACAGCGGGAAGGAAGGGGACTTGCTTGTGGACCCCCTCATTGGCTTTGGCGGAGCAGTGGTGCAAGCCATGATGGACCGCTACTTTCATAAGAATCACGTCCTCTACACGGACAATTATTACACGTCCCCCACTCTCTCACAGTACCTGCATGAGCGCAAGACGGGGACTGTAGGCACAGTACGAGGGAAAAGGAAGGGCATGCCACCTTTCCCTCCAAAGACCAAAAAAGGTGATGTGTTCAAGAAGAAGTCGGGGCCCATTCTGGCTATCCACTGGGACGACCAGCGGAAGGTCAACCTCCTGACCACCATCCACAAGGGGGAAATGGTGGAGACTGGCAAGGTGGATCGCCGCACCCAGGCCAGGGTGACCAAGCCCGATGCTGTCCTGGACTACAACATCAACATGAGGCTGGTGGACAAGTCCGACATGCAGATAGGCTTCATTGACTGCCTGCGTACCTCGTGCAGATGGTACAAAAAGTTCTTTCTGCATATGGTGGACATGTCAGTTCTGAATGCCTACAACATATACAAGCTTCGGAATGTGAACACACCCATGAAGTTCAATAGCCTGCGGAGGTTCCAAAAGCAGGTGTTGACGGAGCTCCTGGAGAAGTATGCTATGCCACAGAGGGCAGTGGCACATCCTGGGCCCGCCGTTATTGACCGCTTGCAGTCTGCTCAATACTTGATTAGGCACAGGCTTGGTTCCCTGCCTCAGAATGAATCCGGAAGAACACAGCAGAAGCGGTGCCATGTCTGCTACAACAGCAGGGTGAAGCCGAGGTCAGGTAAAAAGTCAACCCTGGAGTGTGTGGAGTGCAAGGTGGCACTCTGTGCTGTAGATTGCTTCTTTGATTACCACTCCAAGCTGGAGTTCTAATAATCATACTGAAATTGCCAAATAAAATGACAATATGTACACTATAATTATATATAGGCAAAAAGTGGAAGAAAACCAATGTATTGTAATACAAAAGTCATGTATTATGAGAACATTGATACAAATACAATTACACCATAATAATATGTGAAAGTGACACATATGTATATACCAAGTGACATTCATATGATTAGAACCTATAGAAATATATAAATCAGTGAAAAAAGACACAATAAATTGTATATAAAACGTTTACAAATCATATAACTAAGTGAAAGTGACACAAGACCTAATATTTGATGGCCAAAGTATAATAAACACCTGTGATAACGAATAATCAGTGCCTAATACAACAATAACCTACCTCAATTACTAATAAAATGTACGGTATCGAGTGAAAATGAGCATTATCAGTGACAGTGACACTCTCTAAAGCATATTTGTCAAAGTGAAAGTGACACAAGACCTAATATTTGATGGCCAAAGTATAATAAACACCTGTGATAACGAATAATCAGTGCCTAATACAACAATAACCTACCTCAATTACTAATAAAATGTACAGTATCGAGTGAAAATGAGCATTATCAGTGACAGTGACACTCTCTAAAGCATATTTGTCAAAGTGAAAGTGACACAAGACCTAATATTTGATGGCCAAAGTATAATAAACACCTGTGATAACGAATAATCAGTGCCTAATACAACAATAAGCTACCTCAATTACTAATAAAATGTACGGTATCGAGTGAAAATTAGCAATATCAGTGACAGTGATACCCTAATAAACATATTTTATATAATTGGCCTCAAAATAACTAGACAATATCAAATAAACATCACATTCTCAATATCAAACACTAAAATCGTCTAAGGGAGATAAATACTTTGGCGCGGCGAGCGGCTAGGTGCGTCGTAGCCATGGCCGAGGCGACGCGTCCGAACGCGGGAAGAATTTGCCGCCGAAAAGCACTCGTCTTCCCGCGCTCACCAATATGCAACCAGAGGGGCTAGAGACCTCTACTCAACGCCATTCGACAGAGGAAGGTTTGTGGAACATTATTCTTTTTTATTCACAACATTACATGACATATTCATTGACTTACAGAGTAGTTAACATAGGCCAAAGATCGTCAAAACACCCGGTACCGGAGCACAGTCGTAAGCTATAGCCCCCGGGGCTGGAGGGTTAAACCTGTTTTCAATTAAAGGCAGATTGTTGAGGACCGACCTTATTCAGTGTTACAAAATATTCCATAATCTCTCGCCCATTAACCCGGGAACTGCTGGGAGACTCTTAAGAGTTCTCCCGGCGGACTGCGGGGAGACTCTTAAGAGTGAGTGAAAAAAAAAATCAACTTTTGACATCGAATTTTTTTTTTTAGTTTTATTTTTTTTTTATTTATTTTTTTTTTGGCCCCTGGGCCATGCAAAATCTCAGTCCTCTACCTCCCCTCCTTCCCCACTTTCCTCCTCTCCTTCAGTTATCACCTATTTTCCCTGTTATTCCCTTATTCTGAGGTATATTTTCGTGCTAACATTAGCGAGTTGCAAGCAGGGTGTTGTCATCACTGATGGCAAGCGAGTGCAAGAGAGAGAGAGAGACAGTATCGATCGACTGTGTCTCAGTGGCCTTGGGGGAAATTGGCGGGAAAGCAGCTTGCCTCACCCATACATTATACAACTCGCGGGCTATATCTCCGATTTTAACCATCCAAACGCTGTTTTCACTCGTTTTATTGTTGTTTCAGGTTAATACCTTTATAATCAACCCATAATAGACGCATATGGATAAGTATTATTGCCATTAATGGTACAATGAATATTTTAGTGACGGAAACACCTCAAATACGTCAGCACAGGGGGACGTTTCCAATTACCCCCATGCGCACTTCAGAGGTTAAACACCATGACCTGTTCACTATGTCACCCCACCAAGGAGTAAGAGGTCATAAATACAAGATCTTTGTTCCCCACACAGAAACCGAAGCAAGAAAAAGGTTTTTCTCCAGTCGTTGTTGTTGTTGTTCCCCAAGCTGCCTGGCCGAACAGCTCCAAGGCCCTGAGCAAGGCCAAGGCCATAACCGAGCGCCCCCACAGATCCCTCCCTGCCGACCACAATAAAGCCTGGGTGACCGAAGCCACTCCATGAGGTGGGTGCCCGGGATATCAAAGCCCCGCCCAGGGCCCTGTGCCCCTCAGCAATTATGAAGAGAAAGTCGAGGGGCAAAGGAAAAATGTGACGCTTTGGCTTCCAATCTTGGTAGATTGGAAGGTCAATCCACGGAAGAGACGCTGTCACTTGAGATCTAGAAAATATATAAGTAAAAGGAACAGTCGGAGTAAGCTATGGGTATGGCACAGATCGCTCAATTCTCACTCTGATAGACCAGCCCATCACCACTCCTGTCGTATAATCCATCAGTGGAACTCCCTACCAGCTGAAATAGTTGATTCCCCCTCCCTTGCTCAATTCAAATCTAAATTGACCCAACACCTCCACAACTCACTCTTCAACCCATAAAATCCCCTTTCCCATTTTTAAGCAACATCTCAACCCCTGATACCCCATCATATTATTGGTCCGACACACACTACCAGTCACCCCATTGTCAAGCATCTCCAGTACATCAAATGTTGCATCTGAAAACTAACACACCTGCCCTACGAGGAGAGATGTCAGCGACTGGGACTGCAGACACTCAGTGACCTGAGAAAAAGAGGTGATATGATCGAAACCTACAAGCTAATGCATGGCTTCGACGACATCCCTTACACCAGATTCTTTTGCCTCAACACAAACAATCTGAGAGGACATTCACTGAAACTAGCGAAACCGGACCACTGGAGAACAAAAATAAAAGGGAACTGGTTTGCGATCCGGGTGATCGATGACTGGAACTCACGCCCAGACGGGATAGTAACTGCGCCCACGATAGCCACATTCAAATCACGGTACGACAGACACACGGGTATAGAGAACATTTAGGCTGACACGTCTTAAGAGGTGGGGACCACACAAGAAACCAATTCTTATTTCCCCACTACCAATTCATAGGTAAGCACTGGCGTGTCATGCTATCTCCTGGGCTGCCTAATCCTTGGCCTGTCATGCGCTACCGATTGGCGGCCCTACCAGGTGAGCAACCCTGTTTTAAAGGCCAAAACATTACTGTTTAGGATTCAAACCTACTCACTCAGGTATGTTTGTGAAAGTTGGGCATATATTTACTCAACCATGAGCGGATACAAGGGAACCAACCTTAGTTCATATTTGGAGAACCAGGTTATAGTGTTGCGGAGGTTTATGCCTTCATACACATGGCGAGTTTACTTGACTTCAACAATGACGATTTTACACATTCCCCCCTGCCCCTGGCCCTGCCAACTTGGCTAAGTGATACAATTTTAATCGTCCTGGTACTAATATGGAACCTCTCTGATGACAAATCTAATGCTACTGTCGCTCATGGTCGAGTGAATACGGTGCCCAACTCTCACAAACATACCTGAGTGAGTGGGTTCGAATCCTGGTCAGGATACCTCTCTCCCAAGTTACCAACCTCAGCCTGTCAAACATTACATAACCTTACTCTTCTGCACATTAATTGCAATATATGTTATGGTAAGTATTATACCATCGAAGACCGAGGTATATAAGTCCAATAATTGTGTGACACATAGAATGAAATGGCATCTCTCTCACAGATACTCATAGATGATGTTTATACTTCGATGCCAATAAAAATAATAATAATAATATTAATAATAATAATATAGATTTAATGTTTGGTCTTGTCACTTCTTGAATAGGTAGTAGTCATTCATGACTGTCTAACTTATGGAATACAGTTATACAGTACAATAATTCCGAAGGGAAATTGATTGAAATCTAGAAGAGAGAATTCATGCTGTTTGTGATTATGAAATGGCCAAGATTATTCCAGGAAGAATGCTAGAGAGGAAGGTTTTTCATCGCAACGAATATCCAGGCTCCAGCATCAGTAAGGTGGAGAATCGGTAAGAAATAAGCCTACAGTTAAAGTATCCTTCTCCTACCTGCATATATTATCCACCCATCCACAATGAAAATTAAAAGAACATTAGGCTTCTTTAACTATTGGAACTTGTTCGACTATTTCGATTTAGGGAATGTTTGACCTTATAGTTTCTGCATGAGAGGCTGCAATTTTGAAATATATAAACTCCCTAGTAGGCTACTTACCAAATTTAATTGACTATTATAAATGCATAATAGAAATTGCTGTACTAATTCGTATCTCCAAATCATTTTCATATGGGCAACTTTCCAGTCAAACAGTATAGGCTGGATAGGCTTTCCCTAATGATAGGTCTTGTATTAAATTAGGCCTACTATCTTAATACACTTTTATATATGGTAATTTAAAATTGGCGCCTTGTATAAGCAGCCAATGGCAGAACCCTTGTCTAGCGGGGTGTTTTGGGCTCATTTGGGCATATTCAGGCCCTCCTGAATGATCAATCAAGTATCTGTGTTATGCCCTGTTTTTCTACAGGTTTAACTTGGGTAATGTGAGTTCTAATTGACTGGGTATATAAGGCTGCATGCACAATACAAGATATGAGGAATAGAGAACACAAAGAAACACATGGTAGCCAGTTACACGATCACGTTTATTGATATACCACTGCAGAATACTTGTGTAAGACAATATAATAGAATCGAACAACACTAGCATAAGTGGATCTGGATGGAGCCTAGTCTCCCACTTCCAACGTTCAGGTATTAATCTTCTGATCACTGGCTTTGATTTAACAGGTTTATATACCGAAGACCATCAATGTTACTTATAGAATCATATTCACTGTTAGATTTCTTACTGGTAGCTCTGGTGCACAAGTAGTAGTAAACAGACTAGATTAGACACGCGTATTTTAGAGTACGGGAATTCTAGTAACCTCAGGGGGTACTGATCTAAGTTTTCTATTCTTGTCTCAGAAATACATAGAACGCAAATCAGTGGGCGAACCTTCAGATATTACTAGGGTTTCCTTCTAGGTAATAATATCTGGGGCATATGGTTGATTACGAGTTAGTATCGCCTGTTAAATAATGAACACTGATACGCTTAGCACTTCCTAATTGAATGGTTATATGAATTATACTGGGGCAAAGAGATAGCCACTTCGTAGAAATATTAATTAGTGAATCTCTAAACAGCACAGTAATATGTAGTACTGCTAAAGGGAATCTTAGGTAGCATCTGATGGGTCTGGTCCTGGTTATCTTGCATCCATGATGTTGGGGGCTAACGACTGGTTCCGCGGCCGTCCAGGGGGCCCATATGTGTGAAGTTCTTAAATACGTGGGCAGGTCCTTCTATCCAAATCTGCCACGGAGTCTGCCGGCTCTGGGATCTCACTCCGGAACAACACAAGGGCAGAGCTAGAAGTTAACTGCAGGGTAGTGACCCCTGGTTGGTGTCTAGCTTTCAACTGATTTGACTGGGGGCGGGAGTTAGATTTATAGGCTCGGTTCTGGACCCTGTAGACAGTAGGGATCTTGAGTCTTATGGACTTCATTGAGCTCTCAATAGATATGGGGACTAGGTAAGATGGTATTTACTGTTGTGGCACAGGGCTATAGGAAGCCTTTATATTTTCATATAACTGAGCCTTAGTAAGAGGTACTATTTTGGCTATACTGGAAGTATTTAGGGGAGGGAGACTGGATCTACTTTGCGAGGAGGATGGAGACAGCTGTGATAGGAGCGTCTCTCTTAGATTGTGCAATCTTCATTCTATGGTATAGGTGCTAATTTAGTGACCAGAGCATGCAAGAAAGGTAAATGGATTATTGTGAGTAAATAGAGGTTAGTAAAGGTGTTAGTCATGCATGGTTAGTTCATTGATAGGAAGAATTCCTGTGCTACCTGGCAATGACTCGAAAGTCAAAACAGGGGCCAGGTATACCTCCGCGGGGGTGGGGGTCTCCCTCCTCGGGTGGGCAAAAAGGGGGAGCTGGGCGCCCTCTCTCTGTGATAGTCGTCTGGCGGCTGTGGCTAGGGGCTTGCCATATCACCAGTGTTTGTAATAACCCTCTGTGTATGAGACAGATGTGGGTGTCCTTAATACCAAAACCGAAGGTGCCTTAGCTAGCTGGTTTTACTCGGCTGGTTGTTAATTGTAGGGTTTGCTGGATGTGGTGGAGACTGGGTTGCTAACTCTGCCACATTTATCTGGAAGTATGGCAATAGAAGTTAGTTACTGGCGGGCGGCTAGCCTCGCACCGACGACCATTGGGTGCAGGGTTGTGAATGGGTTGTAAGAGAATAGATGGCATGCAAGGGGCTAGTAAAGTTCTAATGTTGTTCTGGCCTACTAAGTGAAGGTAGGCTGGATAGGAGTATATATATAAAAGGTTGGAGAGCGTTAGCAACGGACAATTCAAGGATCTTCAAGAGGTATGAGAGAGAGGCTAGGTCGGACAAGAGTAGAGAAGCGCGGGTGTCTTAATGAGAGGGGGGGGAGAGTTCAAGGGTTACAGGGAAATTTTGCCCCTAAGGTCCCTGGGCGTGGGGGTGGCATTAGGCTACAATTGATATGGAAGTTTGAAAAGGCAGTAGAATACGTTAGCCAAATGCTACCGGGGAATGCAACTATGGGGTGGTATATGAGGCTGGAAAAGATAGAGTTATGTGATCAGTCCGAGGGTTATGGATACTATTAGTTGGCCCTGGGAACTGCGTTTTCTATTAAATATAAATATACCAACAACAGCGGCAGTTCGTAGGGTACTTAGTTATTGTTTCGGGGTACTTATGACAGATACTGGTAACCAGGTTATCTTATACAATCTCTGGTTGGGGTAAGAGGTGCATGACACGAAGTAAATTGGCGTAGTGTGGACTGTGGATACGAAGGAGGCAAGGGGAAGACGTATGACAATTGTGGGAAAGTAAATGGAAAAAGGTGAACACAATGGCGGATAAAAATACTTAACCTAAGGATTGAATACATAGATTTATGGGGCGATGGGTCTTCAGAAGCTTAGTCTGGCAAGACAAGATGTTAGGGAATGTTAATATTAATACTTAAACTAAGGATTGCATACATCGATGAACGATGACATTATAGTCGTCGTCCTAATAAGGTGATGAAACCTGGTTGATCTGTACTTGGCACAATACGACACAAGGACAGTGCCGCTATGTCGCATCAATGCTGGTGGCAGTTAATATTATAGACTTAGTTACTAGAGGAACAATGCAAGGGGCGACTGAGCACGGGCTACATATATCTATACTCGTCATGGGAAATGATATACGAGGTCTAGGGACAAGCGTGGGTGTTTTAACTTCTAAGATATATAACATCTACTTCTCGGATGCAAGAACATACATAGATATAATTATGGCTGTCTGATGTGTTGGCATTGGCTCAACGTCGGGACAGGGCATGGGTGTTTTTAATATGAATGTATATTCCTGTTCATCATCTTTGTAGTTAGGAGTGTAGGACACGAGGGGGTTAGTGTACGTGAGGTGTGGAAAATGGTCAGTTTAGAAAAGGTAATGGGTGCAGCCTGGAGCTGCTTAGCCCTGCGGGCCTGGGCCTGTCTGAAATGGCTGGCTCGGTCAGCTGGTCCTTTCGTTCTGTGGACCCCTCCTTTGGGTGTTTCTGTGTGGTGTTCGTTCGTGGCTTCTGTGGTGGGCTTCTCGTTCTGGGGCATTTTACTTCCCTCTCCTTCATTATAGGCTCGTCCTCGAGCCTCAAGGGTGAAGTAAAAAGAAGCATAGTCAGAAAAGTGTAGGTTAACAAGAAAAGTAGTATGACCAAGGGAAAAAATATATAATATATAGTATATGGAAAACATGTAAATTTAAGAAAGAACAGATAATTAAGAACACAGGAAATTAAGAAGAGGTAAAGTGTTTAACAATGTATAAAGCAAATTTAAAAGATAGTCAGAAAAGTGTAGGTTAACAAGAAAAGTAGTATGACTAAGGAAAAAAAAAAAAAATATACAGTATATGGAAAACATGTAAATTTAAGAAAGGACAGATAATTAAGAACACAGGAAATTAAGAAGAGGTAAAGTGTTTAACAATGTATAAAGCAAATTTAAAAGATAGTCAGAAAAGTGTAGGTTAACAAGAAAAGTAGTATGACTAAGGGAAAACAAATAATATATACAGTATATGGAAAACATGTAAATTTATAGAATCATGCCCAATCGCTTAGGAATTGAAAACATTCAAAACAATTTAGTACAATAATATCCTCATCATCATCGGGGGGGGGGGGTATTTAGGGTCGCCGTTAGTCTGGGTGACGGTCTGGTAATAGGGGGTGGTGGTTCACTTTCACTTTGGAAGGGCGGGGTGGATATACCGTTAGTTCTTGTCGTTAGGAATGTGGGTCTGGGGGCGAGCTGGCCCGGGGCCAGTTTTGTAGGGGGGGTCTAAGTGGTTTCGGTCGGGGGTAGTGATAGTGATAGGGGGGTTTTAAAGATGAAACGGGCAGGTCGAGTCGGGGTTGTTGTTGCGGAAGAGGTTGGTGCTGGGGAGGGGTTGAATTGTGTAGAGAGTTGTGGTCGTGAGTGGGGTTTGGGGAAGGGTGAGTAAGGCTGAAGGTTGAGAGTTTACTATGATCGGGTGGTTTGGAGGTTTGGTGTGTGGGGATTTGATAGAGAGATGGTGGGGGGGGGGGGGGTCTGGGCAGGCAGGGTTGTGGTTTGAGAGGGGTTGAATTTAGACTGATTTTATTTCCGGGAGAGACATGGATGGGATTTCGAGGAGTGGTTGAAGTTGAGAGGTTGATTATGTTGTTTGGGGCGAGAGAGAGAGTATTTTGGGGTTTAGCCAAGGTGGAAAAAGTTTTGTGGTTGGATTGGGATGGGAGTGGTATTTTGTCGAGCGGGATCTTTGGGGGTGGAATTTGGGGCGGGTGGGGTAACGGTGAAGAGGGGGAGGTTGAAAGTTTAGCTGGGCTCATGATGGTGGGGGACCGACTGGTGAGCAGGTGTTCGGTACGCATGAGGGGGGGGGAAAACCACTTTGGTGGGGGTCACGCGTGAGGGGGGGGGGGGTTAACGGCGCGTGTGGGAGGATCAGAGTGGTGGGGTGTGTCGGTGGCAGTGACGGTTTGTTTAGAGGTTGTCTGGGGTTGGTGGGTTTGTCTGTCATGAGGGGGTGAGTCAAGTGTGGGGTTTTGAAGTTTATTAGGGGGTGTGAATTGTGGGGGGGTGGAAGGGAGCTACTGACGGAAAACTGTCACAAGGGAAATTTTGTTGGTGGGAATTGGTGGAGGTTGAAAGTTTAGCTGGGCTCATGATGGTGGGGGACCGACTGGTGAGCAGGTGTTCGGTACGCAAGAGGGGGGGGAAATCACTTTGGTGGGAGTCACGCGTGAGGGGGGGATTAACGGCGCGTGTGGGAGGATCAGAGTGGTGGGGTGTGTCGGTGGCAGTGACGGTTTGTTTAGAGGTTATGGGATTGGTGGGTTTGTCTGTCATGAGGGGGTGAGTCAAGTGTGGGGTTTTGAAGTTTATTAGGGGTGTGAATTGTGGGGGGGGTGGAAGGGAGCTACTGACGGAAAACTGTCACAAGGGAAATTTTGTTGGTGGGGAAATAGCTGAGCATTTCTGGGGGAAGGGGGGGAACATGGTTGGGTCCCTAGGTCGTCACGCGTGAGGGGAGGATTAACGGCGCGTGTGAGAGGGTCAGGGTGGTGAGAGGTGAGCGAGTTAGGAAACAGGATTTGTTGGGGGGACTGCGGCGGGTTGGTGGGGGAAGAGTTAGGTGTAGAACAGGGGTTATTGGTAGAGGACTGATGTATTGATTTGGGGTTGTTAACAAGACGAGTTTGGGGAATTTTCTTGGTGGCAGTCTCGGTCTGGTTAGAGGTTATCTGGGACTGGTGAGTTTGTTTGACATGAGAGGGCGAGTCAAGTGTGGGGTTTCGAAGTTTTCTAGGAGTGTGAATTGTGTGGGGGTGGAAGGGAGCTACTGACTGAAAACTGTCACAAGCTACCGACGGAAAACTGTCACAAGGGAAATTTTGTTGGTGGGGGAATAGCTGAACATTTCTGGGGTCATGGGGAAAATATGTTGTGGTAGGCCTACATAGGTAGGCATAGCTAGAATACGGGGCTTGTTGGGGGGGCTGCGGAGGGTTGGTGGGGGAAGAGTTAGGTGTCGAACAGGGGTTATTGGTAGAGGACTGATGTATTGTCTTGGGGTTGTTAACAGGACGAATTTTGGGAATCTTCTTGGTGGCAGTCACGGTCTGGTTAGCGGTTATCTGGGGTTGGTGGGTTTGTTTGACATGCATAGAAAAAGGATGGGGTTTATGGGGTAACACAATTGATGGAAGATGATCGTTGGTGGATGGCTGGGCAGGGGAAAATTTAGGGATGGTCAGAGAGGATAGAGGCAAGGAAGAGTGCACTGGGGTTGGACTTTCACCGGAAGTCATTTTGGAAGGGTGCACGGAGTCTTGGATAGGGGCTGAAGGGTTGGATAGGGGATTCATCGAACTGCGTAGGCATTCTTCTCTGATGGAGAGCATATGTTCTTCGAATAAGCCATACCGGTCGAGATGGGCGGTGATGTGGGGTGGGAGGATGTTTAGCAATGCGGTGAATAAGAGTTCATTTTGTTGGTCGTAATTTTCATAGCTATACGTGGTCCTCACGTATCTGTAGAGTTGTATGAGGGTCACATTTATATCCCCTTCATACTTGATCTCGTCTATTTGTATTATTTTGGGGGAGATGAGGCAACCCAAAAGTGGCCCTAAGGTCCGGATCATGAGGGATCGAAACTGGTTCCAGGTATTCTCTGGCGTTACCTGTTTAGCAATTTGGGAAACGGCTTTTCCCAACTGCATAATTTGCGATAATGCAACGGCGATTTTTTCGCAGTCATTTTGAAGTGCCACATCTAACACTGGTTTTATTATGTCTAAGTAAGTGGCGATATCATACGTGTTTACATCATACTTGGGAATGTGTGTGAGTGACTGCCAATTTCGCGATGTTGCCATGCTTCTACTGTTCCAACCTTGCAGTGTAATGCAACCTTTATCCGAATCAAGAACCACCGCTGCCGCCAATGTTATGCTCTGTTTTTCTACAGGTTTAACTTGGGTAATGTGAGTTCTAATTGACTGGGTATATAAGGCTGCATGCACAATACAAGATATGAGGAATAGAAACAAAGAAACACATGGTAGAAAGTTACACGATCACGTTTATTGATATACCACTGCAGAATACTTGTGTAAGACAATATAATAGAATCGAACAACACTAGCATAAGTGGATCTGGATGGAGCCTAGTCTCCCACTTCCAACGTTCAGGTATTAATCTTCTGATCACTGGCTTTGATTTAACAGGTTTATATACCGAAGACCATCAATGTTACTTATAGAATCATATTCACTTAGATTTCTTACTGGTAGCTCTGGTGCACAAGTAGTAGTTCACAGACTAGATTAGACACGCGTATTTTAGAGCACGGGAATTCTAGTAACCTCAGGGGGTACTGATCTAAGTTTTCTATTCTTGTCTCAGAAATACATAGAACGCAAATGAGTGGGCGAACCTTCAGATATTACTAGGGTTTCCTTCTAGGTAATAATATCTGGGGCATATGGTTGATTACGAGTTAGTATCGCCTGTTAAATAATGAACACTGATACGCTTAGCACTTCCTAATTGAATGGTTATATGAATTATACTGGGGCAAAGAGATAGCCACTTCGTAGAAATATTAATTAGTGAATCTCTAAACAGCACAGTAATATGTAGTACTGCTAAAGGGAATCTTAGGTAGCATCTGATGGGTCTGGTCCTGGTTATCTTGCGTCCATGATTTTGGGGGCTAACGACTGGTTCCGCGGCCGTCCAGGGGGCCCATATGTGTGAAGTTCTTAAATACGTGGGCAGGTCCTTCTATCCAAATCTGCCACGGAGTCTGCCGGCTCTGGGATCTCACTCCGGAACAACACAAGGGCAGAGCTAGAAGTTAACTGCAGGGTAGTGACCCCTGGTTGGTGTCTAGCTTTCAACTGATTTGACTGGGGGCGGGAGTTAGATTTATAGGCTCGGTTCTGGACCCTGTAGACAGTAGGGATCTCGAGTCTTATGGACTTAATTGAGCTCTCAATAGATATGGGGACTAGGTAAGATGGTATTTACTGTTGTGGCACAGGGCTATAGGAAGCCTTTATATTTTCATATAACTGAGCCTTAGTAAGAGGTACTATTTTGGCTATACTGGAAGTATTTAGGGGAGGGAGACTGGATCTACTTTGCGAGGAGGATGGGGACAGCTGTGATAGGAGCGTCTCTCTTAGATTGTGAAATCTTCATTCTATGGTATAGCTGAGGTGCTAATTTAATGACCAGAGCATGCAAGAAAGGTAAATGGTTTATTGTGAGTAAATAGAGGTTAGTAAAGGTGTTAGTCATGCATGGTTAGTTCATTGATAGGAAGAATTCCTGTGCTACCTGGCACTGACTCGAAAGTCAAAACAGGGGCCAGGTATACCTCCGCGGAGGTGGGGGTCTCCCTCCTCGGGTGGGCAAAAAGGGGGAGCTGGGCGCCCTCTCTCTGTGATAGTCGTCCGGCGGCTGTGGCTAGGGGCTTGCCATATCACCAGTGTTTGTAATAACCCTCTGTGTATGAGACAGATGTGGGTGTCCTTAATACCAAAACCGAAGGTGCCTTAGCTAGCTGGTTTTACTCGGCTGGTTGTTAATTGTAGGGTTTGCTGGATGTGGTGGAGACTGGGTTGCTAACTCTGCCACATTTATCTGGAAGTATGGCAATAGAAGTTAGTTACTGGCGGGGCGGCTAGCCTCGCACCGACGACCATTGGGTGCAGGGTTGTGAATGGGTTGTAAGAGAATAGATGGCATGCAAGGGGCTAGTAAAGTTCTAATGTTGTTCTGGCCTACTAAGTGAAGGTAGGCTGGATAGGAGTATATATATAAAAGGTTGGAGAGCGTTAGCAACGGACAATTCAAGGATCTTCAAGAGGTATGAGAGAGAGGCTAGGTCGGACAAGAGTAGAGAAGCGCGGGTGTCTTAATGAGAGGGGGGGAGAGTTCAAGGGTTACAGGGAAATTTTGCCCCTAAGGTCCCTGGGCGTGGGGGTGGCATTAGGCTACAATTGATATGGAAGTTTGAAAAGGCAGTAGAATACGTTAGCCAAATGCTACCGGGGAATGCAACTATGGGGTGGTATATGAGGCTGGAAAAGATAGAGTTATGTGATCAGTCCGAGGGGTTATGGATACTATTAGTTGGCCCTGGGAACTGCGTTTTCTATTAAATATAAATATACCAACAACAGCGGCAGTTCGTAGGGGTACTTAGTTATTGTTTCGGGGTACTTATGACAGATACTGGTAACCAGGTTATCTTATACAATCTCTGGTTGGGGTAAGAGGTGCATGACACGAAGTAAATTGGCGTAGTGTGGACTGTGGATACGAAGGAGGCAAGGGGAAGACGTATGACAATTGTGGGAAAGTAAATGGAAAAAGGTGAACACAATGGCGGATAAAAATACTTAACCTAAGGATTGAATACATAGATTTATGGGGCGATGGGTCTTCAGAAGCTTAGTCTGGCAAGACAAGATGTTAGGGAATGTTAATATTAATACTTAAACTAAGGATTGCATACATCGATGAACGATGACATTATAGTCGTCGTCCTAATAAGGTGATGAAACCTGGTTGATCTGTACTTGGCACAATACGACACAAGGACAGTGCCGCTATGTCGCATCAATGCTGGTGGCAGTTAATATTATAGACTTAGTTACTAGAGGAACAATGCAAGGGGCGACTAAGCACGGGCTACATATATCTATACTCGTCATGGGAAATGATATACGAGGTCTAGGGACAAGCGTGGGTGTTTTAACTTCTAAGATATATAACATCTACTTCTCGGATGCAAGAACATACATAGATATAATTATGGCTGTCTGATGTGTTGGCATTGGCTCAACGTCGGGACAGGGCATGGGTGTTTTTAATATGAATGTATATTCCTGTTCATCATCTTCGTAGTTAGGAGTGAAGGACACGATGGGGTTAGTGTACGTGAGGTGTGGAAAATGGTCAGTTTAGAAAAGGTAATGGGTGCAGCCTGGAGCTGCTTAGCCCTGCGGGCCTGGGCCTGTCTGAAATGGCTGGCTCGGTCAGCTGGTCCTTTCGTTCTGTGGACCCCTCCTTTGGGTGTTTCTGTGTGGTGTTCGTTCGTGGCTTCTGTGGTGGGCTTCTCGTTCTGGGGCATTTTAATCTGCATGAAAAGAAATGTATTCAGCAAAAAACTAGGCGCTAAACGCTTCAAAATGAGACCAGAACGAGCTACGTAGCACTCGTGGTTCTCTTGCAGTGGTGCCACGAACATGGGAGTTTAGCTTATAGCGGTATATTTTTCCCAGCTATGCTCACTACTGGCTACACTGCCGGCCTCTCGAGAACACAGTGAACATGAGTTAATGGGCGGCGGTAAGCCCTGGGAGTCGGCTGTCTGGCCCGCTGTGCTCCCGGCCATTTGCACTCTATTTTAACCCTTTAAAAGCCTTAATAATGCTCCTAACTTGCTGCCAATTGGTGCACGACTTAAGTCGAGAGCCGCCAATAAGGGGTTAAAAAGAAGGCCAATATTTTTTCCCGAAATATCAACGCTTGTAAAAATAATGTATGTGTCATATAATAATGTAAGAATGCATTACAAGTTTCTCTAAATAGCTTTTATTAATATATAATTATTTTAAAATGGTAAACATTGACATATTAAATTAATTTCGCCTCAAATAAATGGCATCTATATAATGTTGACTGATGTAAGCAAACAACATGTCGTGGAATATCGAGAAGCACGTAAAGAAATATCGCATCACGCATAGCACCATACAAGTTTTAATAAGGGTTTTGTATCAATAATAATATCAAACACAGAAGCTGTAAGGTCTATAGACATCATTCATGCATACAAACGTTAATGTGATCTATAAACTAAGGATTTATAGCCTTAAAACTGAAGGCTATCAGAGACTCAAGAGCGATGTTTGCGTGAAATGATAAGTTATAAGTATCATTTATCATTTCATTCTAGTCCAGTTCCAACAATATTCTCTGACCCCAGTCCCGCCATATTACTGAACAGTTCGTGTAGACAGTAATTGTAATAGCATTTGTGTGTGCTTTAAAGTTAAACTGTCATAGACTTTAGTAGTGTTTACATATATAAGGCCGAAATCACCTAGATATTGGAGACTATTGCCTGACTACCGTGATATTCGTGTGTATGCTGAAAATAGTGTTACATCAGTGCGGGCACGGTGACCAGATTCCAGAAGACCCCCATTGTTTCAGATCTGTGTTTTAGTGTTACTGTGCATTACTGAGAATTTCTCATTATTTCTGGGAATCTGGTTCTGGTAGGCTAAGACTCAGAGCCCCCACCTCTTAACCCGGGAACGGCGAAGGTCCTCAATTAATTATTAAGGTAATAATTTATAAGATGACCTTCTTTCTAGTTAGGCTATTAAAAACTTACTCTATGGTGTATTATATGATATATAGAAGCAATAGAACTGTTAAAATGACCTGGGAAGTGTATATTAAACTTAGCCTAGACCAACATTCCTGTATTTTTTTTTTTTTTTTTGTAAGGCTAGGCTAAGCAGCTAGGCTAACCTAGCCTAGGCTACTCTTGAGATATACAAGATATATAGATTGCAGGATATGCTGTTTTAGATACCTCAATTCTCAAAAAATTTCCTGGGGGGCATGCCCCCTGACCTATTTAAGCACGCGCCTTTGGCGCTCGCGGCTACGTTGCGCTATATATATATATAGCCTATATATATATATATATATACAGGATAAATGTTTACCTATGGTCCCGTTAAAATATCCTCAAGTAACCTATTAAAAACTGTTCAGGGGACTGGTTAGAACTTGTAGGATATTTAATTGAATGTCGGAAACCAGTATTTACTGAGAAATAAGTCTTAAAATGCGCTATGGGTCACCCAGGGTCCCTGCCCTCTCTTTCCCAGGTAATGTTAAGTTATGACATAACTTATTATATATTATATTATATTAGGGTTAGGTTAGGTTAGGTTAGGACTTAACCAGAGATGAGAATAGCCTACCCAGGTATTTTTTACTCGGCCCAGGGAAAATAATAGACAAACAAATGTTCTAATCAAAGTTTATTCTTGAAACTTGGTACCGGTATGTATTTTAACCAGTACTCTATAGGCCTAGTAACTCATGTATCATATGAAAGGATATAAATTAAGTACCGGTATGTAATAGTTCTTGGAATGCAACAACAAATATACATGAAATCTTTATTGGACAAAAGTTACAAAACTAAAACAGGGACTGCTAAGAATAATTTAAAAAACTGTTTTCAATGCCTATATTAGTGGACCTCAAGTGAATCTCTTTGAGACTGAAGTACAGGCAGCCAGCTCCCCTAGTATCCTGATTAAACACCAGTAAACATACATAACATCCCTTTTACAATATATCTACAATATCTACAATATCTACAATATTATTAATTCCTTTTAATACATTTTGAGCATGTATTGTGCGTATATTTACCTTCACATCTCAAAATTTCTCCGGCGGCCGGGGGCTACGCCCCCCGGACCCCCTGTTATGTAGCGGGGGGCTGTGCCCCCCTGCACCAAGTTGATCCTTGTAAGCTTAGAAAAATTATCCAGAACTTGATATTTTCTGTTTTGGCACCCTGATTATGTAGGTGGACAGTGGAAGAAATTAAGCCTAGGCTAGTGGCTAGCCAGGTAAGTGTTATTTAGGCCTAGCCTTGGAGGTTAGATTACAGATATGACGATGCCTAGTCTACTTGTGGGAATAGGCCTAGGCTAGCCTAGGCTATAGGTATAGCCTAATATATTTTTATCGTAAATTTTGTTTCGTAACCTACCTAGGCTACCGGTACCTTTGGATTTTAGTCTAGGCTAGCCTAACCTAGGCTATAGCGTATGCCAAGCCTAGGCCTATTTAACCTAACATTCCTGTTACCTGTATTTTTTTCTTTTAAAGACTAGGCTACATAGCCTAGGCCTAAGAACATAAGAAAATGGGAGTCTGCAAAAAGCCGATCGGCCCATACAAGGCAGATCCCTGTCACACCCAACCCCAATTACAAGGCCCAATTATAGACCCATCTCACTACTACCTTGAGTACTGATCCCACCAAAACGGTCAGCTTAGGCTAACCTAGGTCCTAGCCTAAGCCTACTCTTAAGTTTTGGAATAGGCTTAGCCTAGTGCTGCCTAGGCCAAGCCTAATTAAAAAAAAAAAAAATAGGCCTAAATTGTCACAATTTTGGTCTCCATATTTTCCATCTTGATTGCTTTTAGATTGCAGGAAATGCTGTTTTAGACACCTCAATTCTCAAAAAATCCTGGGGGGCATGCCCCCTGACCTCTTTAAAGCTCGCGCCTTCGGCGCTCGCCGCTCCGTCGCGCTATAGCCTAATGATAACAAAATAATAAACCATAATGATAACACAATTCACATTTTGTGGATTGACACCCTGGTCTAGGCTAAGTTTAATATACACTTCCCAGGTCATTTTAACAGTTCTATTACTTCTATATATCATAAAATACACCATAGAGTACATTTTTAATAACTAGAAAAAAAGGTCATCTTATAAATAATTACCTTAATTGAGGACCTTTGCCGTTCCCGGGTTAAGAGGTGGGGGCTCTGAGTCTTAGCCTACCAGAACCAGATTCCCAGAAATAATGAGAAATTCTCAGTAACGCACAGTAACACTAAAACACAGATCTGAAACAATGGGGGTCTTCTGGAATCTGGTCACCGTGCCCACACTGATGTAACACTATTTTCAGCATACACACGAATATCACTAGTCAGGCAATAGTCTCCAATATCTAGGTGATTTCGGCCTTATATATGTAAAACACTACTAAAGTCTATGACAGTTTAAAGCACACACAAATGCTATTACAATTACTGTCTTCACAAACTGTTCAGCAATATGGCGGGACTGGGGTCAGAGAATATTGTTGGAACTGGACTAGAATGAAATTATAAATGATACTTATAATTTATCATTTCACACAAACATCGCACTTGAGTCTCTGATAGCCTTCAGTTTTAAGGCTATAAATCCTTAGTTTATAGATCACATTAACTCCCTCCGACATATTATGTTCCAGTAAGTCCAAGGAGGCACTTGACAAGTATTTTGGGTCTTGAATTTGGCTCATGAGTGTTGTCGAAGCCTTACATTTTTCGCGATTTCCATCCACCAGAATGCTGTTTATTGTGATGTATCATATATCAATGGAAAGAGGAATATTTATAGTACATGATAAAATATTTTTTTTTTTAAATAAATCGAAATATGAAAGTGTAAATGAGTCCGGAATACAATTATTTCCCATGCAATTGTCTTCACACCGTCCTAGCTCTAAATTGTGAGTGATGACCATATATTTTTTTTGCTCAAATAATAGTATTTTTTCTCCTCTTTCCAAATCTGAAAACATAAATTGTTTATCTTCAATAGTTCTCAAGCAGTGACCGAAAAATAAAATGTGATTTTGATTTATATGGTTTATAACATTTTCAATTTATTTCGTTGCTACGAAGTGAATGGTTTTAAATTTAGGCTGTATGAATACGGCAAATAATGCTGATGAGTATAAAACAAACTAGAAGTTCCTAGAACAAATACTTTTTGCGCTATGAATATTTGAAATGAAGAGCCAAAATGCGAATATTTACGCTTCACCCATCTCTGTTCCGGCGATGCTAGCCGGGTTCCGAGCTGTTCCCCACCTCGTGGTTGCGTTATTTGCTCGGATACGTATATAACTGTATATATCACCGGAATCGGAAAATTGTGCTCTTTCCAATGGTGAAAACAAAAATAATATAGCGTAATTGGTTCGGGAGCTATGCACAAGTGTTTCCATGCAGTGACCAAAAAAAAAAAAATCTGATTTTGATTGATATGGTTTATAACATTTTCGATTTATTTCGTTGCTACGAAGTGTATGGTTTTAAATTTAGGCTGAATCTATCTATCTATCTATTGCCTGACGCCGTGATCCCCGAAGGGGTGGCCACGAACGAACCGCCCCCATGCACCTCTGTCCCCAGTCAGTCGACGCCCCTCCCCCCAACCAGCACCGCCTTCGTTCATGTAGTTCCTCACTCCATCCTTCCACCTCATATTCGGTCTACCTCTCCCCCTCTGTCCCTCCACCTCGCTCTCGTTCACCCTCTTAGTATTTCTCTCGCTTTCCATACGTTCCATATGGCCGAACCATCTCAAGTTGTTCCTTTTCACACTTTCCAGCACATCTACCTCCACACCACACCTCCTTCTTACTTCCTCATTAGTCTGTCTATCCCTCCATGTAACTCCGCACGCACTCCTTAAGTAATTCATTTCCACTGCTCTCACTCTTGGTCTGAGTCTCTCAACCAACGTCCATGCTTCGCTTCCGTAAGTCAGTGTCGGGATTACCACACTGTCATGCAAGGACTTCTTCACTTCCATACTGACCACCGTATTTCTTGTTACTGCTTTTAGCGTTCCTACAACCCTCTTCCCCTGTTGTACCCTCTCCCGCACCTCTTCATCCATAGTCCCATCTTTACTCAACACACTGCCCAGATACTTAAAAGAGTTGACGATCTCCATAGCCTGACCGTTCAGCTTCACCTCACACTCTGTGACTTCAACCCTTTCGAAGACCATAACCTTGCTCTTCCCCGTATTTACCTTCAAATTCCGTTTTTCGCACACTGTTCCAAACTCATTTACCAGACCCTGCAACTCCCATTCATTATCACTCATCAGAACTGTATCATCCGCAAACAGCAGTATAGGTAGCTTCCACTCGATTCCCTCCCTTTTCAGCGATACACCAACATCCACTGCTCTTGATAGTATTTCTTTCATAACTCCATCCATATATACAGTAAACAACCACGGGGACATCACACACCCCTGTTTCAAACCAACATTCAGGTCAAAGAACTCGCTCTCTGCTCACTCTCCACACGTACTGCCGCCTTTGCACCCTCATACATGCTCTTCACTGCTTTCAGCAACTTGCCCTCTACTCCGTATATTCTAAGTACTTTCCACAAACCTTCTCTATCCACTCTGTCATAGGCCTTCTCCAAGTCCATAAAGGCAACATACACCTTTTGTTTCTTCTCCAGATACTTCTCCACAACACAATTCAGGGTAAAAATCTGATCTACACATCCTCTTCCCTTCCTTAAACCTCCCTGCTCGTCGCCTATCCATTTCTCCGTTCTCACTCTCACTCTCTCAATCACTACCCTACTGTATACCTTCCCTACTACGCTTAGAAGACATATTCCTCGGTGGTTACCACACACTCCTCTTTCCCCTTTGCCCTTATATAGGGGGACTATTATGCCAGTCTTCCAGTCATCGGGTGCACTCCCCTTCTCCCATGCTAGTTTGCACATTTTCCATACCCATTCTATCACTATCTCACCACCATACCTCAACATTTCCCCACACACTCCATCTGTTCCTGGTGCTTTCCCCAACTTCACTCTTTTCATGGCTTCCCACACTTCTGACCTCCTGATCCCCACCTCCTCCTCCACTACTTCTCTTCTTCTCCCTCCCATACCATATCCAGCTATGTTTGCTGGCTCTTCATTCCTTTCATTTAGCAACTCACTGAAGTACTCCCTCCATCTTTCGACTCTCTCTTGCTTCTCGGCTAGCATTCTCCCATTCTTATCTTTCACACCCTTACTGTTTCCCTTCCTACCTTCCCTAACTTTCTTGACTTCTTTCCAGAACAGTTTCTTACTCTCCCTCCATTTTACACTCAGATTCCTTCCAAATTCCTCATCTACTCTTCTCTTACTTTCCTTCACTACTCTCTTCACCACCCTCTTACTCTCCACGTACCTCGCTCGTTTCTGTCTCTCGGAATCTTCATTCCCTCTACTACCCAACCACTCTCTATATGCTTTCTTCTTTTCTTCCACAGCTATTCTTACCTCTTCTGTCCACCATGCTGTACCTTTCACTCCCCTCCCTCCCTCTTCTCCTCACTCCACACACCTCCTCACATGCTGCACAGATCTCATCCTTAAACACCTTGCTCATCTCCTCCACTTCCTCCATAACTTCCAGGTCGAACCCACCTAGTCGTCTTTCCACTGCTCTCCTGTACTCCTCCCTGACTTCCTCCTCCTGCAACCTCTCCACCCTCCTCACCATTCCACCCTCCTCTCGCCTCCCTCCCGCTC
>CM064582.1:34202982-34217350 GCA_032716605.1 Paralithodes platypus
AATATAATTGACTCAATATGGTATGAAAGTGATCCACAAACAAGCGAAACCATGGCCCCTCATGGAGCCCACCTTGGTCACGTACACCAGACTAGCAAAACACTTCGCTAACATGGTTTTTATACCCTAAATAAGAATAATACAATAATCCATCGATAACCCAACGATATAGCACTTCGTTTGGGTTATATTAGGGCGGTAATACCAGCCAGGCTGGGCAAAATGGAGGCCCCTTGGTTTAAAGGGCCGCGCACACCCACCTACTAGGCTAGCTGATGGGAAGAAACTGACTCTCTCTACCACCGCGGGGCCCTCACAGGGACGCTAGGGGGTTGCTAGATGTTTCCACATGTACATCTAACTTATCGGACTTACCAGCCAAAAAACCGGCTCAATTGCGGCGTCATAAACTTATTTTCTAGCAATATAATAAGTCCATATGACGCGATCGCGTCATATGTGTTTTTGGTTCACTCTGCCATATGACGCGATTGCGTCATATATGTCTGGGAGAGTTAACATTTGTATGCATGAATGATGTCTATAGACCTTACAGCTTCCGTGTTTGATATTATTATTGATACAAAACCCTTATTAAAACTTATATGGTGCTATACGTGATGCGATATTTCTTTGCGTGCTTCTCGATATTCCACGACATGTTTGTTTACATCAGTCAACATTATATAGATCATTCATTTTCATTTTCATATTCTATGGAGCTCGTCCTGGAATCTTTACGACTCTGAACCTCACGATTCTATACAGGACTGGCCATTTGTATCGGCACTAGCTCAGAGAAGAGTGTTGAGAGGGGAGAAGGGGTGTTGGAGAGAGAGGAAGCTGTTGGAATGGCTTTGTTATGTGTGTTTAGTCTGTATACGTCGTCAGGATGTCCCCTGACTGGGTGCGAGCATGTGAAACATGCTAGGACGTACTACCACACCCACTAAATGTCCGCCGTGGCAGGGATTCGATCCCGGGTCTTGCAGATTCACACGTGAGCGTGCTCACCACTGGACCACCACGGCTCATTTATTTGAGGCGAAATTCATTTAATATGTCAATGTTTACCATTTTAAAATAATTATATATTAATAAAAGCTATTTAGAAAAACTTGTAATGCATTCTTACATTATTATATGACACACATTATTTTTACAAGCGTTGATATTTCGGGAGCAGAATATTGGCCTTCTTTTTAATCTGCCATTGGCTGCTTATACAAGGCACCAATTTTAAATAACCATATATAAAAGTGTATTAAGATAGTAGGCCTAATTTAATACAAGACCTATCATTAGGGAAAGCCTATCCAGCCTATACTGTTTGACTGGAAAGTTGCCCAAATGAAAATGATTTGGAGATACGAATTAGTACAGCAATTTCTATTATGCATTTATAATAGTCAATTAAATTTGGTAAGTAGCCTACTAGGGAGTTTATATATATCAAAATTGCAGCCTCTCATGCAGAAACTATAAGGTCAGACATTCCCTAAATCGAAATAGTCGAACAAGTTCCAAAAGTTAAAGAAGCCTAATGTTCTTTTAATTTTCATTGTGGATGGGTGGATAATATATGCAGGTAGGAGAAGGATACTTTAACTGTAGGCTTATTTCTTACCGATACTCCACCTTACTGATGCTGGAGCCTGGATATTCGTTGCGATGAAAAACCTTCCTCTCCAGCATTCTTCCTGGAATAATCTTGGCCATTTCATAATCACAAACAGCATGAATTCTCTCTTCTAGATTTCAATCAATTTCCCTTCGGAATTATTGTACTGTATAACTGTATACCATAAGTTAGACAGTCATGAATGACTACTACCTATTCAAGAAGTGACAAGACCAAACATTAAATCTATATTATTATTATTAATATTATTATTGTTATTTTTATTGGCATCGAAGTATAAACATCATCTATGAGTATCTGTGAGTACTTGTGAGAGAGATGCCATTTCATTCTATGTGTCACACAATTTTTGGACTTATATACCTCGGTCTTCGATGGTATAATACTTACCATAACATATATTGCAATTAATGTGCAGAAGAGTAAGGTTATGTAATGTTTGACAGGCTGAGGTTGGTAACTTGGGAGAGAGGTATCCTGACCAGGATTCGAACCCACTCACTCAGGTATGTTTGTGAGAGTTGGGCACCGTATTCACTCGACCATGAGCGACAGTAGCATTAGATTTGTCATCAGAGAGGTTCCATATTTGTACCAGGACGATTAAAATTGTATCACTTAGCCAAGTTGGCAGGGCCAGGGGCAGGGGGGAATGTGTAAAATATTCATTGTTGAAGTCAAGTAAACTCGCCATGTGTATGAAGGCATAAACCTCCGCAACACTATAACCTGGTTCTCCAAATATGAACTAAGGTTGGTTCCCTTGTATCCGCTCATGGTTGAGTAAATATGGTGCCCTACTTTCACAAACATACCTGAGTGAGTAGGTTTGAATCCTAAACAGTAATGTTTTGGCCTTTAAAACAGGGTTGCTCACCTGGTAGGGCCGCCAATCGGTAGCGCATGACAGGCCAAGGGTTAGGCAGCCCAGGAGATAGCATGACACGACAGTGCTTAACTATGAATTGGTAGTGGGGAAATAAGAATTGGTTTCTTGTGTGGTCCCCACCTCTTAAGACGTGTCAGCCTAAATGTTCTCTATACCCGTGTGTCTGTCGTACCGTGATTTGAATGTGGCTATCGTGGGCGCAGTTACTATCCCGTCTGGGCGTGAGTTCCAGTCATCGATCACCCGGATCGCAAACCAGTTCCATTTTAGTTTTGTTCTCCAGTGGTCCGGTTTCGCTAGTTTCAGTGAATGTCCTCTCAGATTGTTTGTGTTGAGGCAAAAGAATCTGGTGTAAGGGATGTCGTCGAAGCCATGCATTAGCTTGTAGGTTTCGATCATATCACCTCTTTTTCTCCGGTCACTGAGTGTCTGCAGTCCCAGTCGCTGACATCTCTCCTCGTAGGGCAGGTGTGTTAGTTTTCAGATAGTTGTTCGTTATATTTATCAATGACTTGCCTGAAGTTATAACTAATGGAAGTGAGGTATACCTGTATGCGGATGACACTAAACTGTATAGAAGAGTGAGGAGTAAGGAAGATATGGGTTTGCTTCAAGGAGATGTGGAGGGCATGAAGGGATGGTCTGAGCATTAGTTAATGCCTTTTCATCCAAAAAAATGCAAGTACATGCGGATTGGGACCAGCAAGATAGACAAGGTAGGATACAGTATGTATGAAGCGATGGAGGAAGTGAGTGCAGAAAAGGATATAGGAGTAGTGATAGACAATAAGTTAAATTTCTCAGAACATTTAGAGGAAAAGATAAACAAAGACAATAGAATTGTAGGGCTGATAAGGAGGACATTTGTGTCACTTGATGAAGAAATCTTCAGGAATCTCTATACAGCGCTGGTTAGGCCGCACCTGGAATATGCGAACCAGGTGTGGGCTCCATATATGGTAAAGGATATAGAAGCAGTGGAGAAAGAGCAGAGGAGAGCTAGCAAGCTGATACCAACGTTGAAGAACGCGGGCTATGAGCAGAGGTTGAGGACACTGGGGCTTCCGACACTGGCATATAGGAGAAAGAGAGGGGATATGATAGAGACTTTTAAGATAGTGTCAGGAAAGTACGATGAGGATGTGTGTGAAGGTATCTTCTTGATGCGGGAGGGAACAAGAACGAGAGGACACTCTAAGAAAATTTACAAAGAAAGAAATAGGCTTGAGAAGGCAAAGAACTCATTTTGTGATAGAGTGGTAAATGAGTGGAACGCACTGCCCCAGTATGTAGTCGATTCCGAATCAATAAGGGAGTTTGAAAGTAATCTTGATAAAGCATGGGGAAGACAAGATTTGAAGTTTGATTATAAAACAAAAATACAGATTAGTAAAAATGTTGCGTCTGCTACCGCCGCCGCCAACACCGTGAACGACCGCAGCAGTGCAAGTACTGGTACTGAGCTGGATACACAGGCATAGTTTGCCTTTTTCCAGAGGATCTACTGTAAGAAACTGTAAGAAACATCTACAAGGGCCAGCCAAAAGTCCAGGCGCACCACTCCCAGGACTACAAGGACCTAACCACCACGCGCGGACACCACCCCAGCGCCTTTGATCCTCTCAAGCCGGGCGCCTTAAGTCTGGGCAAGAATATTCACAAGTACTCAGCCAGTCTGGACATCAGTAACTAAGCTTGCCTTTGGTATCTTTTTATCTGGGTAAAAGCAGCCAGAATAGCTGGTGTTCACACTTGAAGCTGTGTGCAGTGATCGGAGATGACCAGGTCAGGTTCCCCCCTTCAGGAAGAGGACTAGCTTGTGCAACCCACTTTGGGCCCCACCTTCCTGGCCTTCGATGCTGTGCCTAGACCAAGTAAATAAGGATTCCTGTCTTGTTCCTTTCAAGGGATTATAAGGATAGTGTAGTACTTAGAGACGACCAGGTCGGGTTCCCCCCTTGAGGAAGAGGACTAGATTGTGCAACCCACTTTGGGCCCCACCTTCACTGGCCTCTATTTACTGTATTAGTCCTGTGGCTCCAGAGGAAAAGCAGCCAGAATAGCTGGTGTTCACACTTGAAGCTGTGTGCAGTGATCGGAGACGACCAGGTCGGGTTCCCCCCTTCAGGAAGAGGACTAGCTTGTGCAACCCACTTTGGGCCCCACCTTCCTGGCTTTCGATGCTGTGCCTAGACCAAGTAAATAAGGATTCCTGTCTTGTTCCTTTCAAGGGATTATAAGGATAGTGCAGTACTTAGAGACGACCAGGTCGGGTTCCCCCCTTCAGAAAGAGGACTAGATTGTGCAACCCACTTTGGACCCCACCTTCACTGGCCTCTATTTACTGTATTAGTCCTGTGGTTCCAGAGGAGATTGCAAGGGAGTAATTTAATTGTCCCAAACCTTAGACTAACCATAGTGTCACTGGATAGACTGCTTGCAACTCTATACAGACCATTATGCTAGTCGCCATAACACCCCCACCAAACCCTGTAGCAGAACTCCGGCATACTCTTAGTAAGTCCCTGTTCACGCGGAGTGCAAGAGGAACCCGGGTGTCTCCCGTGGTAGGCACAGAGGAGCAAGGAGCTGTAAGGACGTAGGAGTGCAGCCTAATCCCGGACCAACATCCGGAAGTACCACGCCCCAGCCGCCCTCCTGGACCACTGGATTCTCCCTCGATCTACGGCACCTCTTCACTCCAGCTCCCTTTAAGTACCTTATTACGGTTTATGGGTATAGAATTGTCTCAGGGTTGTGGTTGAAGTTATCTTCAGGGGTTCTCACTAAATAACGTCTTGCGAGAGGGCTTTCCTCTCTCTACGTTAATCTGCCCACTTGCCGGGACACATTAGACATAACTATCAGGGGATCCTTATATCCGCACAGTCCCGGGTTATTGGTCTCCCATAGCCCGTCAGAGGGGGCGCGCCTATATAAGACCCACAGCATATGACATACACACATATTTACACGTAACCTTGTTCCCTTGTATAACTTCTAGCCTCATTCACTTAACATTCTGTCAGGTTCATAACTCGAATAGATCTCACTCTATCTCAGCTCCCGACGATTGTTGTATCAGCCTTCCGCATCTTGCTAGTTGCCCACACAAGTAGTTTTAGAATAAATAATCTTGCCAGGTGAGATCTAGCACACCTGTAGAATTCAGTTCATTTGTGAGCCTTTCAGAGCCCACCTTATTGTTGATGACCACTTGGTCATTGTTGCTTTAGAGTCAGTTAACGTCACTATTGCCGGGGACATCATAATATGATCCAGACGACATCTGCCATTACTGCACTCTTGTTACCTTGCTGAGATCTTGCTTGAGATCTAGTTGAGTGGGAGGTAAAGCCTCCACTATTTTGGATACTCTATAATTGTATCCGAGGAGTTATTGTTAAATTGAGTCCGGACCCATTGTTCGACTCTTGCCTTATAATAGCTAATCATATTATTATTTGTATGCTCTATTTACCATTGTTGCCATTTTGATGATCTCAGTGTTCCAGAATTAAGTATATTGCTCCTCCATGAACCAGGTGTAAAGTTAATAAAACCCATGTTATCTTGTCGCCTGTGTACTTATTCTCTTGCCGTGTTGTATCTTTATTAAAGTTAAAGGTATACTTCTCCAGTTAGAGAGATAATCATTGCACTCAGAATATCTCGCGTTCCAATTTGGACCGGGCATAACACTGGTAACAGCGGTGTCTCTTTCTCGAGGGTAGCCTTTCAGGGTTTTTTTCCTGCTTTAATATTTCTGAGAGTAGCACGACAGGGATAAGTAGTCAGGATGACGGGGAGAGCACTGGATATTATTCCTTTCAAACGGGAGGAAAATGACATAGCCACCTATTTAGAGGTCGTCAAGCCAGTTCTTGACATCATATTTAAAGATGAAGTGGCCCCTAAAATTCATACAGTAGTAATGAAGCTAGGGCGACACATGGCCCTAGTTTCCAGTTATGTGAAAGAGAACCCGGGGATGACCTGGGAACAGTTTGAGACCTTTACTAAAGCTGCCATTAACCGCGTCTTAGGTACCGTAATAGCTGACCAGCAGTTCCACGCTATCACATACGACGGGGACCTAGACGCCACCATCAGTAAGCTCAACAGGCTGGCTTCCACCGCTTTTACGACGGCTACAGCTGCGGAGAAGAAAGAAAACGTCCGACGTACCCTCATGAGGATCCTCCCTATTGCAGTCCGGGACCACTTCGCCATTACAGAACCGGCCGGATATGACGCGGATCTCCCTGTCATACGCCGCCTTCTGGCCCTGCAGAAGTCCCGGGAGCAAGGGAAAATCGCCAGCATCAACAGAGCTCCGACTAAACCCCAAGGAGCTCCTTCCGGATCACTTTTCCACCCCAGCCGCAGCCCGGATAAACCAGAAGAGTGGGCCAGGATCAAGCCTGGAGATTGGAAGCCCTGCGGATCCCAGTGCCCTATCAACGGGCTGAAACGTTCCTTCTCCGAATTGTTGGCCAAACGCTCAAGGATTCCTTTATTCTGGGGACAGATTCCCTGGTTGAAACCATCCAGACGAGTTGCCACAATCCTGGAGGACGGCACTGCAGGAGCTGATGACCACGGCGAGGAAGCTGCAGAGGTTGGTGACCCGGACGACCACAGCACAGTCAAGCCGGAAGTCATCCGACCGGGTTTTTAGACCGCCCCCACCCACCAACTTGGAGACTGGCAGGGGCTCGAGATAAGGGTAGCTCTACTATGATGAAACCTCCCATTTACACCCACCTCACCATCCAAGGAGTCAAATCTCGACTACTCGTCGACACCGGAGCCTCAAGATCATGTATTTTTTCCTCATATCACCAGAGGCATCACAACACTTTTGGAGCTCTTCAACGCTCTTCCACCATCCTTATTGATGCCAACGACAACCTCATTCCAAGTACTGGCATCACTGTACCACTATATGTGGCCACCCCTCAACCCAACCACGGCCATCACCATGCTTTCATGGTATTTCCCTCTCAAGAGACCACTTACGACGGATACCTGGGATTCGATCTTCTCACTGTCCTTCGCACTACCATCCAGTGTGTGGAACGAAGATTGCTATTTTCCACCGACCACCCAGGACTCACCACTCCAAAGACTACAACACCGCTCCACAACCCCCGTCAACCTTTGAAAGCCATCCGTGTTGCATCGGCCATCACCACTCAACCCATCACTTTGCTGCCACATCATGAACATTGGGTATCCATCCATCCAACCCTGACAAGAGAACTCATTCACACTCCTTCTCTTCAGAGCCCTTTTAACAGGGATTGCCTCACTGCACCTGCCATCGTAACTCCCCCAGACATATTATGTTCCAGTAAGTCCAAGGAGGCGGGAGCCCCAGGATCATTGCCACTGCCTCGCACTACACTCACAACACTGCGGCCGGTAGAATTATCGCAGGAGGCTGAGGTTGCCACCAACGGTTTTATCGTATGGTAACTTATCGGACTTACTGAGCTCATATGACGCAAAATTGCGTCATAAACTTATTGGAGAGGTATAGAGATAAGTCCATATGACGCGATCGCGTCATATGAGTTTTTGGTGGACTTATTCATATGACGCGATCGCGTCATATATGTCGCAAGGAGTTATAACAAAACGCAGTACGTATAGCCAACATCTCCGACCACCCTATCACCTTATCCAGGGGTCTCACCATTGGAGAACTGGAGACCTACGATGACCAGCCCTCACCTACCACCACCACCATTCCTTCATCAACTCCATCACTCCCGGAAATTCCTGCTCACCTCACCCCTCAGCAAAAGGACGATCTGTGTCAGTTAATGACAGAATACCAGGACATCTTCGCCACCAACTCCCAAGATGTAGGCCACACCCATGTACTAGAACATCACATACATACTGTCGGACCCCCAGTGAGACAAGCTATACGAAGAAAGAACCCCCTTTAGCGCCAAGAAGAACAGAAACAAGTTGCAGAAATGCTAGAAGCAGGCATCGTCAACCCCTCAACTAGCCCTTGGTCCTCCCCAGTGGTACTGATCAAGAAGAAGGATGGGTCCTCTCGTTTCTGCATCGACTATCGACAACTCAACGATGTCACCATCAAGGATGCCACCCCTCTGCCCTGCATCGACGACTCCCTAGATTCCCTACTAGGGGCCAGATGGTTCTCCACTCTGGACCTGCAATCAGGGTATTGGCAAGTCCCCATCCCGCAGACCAAGAAAAGACGGCTTTTTCCACCAGTCAAGGAAAGTTATACGAGTTCTCTGTACTACCGTTCGGATTGTGTAACGGTCCCGCCACCTTCTCCCGGCTGATGGAATCCGTACTTCAGGGATTAACTTGGGAAACATGTTTGGCCTACTTAGACGACATCATCGTGTTTGGCCGCACCTGGGCAGAACACCTCCAGCGCCTCGCCAAGTTTTCCAGAGGATCCGGCAAGCCGGATTGAAACTGAAACCCACCAAATGTACCATGGCTCGACATCAGGTACAATTCCTAGGACATCTGGTATCCGAAGAAGGACTCGTCCCCGACCCAAAGAAACTACAAGCCATCCAAGAGATCCAACCCCCGAAGTCAGTGAAAGGAGTGAGGGCTTTTCTGGGGTTAGCATCTTACTATCGGAGATTCGTGAAGAATTTTGCTACAATTGCCAGACCCCTGCACGACTTAACCCGGAAAGAAGAACCCTTTGTGTGGACCCCCGACCGCATCCAAGCCTTCAACTCCCTCAAGGACCTGCTCGTGTCTGCCCCCGTCGTCTCTTTTCCGGACTACCAACTTCCATTCCGACTCTACACCGACGTGTCCCTCCTCGGCGTCGGTGCAGTCCTCTCCCAAAATCGAGAAGGACGCGAGCACATCATTTCTTGTGCCAGCCGGACCTTAACCCCTGCAGAGACCAACTACCCCGTAACCAAGAGAGAATGCTTAGGCATCGTTTGGACCCTCCAACACTTCCGGGCCTACCTAGCGGGCGTCAAAATCACCATCATCACGGACCACCAAGCCCTACAATGGCTCAGAAGATCAGACACTAAAAATGCCCTGACAGTCCGTTGGCGAGAGTCACTGGAGGAATTCGACTTTGAAATCTCCTATCGGCCGGGAAAACTCCACACCAATGCAGACGCCCTATCCCGGCTACCTCTTGCACCAGAACAACTCAAAGCCATTCAAGACCCACGACCCCCACCTACCACCACTCCCCCTCTCATACAGGCGTACCTCCGGCACGGAACACCTAATTGGATCTCCCACCCTACTATTTGGCCTCTTGCAAAGAAGGGGAGACGTACTCTTCACACCCGAAGGTCAGATTGTACTAGGCCCCGAAGATGCAGAGCAAATGATGTCTTCCCTGCACACCAACAATGGGATCCACCTAGGACAGAAGAAATTGGTGAACACCTTCAAGGACACCTACTGGACTCCTCGCCCATACACCACTGCCAAACAGATCACGGAAGCCTGCCGCGCCTGCACCCTGGGAAAAGATCAAACACGCACTCCAGGACCCTCCGGCAAACTCATCGCTTCTAAACCTTGGCAACTTCTGGCAGTAGACGTCATGGGGCCTCTGCAAAATGACAGGGGATACCGCTACATCATCACCTTTGTGGATACGTACTCCAAATAAGTCATCGCTTGCCCTGCCTGAGAACACACAGCTATGGCCGTAACAGAGGCATTATTACAACATGTGTTTCCATATTTTGGATTGCCTCAGGCAATCCACTCCGACAATGCCCCTGAATTTACCGGACAAATTTGGACACAGATCTCAGAAATATTCGGGTTCCACATTAGCCATTCTTCACCTTACTGGCCAAAAGGGAACTCCATATGCGAGCGTTCCCATCGAACCATCGCCAATCAAATCCGGACCCGCCTGCAACAGATGAACTCTTTGGTCTGGACCAGCAAAGTTCGCATCATACAATGGGGAATAAACACCTGTCCCAGAGACAACGGGATCACCCCTCATGAGATGGTTTTTGGAAGCCCACCTCTCCTAATACCTCTACGTCACCTAGCTGCCCCTACTGAGCCCTCGCCAGGTCTAAACACCAACCTCGTCCATCTTAGAAACCGCCTACGTCAGCTCCAATTCACGCAAGATCTCCAGCCTGATGAAGTCCCCAAAAACAACCCTCACTGAGTAGGCGACCTGGTAATGGTAGCCATCTTGCCTGTACCCTCAAAGGAGTACAAAGGAGTACAAAGGAAATCAAGCAACAACAGATCTAGTGACCCTTCTAGGTTGCTTGTCCTCCAAAACACTGAGGATCAAGTGTCCAAACAGTGGTTTAGAGTGGGTAAGGGAACATTGGAAAGGGAATTACTGCCCTGGAACTAATGTCTGTGGCAGGATTAGGTAGTTAGTAGGGGACAGATAGGTTAGTAACTGAGGGGGGATAAAATAAAGTTATTCATTTACAAACGCAGTCAGTCGCGGGTTTGATGAGAGATATTTGTCTAGGCGGAGTTTAAATGAATCAACGGTGATGCAGTCTATAACGTTTCGGGGAAGCCCATTCCACAAGTTGACAACTCGATTGAAGAAGAAATTCTTAGATTCGTGTGAGTTAAAAGATTTACCAATAATTTTGCAACCATTTCCCCGCGTGTAATTAGATTGGTCGATAGTGAAGTACTTACTACAGTTCATATTGTCGATGCCTTTGATGATTTTGAACACTTGAATTAAGTCACCTCTTAATCTGCGCTGGGTTAAAGGAAATAGATTTAATTCTCTAAGACGCTCTTCGTATGGTTTGTTCTTTAGGCTAGGTATCATTTTGGTAACTCTACGTTGAACTCGTTCTAGCTTGTTTATATCTTTTTGGTAATAAGGGCACCAGGATTGACCGCAGTATTCCAGAAGAGGGCGGACTAAGGAATTGTAAAGGGTTAGGATAACTTCTTTGGATTTATGCTCAAATGACCTGCCTATAAAGCCAATTATTTTGTTTGCCTTCTTAACAACTTCTGAAAATTGTTGACTCGGTTTTAGGTTACTCGATATTGTTACTCCCAGATCGGTTTCTCTGTTTACATTCTTAAGCTGAGTGCCATTCATTGAATAGTTTGCTTTCTCATTTAGGTATCCGATATGTAGTACTTTACATTTATCCGCATTGAAACTCATTTGCCAAATTTGGGCCCAACATGACAATTTATCTAGATTGTGTTGCATATCGTCAACTTGTTCTTTTGAGAGTACGCTATTTGCAATTTTTGTATCGTCAGCAAATTTTGAGATTGTACAAGTGAGACCCTCATCTATGTCGTTGATGTAAATTAGAAAGAGAATTGGTCCTAGTACCGATCCCTGGGGTACCCCGCTACTTACATTGGTCCATTTAGATGCCTTACCGTTTATGACTACTCTTTGCTTTCTGTCGCTGAGCCAATTTTCTATCCATTTCAACACACCGTCTTGTATTCCATACGCTTTTAGTTTTAGCAGTAAACGTTTGTGGGAACTTTGTCAAAGGCCTTTTGAAAATCAAGGTATATAATATCTACAGCTTTACTCTCATCGTAGAGGTTGAGGATATAGTGGAAGAAGTCTAAGAGGTTTGTTAAACAGGAACGTTTTTTACGAAAGCCGTGTTGAGTATCTTTAAGTATGTTATTTTCCTCTAAGTGATTTACGAGTCTTGTCTCGTATGACAGTTTCTAGCATTTTACATACAACTGAGGTTAAGCTAATTGGACGATAGTTACTGGGTAGGGATTTGCTGCCTTTTTTGAATATCGGTGTTACGTTGGCTAGCTTCCACTGATCAGGCATAGTTCCAGACTGCAAGGATTTATTGAATAGTAATGTCAGTGGTTTGGAGAGCTCATCCTTAGCTTCCTTCAGAACTCTAGGCGAGATTGTATCAGGTCCAGGCGTTTTTATTTACCTTGAGTTTATCTAAACAATTCAATACTTCTCTCTCTGTAACGGTGATATTGCTTAGAACATCTGAATTATCAATCTGAATCGGCGATGGTGTAGGGATATCACTGAGGTCTTCTGTTGTAAAAACTGATGCAAAGAAGGTATTGAGGGCATTACTCATTTGTACTTCGTCTTTGGTGTATTCTCCATTTTCAATCGACTAACGGTCCAACAGTTGAAGTAACTACTTTTTTTTCTTTCTGATATAACTATAGAATTCTTTCGGGTTTTGTTTTACTTTGATTCGCAATATGTAACTCTAAGGTCTTTTTACTTTGCTTAATTAACTTTTTGGCTTTGCGTCGTACTTCTACAAATTTCACCCGTTCTTCGTCATTTTGTGAGGATTTTAATCTATCATTAGCAAAATGTTTAGCAAGCAGGCAGTTTGAAATATCTTTATTCCACCATTTGGGCTTATTATTATGGCCTGGACGCCGTATTTTCGATGGTATGCAGTCTTGCACTGCTTTTAGGTAAGTGGTTTCGAATAACTTCCAAGATGTATTTATGTCGTTATTGTTAATTAAAAGCTCCAGTCAGTTTCTTTAAACAAAGCCACGGTACAAGGGTCCATTTGAGGTCCTCAAAATTCCTAACTGTTTCCAGGTCATAATTAAATATCACAGGGAATCTCGCACTTATAGGAATAGATTTGTCAGAAGGTTCCAACCTCTTAACAAAAATGTAACTTTAGTCGCTGAACCAGACCAGGATGTTAAATGTACTACCCCTGTTTCAAATCTTCACCCTCAAACCTCCCTTCTTCCCAGACCTGACCCCCTCACCCATTCCGTAGCTCCTCCTCAGCCTCCTTTCCCCCCCCCCCCCCTCATTTCTCCTTTGCCTGCCTTTAACTCTCCTGTTCCTCAGCCTCCTGTCGCCCTCCCCACTCGCCTCACCCAGTTCACCCCTTCTCACCTCCCTAAACACCAACCTCCTCCACTCCTCTCTACCCAAACTCAAACCTCCCCCTCTTCTCCTTTACCTCCTGTCAGCCACCCCCCTCTTCTACCCCACTTCACCCCTTTCCGCATCCCTAAGCTCAAACCTCCGTCCTTTCCCTCTCTCCAAACTCAAACCTCTCCCTCTCTCCAACCCCTTTCTGACCAGTCACCATTAACCAGCCATACCTCCTCTAGCCTTCCCCCATCTCCACCAAAACTCACCAACATACCCCCCGCTTTACCTATCACCCCCAGTCTTCACCCTAAAACCCCTTTCTGTAATCCCTCACCTGTCCCTCCTGACTCTAAAAACCTACTTTCCTCTCCTAAATCTATTTCCCCTCCATCTCAACTTCCTAGGCATAAAACCATACATAAATTTCGCCCAATGACACCATTAACCCCCTCTCCGCCCTTCCCCAACCTGCCTTTCCTCATACCCGCATGTGGGATGACCAAGTCAAGCCACCCACCAAATACGAACCAGCCCTTTCCCAGCCCCGCACAGAACAAGAAAAGGGACAACTCAGCTTGCCTGGAGCCACGTCACCAAGCCGGTTCCCAGCTCCTCCCCCCAGCCTGGTACTTCGGCGTCCGTCACCACCGAATTGACACGGGCCCAGCCATGATCTCGGTCATCACTACACCACCCACCTCCCACCACGACGACACCCTCGCTGACCTCTCTCACCAATATGAGAATTGACTATAGCCCTAGTGCGGAAGGACTCCACCAGCCTGATCAGACCCACCTCACCAACTTCTCGACCAGCTGAGATACTACAACTCCTCTTGTCTCCTCACTCTCACCGGAGACCAGAGGGCCACACCGAACAACAGGGGGATTATCTAACCACCACCTCCTCCAACCCCTTAACCCCGTCTTCCAGGCTGCTACCTCTAGACACTACCACCTT
>CM064582.1:34217450-34466485 GCA_032716605.1 Paralithodes platypus
CTGGACTCGTTATTTTTTTTTTTTAGAGTAGGTTTCCCCAGGAGGCCTATAATCCACTTGTAGTGTGCAAAATGTAAGTAGATTTTTTTTTTTTTTTTTTTTTTATGATGATGATGATGAGGAGGATGGTATAAATGATGTGATGAGAGGGTGGATGAAGGATGGGTGAAATGAAGTGCCCCGTGGCCCGAACCTTGGATAGTGTTAATAGAATGATTAGAATTGAATGAAGGAGTATTGAATGATTGAATGAGCTGAATGACAGGTGATGAAGGTAGAATTAGTGGATGATGACGATTGATGATGATGGATGAGAGGAAGGGGGGGTTAATTCATGTTGTCAATGAAGGTGGGCCCGAACCTCGGAAGTGATGATTGAATGAATGAACTGAATTATATATTGGGGGGAGGGGGTAGGGTATCAATGGGGGAAGATGGGAGGGTGTAGGGGGAGGGAGGGGGCATAACTTAGATAAATACATAAATACGAATTTATAATAACCGGTACCTTATCTATATAGTAGTATCTACCGGTACCCTAATATAGATATGCTATACTAATATATATATATATTATAATAGATATATATATATTGGTATAAGTATTGTATATATATAATATTATATCAATCTTAAATTAGACAAATAGAAAATAAAATAAAATAAAAAATAACCCTCCCCCACCCCCCCAAAAAAAAAAAAAAAAAAATATATATAGCTATTATTATATTAAGTATATTATATATATATATATGGAGGGGAGTGGGAGGGGAGGGGGGAGGGAGGTGTATAATGGGGGAGGGAGGGGGGAATAATGGGGGGGAGGGAGGGGGAGGGGCATCACATAGATAAATACATAAACACGAATTATATATATCTATCTATATTATATCAATCTAACAATTAGAAAAATAAAAATAACAATTAAAATAACCCTCCCCCACCCAAAAAAAAAAAAAAAAAAAAAAAAAAATATTATATATATCTATAGCTGCCAGTATATCATATATATATGGAGATATGGGGGAGGGAGGGGGGAAGGAGGGGAGGGAGGGAGGTATAAGGGGGATGGGTGAGCTGGGGGAATAATGGGGGGGAGGGAGGGGAGGGGGGAGGGGGCATAACAAAGGATAAATACATAACCCGATTTATATAGATATCTTAGAGTATAGTATTTATCAATCTACAATTAGAAAAATAAAATAAAAATTAAAAATAACCCTACCCACCACCCAAAAAAAAAAAAAAAAAAAATATATATATATATATGGGGGGAGGGGGAGGGGGTGGAGGGGAGGGAGTAGGGAGGGGGAGGGGGGGAGGGAGGGTGGTGAGGGGAGGGAGTTGAATAAATAATCGGGGAGGGATAATGGGGGGGGAGGTGGCCATAACATATAGATCAATATACATAAACACAAATTATATATTATATATATAGATTATAGTTATTCTATATAATTATAGATATAATAATATATATCATATATATATATATATATAGATATATATATATATATATATAGCTATATATATATAATTATATATAATGAAGAGTTTGTGGTGGGGGACATGGGTGTATTATGTTTGAGTTGTATAATAATAAATAATAATAAATAATAAATAATAATATCATAATAATAATATAAAATAATAATAAATAATAATAATATAAAAAATTGTATAATATAATAAAGCAAAAATATAAATGAACATACAAATATAAATACTTTTTTATGGGTGTGATCCCATACACAGGAAATAACAGTATAATAATAAATAAGAATAATACAAATAATAAAATAGGCCCCCTAAACACAAAAATAATAAAAATAATCAAATGGTGGGTGGTGGGTGGTGGAGATGGTGGTGGTGTTGGTGGAGATGGTGGTGGTGTTGACACAAATCGGTTGGGTTCATTTTCTGACCAACCCACGGTCAGAAAAGGGACCCTACCCTATTGGTGTCAACAACCACCACCATCCCCACCAACACCACCCCCATCTCCACCACCACCACCACCATCTCCACCACCCCACCACCCTCGACCATCACCACCATCTCCACTATTAACATCATCACCACCACCACCACATACCACCTCCACCAAAAATGTTGACTGTACTTACTCACACTGCTGAGATTCCCTCGTGGCCACCAAGCTGTATATGTAGAGTGCTTTTGCCCATAAAAAACTTACCTCCCAAGCACTTTACACCAATAAATTATCGAGCAAAAATGCAAGCACTTTCCACCACTAAATTATCGAGCAAAAATGCACAGGGCTGAGGGAGCATGGCGACATATGCTCGACCAGTAATGAAAGTTTTTTCACTAAGAACCACGAATACTAGGTAAGACACACTACTTGAACGGATAAATAGCAATATAATTGACTGATATTTATATGAAAGTGTTCCACAAACAAGAAAAACGTTTGGCAAAAAGCATGGCCCCTCGTGGGCTCCACCACCTTGGTGACGTAGCCTACACCAGAGAATGCTCGACCAGTAATAAAAGTTTTTTCACTAAGAAACACTTATACAAGTAAAATACACTACTTCAAGTGATAAATAGCAATATAATTGACTCAATATGGTATGAAAGTGATCCACAAACAAGCGAAACCATGGCCCCTCGTGGAGCCCACCTTGGTCACGTACACCAGACTAGCAAAACACTTCGCTAACATGGTTTTTATACCCTAAATAAGAATAATACAATAATCCATCGATAACCCAACGATATAGCACTTCGTTTGGGGATATTAGGGCGGTACATCCAGCCAGGCTGGGTAAAATGGAGGCCCCTTGGTTTAAAGGGCCGCGCACACCCACCTACTAAGCTGGCTGATGGGAAGAAACTGACTCTCTCTACCATCGCGGGGCCCTCACAGGGACGCTAGGGGGTTGCTAGATGTTTCCACATGTACATCTAACTTATCGGACTTACCAGCCAAAAAACCGGCTCAATTGCGGCGTCATAAACTTATTTTCTAGCAATATAATAAGTCCATATGACGCGATCGCGTCATATGTGTTTTTGGTTCACTCTGCCATATGACGCGATCGCGTCATATATGTCTGGGAGAGTTAACATTTGTATGCATGAATGATGTCTATAGACCTTACAGCTTCCGTGTTTGATATTATTATTGATACAAAACCCTTATTAAAACTTATATGGTGCTATACGTGATGCGATATTTCTTTGCGTGCTTCTCGATATTCCACGACATGTTGTTTGTTTACATCAGTCAACATTATATAGATCATTCATTTTCATTTTCATATTCTATGGAGCTCGTCCTGGAATCTTTACGACTCTGAACCTCACGATTCTATACAGGACTGGCCATTTGTATCGGCACTAGCTCAGAGAAGAGTGTTGAGAGGGGAGAAGGGGTGTTGGAGAGAGAGGAAGCTGTTGGAATGGCTTTGTTATGTGTGTTTAGTCTGTATACGTCGTCAGGATGTCCCCTGACTGGGTGCGAGCATGTGAAACATGCTAGGACGTACTACCACACCCACTAAATGTCCGCCGTGGCAGGGATTCGATCCCGGGTCTTGCAGATTCACACGTGAGCGTGCTCACCACTGGACCACCACGGCTCATTTATTTGAGGCGAAATTCATTTAATATGTCAATGTTTACCATTTTAAAATAATTATATATTAATAAAAGCTATTTAGAAAAACTTGTAATGCATTCTTACATTATTATATGACACACATTATTTTTACAAGCGTTGATATTTCGGGAGCAGAATATTGGCCTTCTTTTTAATCTGCCATTGGCTGCTTATACAAGGCACCAATTTTAAATAACCATATATAAAAGTGTATTAAGATAGTAGGCCTAATTTAATACAAGACCTATCATTAGGGAAAGCCTATCCAGCCTATACTGTTTGACTGGAAAGTTGCCCAAATGAAAATGATTTGGAGATACGAATTAGTACAGCAATTTCTATTATGCATTTATAATAGATAATTAAATTTGGTAAGTAGCCTACTAGGGAGTTTATATATATCAAAATTGCAGCCTCTCATGCAGAAACTATAAGGTCAGACATTCCCTAAATCGAAATAGTCGAACAAGTTCCAAAAGTTTAAAGAAGCCTAATGTTCTTTTAATTTTCATTGTGGATGGGTGGATAATATATGCAGGTAGGAGAAGGATACTTTAACTGTAGGCTTATTTCTTACCGATACTCCACCTTACTGATGCTGGAGCCTGGATATTCGTTGCGATGAAAAACCTTCCTCTCCAGCATTCTTCCTGGAATAATCTTGGCCATTTCATAATCACAAACAGCATGAATTCTCTCTTCTAGATTTCAATCAATTTCCCTTCGGAATTATTGTACTGTATAACTGTATACCATAAGTTAGACAGTCATGAATGACTACTACCTATTCAAGAAGTGACAAGACCAAACATTAAATCTATATTATTATTATTAATATTATTATTGTTATTTTTATTGGCATCGAAGTATAAACATCATCTATGAGTATCTGTGAGTACTTGTGAGAGAGATGCCATTTCATTCTATGTGTCACACAATTTTTGGACTTATATACCTCGGTCTTCGATGGTATAATACTTACCATAACATATATTGCAATTAATGTGCAGAAGAGTAAGGTTATGTAATGTTTGACAGGCTGAGGTTGGTAACTTGGGAGAGAGGTATCCTGACCAGGATTCGAACCCACTCACTCAGGTATGTTTGTGAGAGTTGGGCACCGGTATTCACTCGACCATGAGCGACAGTAGCATTAGATTTGTCATCAGAGAGGTTCCATATTTGTACCAGGACGATTAAAATTGTATCACTTAGCCAAGTTGGCAGGGCCAGGGGCAGGGGGGAATGTGTAAAATATTCATTGTTGAAGTCAAGTAAACTCGCCATGTGTATGAAGGCATAAACCTCCGCAACACTATAACCTGGTTCTCCAAATATGAACTAAGGTTGGTTCCCTTGTATCCGCTCATGGTTGAGTAAATATGGTGCCCTACTTTCACAAACATACCTGAGTGAGTAGGTTTGAATCCTAAACAGTAATGTTTTGGCCTTTAAAACAGGGTTGCTCACCTGGTAGGGCCGCCAATCGGTAGCGCATGACAGGCCAAGGGTTAGGCAGCCCAGGAGATAGCATGACACGACAGTGCTTAACTATGAATTGGTAGTGGGGAAATAAGAATTGGTTTCTTGTGTGGTCCCCACCTCTTAAGACGTGTCAGCCTAAATGTTCTCTATACCCGTGTGTCTGTCGTACCGTGATTTGAATGTGGCTATCGTGGGCGCAGTTACTATCCCGTCTGGGCGTGAGTTCCAGTCATCGATCACCCGGATCGCAAACCAGTTCCATTTTAGTTTTGTTCTCCAGTGGTCCGGTTTCGCTAGTTTCAGTGGAATGTCCTCTCAGATTGTTTGTGTTGAGGCAAAAGAATCTGGTGTAAGGGATGTCGTCGAAGCCATGCATTAGCTTGTAGGTTTCGATCATATCACCTCTTTTTCTCCGGTCACTGAGTGTCTGCAGTCCCAGTCGCTGACATCTCTCCTCGTAGGGCAGGTGTGTTAGTTTTCAGATAGTTGTTCGTTATATTTATCAATGACTTGCCTGAAGTTATAACTAATGGAAGTGAGGTATACCTGTATGCGGATGACACTAAACTGTATAGAAGAGTGAGGAGTAAGGAAGATATGGGTTTGCTTCAAGGAGATGTGGAGGGCATGAAGGGATGGTCTGAGCATTAGTTAATGCCTTTTCATCCAAAAAAATGCAAGTACATGCGGATTGGGACCAGCAAGATAGACAAGGTAGGATACAGTATGTATGAAGCGATGGAGGAAGTGAGTGCAGAAAAGGATATAGGAGTAGTGATAGACAATAAGTTAAATTTCTCAGAACATTTAGAGGAAAAGATAAACAAAGCCAATAGAATTGTAGGGCTGATAAGGAGGACATTTGTGTCACTTGATGAAGAAGAAATCTTCAGGAATCTCTATACAGCGCTGGTTAGGCCGCACCTGGAATATGCGAACCAGGTGTGGGCTCCATATATGGTAAAGGATATAGAAGCAGTGGAGAAAGAGCAGAGGAGAGCTAGCAAGCTGATACCAACGTTGAAGAACGCGGGCTATGAGCAGAGGTTGAGGACACTGGGGCTTCCGACACTGGCATATAGGAGAAAGAGAGGGGATATGATAGAGACTTTTAAGATAGTGTCAGGAAAGTACGATGAGGATGTGTGTGAAGGTATCTTCTTGATGCGGGAGGGAACAAGAACGAGAGGACACTCTAAGAAAATTTACAAAGAAAGAAATAGGCTTGAGAAGGCAAAGAACTCATTTTGTGATAGAGTGGTAAATGAGTGGAACGCACTGCCCCAGTATGTAGTCGATTCCGAATCAATAAGGGAGTTTGAAAGTAATCTTGATAAAGCATGGGGAAGACAAGATTTGAAGTTTGATTATAAAACAAAAATACAGATTAGTAAAAATGTTGCGTCTGCTACCGCCGCCGCCAACACCGTGAACGACCGCAGCAGTGCAAGTACTGGTACTGAGCTGGATACACAGGCATAGTTTGCCTTTTTCCAGAGGATCTACTGTAAGAAACTGTAAGAAACATCTACAAGGGCCAGCCAAAAGTCCAGGCGCACCACTCCCAGGACTACAAGGACCTAACCACCACGCGCGGACACCACCCCAGCGCCTTTGATCCTCTCAAGCCGGGCGCCTTAAGTCTGGGCAAGAATATTCACAAGTACTCAGCCAGTCTGGACATCAGTAACTAAGCTTGCCTTTGGTATCTTTTTATCTGGGTAAAAGCAGCCAGAATAGCTGGTGTTCACACTTGAAGCTGTGTGCAGTGATCGGAGATGACCAGGTCAGGTTCCCCCCTTCAGGAAGAGGACTAGCTTGTGCAACCCACTTTGGGCCCCACCTTCCTGGCCTTCGATGCTGTGCCTAGACCAAGTAAATAAGGATTCCTGTCTTGTTCCTTTCAAGGGATTATAAGGATAGTGTAGTACTTAGAGACGACCAGGTCGGGTTCCCCCCTTGAGGAAGAGGACTAGATTGTGCAACCCACTTTGGGCCCCACCTTCACTGGCCTCTATTTACTGTATTAGTCCTGTGGCTCCAGAGGAAAAGCAGCCAGAATAGCTGGTGTTCACACTTGAAGCTGTGTGCAGTGATCGGAGACGACCAGGTCGGGTTCCCCCCTTCAGGAAGAGGACTAGCTTGTGCAACCCACTTTGGGCCCCACCTTCCTGGCTTTCGATGCTGTGCCTAGACCAAGTAAATAAGGATTCCTGTCTTGTTCCTTTCAAGGGATTATAAGGATAGTGCAGTACTTAGAGACGACCAGGTCGGGTTCCCCCCTTCAGAAAGAGGACTAGATTGTGCAACCCACTTTGGACCCCACCTTCACTGGCCTCTATTTACTGTATTAGTCCTGTGGTTCCAGAGGAGATTGCAAGGGAGTAATTTAATTGTCCCAAACCTTAGACTAACCATAGTGTCACTGGATAGACTGCTTGCAACTCTATACAGACCATTATGCTAGTCGCCATAACACCCCCACCAAACCCTGTAGCAGAACTCCGGCATACTCTTAGTAAGTCCCTGTTCACGCGGAGTGCAAGAGGAACCCGGGTGTCTCCCGTGGTAGGCACAGAGGAGCAAGGAGCTGTAAGGACGTAGGAGTGCAGCCTAATCCCGGACCAACATCCGGAAGTACCACGCCCCAGCCGCCCTCCTGGACCACTGGATTCTCCCTCGATCTACGGCACCTCTTCACTCCAGCTCCCTTTAAGTACCTTATTACGGTTTATGGGTATAGAATTGTCTCAGGGTTGTGGTTGAAGTTATCTTCAGGGGTTCTCACTAAATAACGTCTTGCGAGAGGGCTTTCCTCTCTCTACGTTAATCTGCCCACTTGCCGGGACACATTAGACATAACTATCAGGGGATCCTTATATCCGCACAGTCCCGGGTTATTGGTCTCCCATAGCCCGTCAGAGGGGGCGCGCCTATATAAGACCCACAGCATATGACATACACACATATTTACACGTAACCTTGTTCCCTTGTATAACTTCTAGCCTCATTCACTTAACATTCTGTCAGGTTCATAACTCGAATAGATCTCACTCTATCTCAGCTCCCGACGATTGTTGTATCAGCCTTCCGCATCTTGCTAGTTGCCCACACAAGTAGTTTTAGAATAAATAATCTTGCCAGGTGAGATCTAGCACACCTGTAGAATTCAGTTCATTTGTGAGCCTTTCAGAGCCCACCTTATTGTTGATGACCACTTGGTCATTGTTGCTTTAGAGTCAGTTAACGTCACTATTGCCGGGGACATCATAATATGATCCAGACGACATCTGCCATTACTGCACTCTTGTTACCTTGCTGAGATCTTGCTTGAGATCTAGTTGAGTGGGAGGTAAGCCTCCACTATTTTGGATACTCTATAATTGTATCCGAGGAGTTATTGTTAAATTGAGTCCGGACCCATTGTTCGACTCTTGCCTTATAATAGCTAATCATATTATTATTTGTATGCTCTATTTACCATTGTTGCCATTTTGATGATCTCAGTGTTCCAGAATTAAGTATATTGCTCCTCCATGAACCAGGTGTAAAGTTAATAAAACCCATGTTATCTTGTCGCCTGTGTACTTATTCTCCTGCCGTGTTGTATCTTTATTAAAGTTAAAGGTATACTTCTCCAGTTAGAGAGATAATCATTGCACTCAGAATATCTCGCGTTCCAATTTGGACCGGGCATAACACTGGTAACAGCGGTGTCTCTTTCTCGAGGGTAGCCTTTCAGGGTTTTTTCCTGCTTTAATATTTCTGAGAGTAGCACGACAGGGATAAGTAGTCAGGATGACGGGGAGAGCACTGGATATTATTCCTTTCAAACGGGAGGAAAATGACATAGCCACCTATTTAGAGGTCGTCAAGCCAGTTCTTGACATCATATTTAAAGATGAAGTGGCCCCTAAAATTCATACAGTAGTAATGAAGCTAGGGCGACACATGGCCCTAGTTTCCAGTTATGTGAAAGAGAACCCGGGGATGACCTGGGAACAGTTTGAGACCTTTACTAAAGCTGCCATTAACCCCGTCTTAGGTACCGTAATAGCTGACCAGTAGTTCCACGCTATCACATACGACGGGGACCTAGACGCCACCATCAGTAAGCTCAACAGGCTGGCTTCCACCGCTTTTACGACGGCTACAGCTGCGGAGAAGAAAGAAAACGTCCGACGTACCCTCATGAGGATCCTCCCTATTGCAGTCCGGGACCACTTCGCCATTACAGAACCGGCCGGATATGACGCGGATCTCCCTGTCATACGCCGCCTTCTGGCCCTGCAGAAGTCCCGGGAGCAAGGGAAAATCGCCAGCATCAACAGAGCTCCGACTAAACCCCAAGGAGCTCCTTCCGGATCACTTTTCCACCCCAGCCGCAGCCCGGATAAACCAGAAGAGTGGGCCAGGATCAAGCCTGGAGATTGGAAGCCCTGCGGATCCCAGTGCCCTATCAACGGGCTGAAACGTTCCTTCTCCGAATTGTTGGCCAAACGCTCAAGGATTCCTTTATTCTGGGGACAGATTCCCTGGTTGAAACCATCCAGACGAGTTGCCACAATCCTGGAGGACGGCACTGCAGGAGCTGATGACCACGGCGAGGAAGCTGCAGAGGTTGGTGACCCGGACGACCACAGCACAGTCAAGCCGGAAGTCATCCGACCGGGTTTTTAGACCGCCCCCACCCACCAACTTGGAGACTGGCAGGGGCTCGAGATAAGGGTAGCTCTACTATGATGAAACCTCCCATTTACACCCACCTCACCATCCAAGGAGTCAAATCTCGACTACTCGTCGACACCGGAGCCTCAAGATCATGTATTTTTTCCTCATATCACCAGAGGCATCACAACACTTTTGGAGCTCTTCAACGCTCTTCCACCATCCTTATTGATGCCAACGACAACCTCATTCCAAGTACTGGCATCACTGTACCACTATATGTGGCCACCCCTCAACCCAACCACGGCCATCACCATGCTTTCATGGTATTTCCCTCTCAAGAGACCACTTACGACGGATACCTGGGATTCGATCTTCTCACTGTCCTTCGCACTACCATCCAGTGTGTGGAACGAAGATTGCTATTTTCCACCGACCACCCAGGACTCACCACTCCAAAGACTACAACACCGCTCCACAACCCCCGTCAACCTTTGAAAGCCATCCGTGTTGCATCGGCCATCACCACTCAACCCATCACTTTGCTGCCACATCATGAACATTGGGTATCCATCCATCCAACCCTGACAAGAGAACTCATTCACACTCCTTCTCTTCAGAGCCCTTTTAACAGGGATTGCCTCACTGCACCTGCCATCGTAACTCCCCCAGACATATTATGTTCCAGTAAGTCCGAGGAGGCGGGAGCCCCAGGATCATTGCCACTGCCTCGCACTACACTCACAACACTGCGGCCGGTAGAATTATCGCAGGAGGCTGAGGTTGCCACCAACGGTTTTATCGTATGGTAACTTATCGGACTTACTGAGCATATATGACGCAAAATTGCGTCATAAACTTATTGGAGAGGTATAGAGATAAGTCCATATGACGCGATCGTGTCATATGAGTTTTTGGTGGACTTATTCATATGACGCGATCGTGTCATATATGTCGCAAGGAGTTATATAACAAAACGCAGTACGTATAGCCAACATCTCCGACCACCCTATCACCTTATCCAGGGGTCTCACCATTGGAGAACTGGAGACCTACGATGACCAGCCCTCACCTACCACCACCACCATTCCTTCATCAACTCCATCACTCCCGGAAATTCCTGCTCACCTCACCCCTCAGCAAAAGGACGATCTGTGTCAGTTAATGACAGAATACCAGGACATCTTCGCCACCAACTCCCAAGATGTAGGCCACACCCATGTACTAGAACATCACATACATACTGTCGGACCCCCAGTGAGACAAGCTATACGAAGAAAGAACCCCCTTTAGCGCCAAGAAGAACAGAAACAAGTTGCAGAAATGCTAGAAGCAGGCATCGTCAACCCCTCAACTAGCCCTTGGTCCTCCCCAGTGGTACTGATCAAGAAGAAGGATGGGTCCTCTCGTTTCTGCATCGACTATCGACAACTCAACGATGTCACCATCAAGGATGCCACCCCTCTGCCCTGCATCGACGACTCCCTAGATTCCCTACTAGGGGCCAGATGGTTCTCCACTCTGGACCTGCAATCAGGGTATTGGCAAGTCCCCATGGCCCCGCAGACCAAGAAAAGACGGCTTTTTCCACCAGTCAAGGAAAGTTATACGAGTTCTCTGTACTACCGTTCGGATTGTGTAACGGTCCCGCCACCTTCTCCCGGCTGATGGAATCCGTACTTCAGGGATTAACTTGGGAAACATGTTTGGCCTACTTAGACGACATCATCGTGTTTGGCCGCACCTGGGCAGAACACCTCCAGCGCCTCGCCAAGTTTTCCAGAGGATCCGGCAAGCCGGATTGAAACTGAAACCCACCAAATGTACCATGGCTCGACATCAGGTACAATTCCTAGGACATCTGGTATCCGAAGAAGGACTCGTCCCCGACCCAAAGAAACTACAAGCCATCCAAGAGATCCAACCCCCGAAGTCAGTGAAAGGAGTGAGGGCTTTTCTGGGGTTAGCATCTTACTATCGGAGATTCGTGAAGAATTTTGCTACAATTGCCAGACCCCTGCACGACTTAACCCGGAAAGAAGAACCCTTTGTGTGGACCCCCGACCGCATCCAAGCCTTCAACTCCCTCAAGGACCTGCTCGTGTCTGCCCCCGTCGTCTCTTTTCCGGACTACCAACTTCCATTCCGACTCTACACCGACGTGTCCCTCCTCGGCGTCGGTGCAGTGCTCTTCCAAAATCGAGAAGGACGCGAGCACATCATTTCTTGTGCCAGCCGGACCTTAACCCCTGCAGAGACCAACTACCCCGTAACCAAGAGAGAATGCTTAGGCATCGTTTGGACCCTCCAACACTTCCGGGCCTACCTAGCGGGCGTCAAAATCACCATCATCACGGACCACCAAGCCCTACAATGGCTCAGAAGATCAGACACTAAAAATGCCCTGACAGTCCGTTGGCGAGAGTCACTGGAGGAATTCGACTTTGAAATCTCCTATCGGCCGGGAAAACTCCACACCAATGCAGACGCCCTATCCCGGCTACCTCTTGCACCAGAACAACTCAAAGCCATTCAAGACCCACGACCCCCACCTACCACCACTCCCCCTCTCATACAGGCGTACCTCCGGAACGGAACACCTAATTGGATCTCCACCCTACTATTTGGCCTCTTGCAAAGAAGGGGAGACGTACTCTTCACACCCGAAGGTCAGATTGTACTAGGCCCCGAAGATGCAGAGCAAATGATGTCTTCCCTGCACACCAACAATGGGATCCACCTAGGACAGAAGAAATTGGTGAACACCTTCAAGGACACCTACTGGACTCCTCGCCCATACACCACTGCCAAACAGATCACGGAAGCCTGCCGCGCCTGCACCCTGGGAAAAGATCAAACACGCACTCCAGGACCCTCCGGCAAACTCATCGCTTCTAAACCTTGGCAACTTCTGGCAGTAGACGTCATGGGGCCTCTGCAAAATGACAGGGGATACCGCTACATCATCACCTTTGTGGATACGTACTCCAAATAAGTCATCGCTTGCCCTGCCTGAGAACACACAGCTATGGCCGTAACAGAGGCATTATTACAACATGTGTTTCCATATTTTGGATTGCCTCAGGCAATCCACTCCGACAATGCCCCTGAATTTACCGGACAAATTTGGACACAGATCTCAGAAATATTCGGGTTCCACATTAGCCATTCTTCACCTTACTGGCCAAAAGGGAACTCCATATGCGAGCGTTCCCATCGAACCATCGCCAATCAAATCCGGACCCGCCTGCAACAGATGAACTCCTTGGACTGGACCAGCAAAGTTCGCATCATACAATGGGGAATAAACACCTGTCCCAGAGACAACGGGATCACCCCTCATGAGATGGTTTTTGGAAGCCCACCTCTCCTAATACCTCTACGTCACCTAGCTGCCCCTACTGAGCCCTCGCCAGGTCTAAACACCAACCTCGTCCATCTTAGAAACCGCCTACGTCAGCTCCAATTCACGCAAGATCTCCAGCCTGATGAAGTCCCCAAAAACAACCCTCACTGAGTAGGCGACCTGGTAATGGTAGCCATCTTGCCTGTACCCTCAAAGGAGTACAAAGGAGTACAAAGGAAATCAAGCAACAACAGCTCTAGTGACCCTTCTAGGTTGCTTGTCCTCCAAAACACTGAGGATCAAGTGTCCAAACAGTGGTTTAGAGTGGGTAAGGGAACATTGGAAAGGGAATTACTGCCCTGGAACTAATGTCTGTGGCAGGATTAGGTAGTTAGTAGGGGACAGATAGGTTAGTAACTGAGGGGGGATAAAATAAAGTTATTCATTTACAAACGCAGTCAGTCGCGAGTTCGATGCGAGATATTTGTCTAGGCGGAGTTTAAATGAATCAACGGTGATGCAGTCTATAACGTTTCGGGGAAGCCCATTCCACAAGTTGACAACTCGATTGAAGAAGAAATTCTTAGATTCGTGTGAGTTAAAAGATTTACCAATAATTTTGCAACCATTCCCCGCGTGTAATTAGATTGGTCGATAGTGAAGTACTTACTACAGTTCATATTGTCGATGCCTTTGATGATTTTGAACACTTGAATTAAGTCACCTCTTAATCTGCGCTGGGTTAAAGGAAATAGATTTAATTCTCTAAGACGCTCTTCGTATGGTTTGTTCTTTAGGCTAGGTATCATTTTGGTAACTCTACGTTGAACTCGTTCTAGCTTGTTTATATCTTTTTGGTAATAAGGGCACCAGGATTGACCGCAGTATTCCAGAAGAGGGCGGACTAAGGAATTGTAAAGGGTTAGGATAACTTCTTTGGATTTATGCTCAAATGACCTATAAAGCCAATTATTTTGTTTGCCTTCTTAACAACTTCTGAAAATTGTTGACTCGGTTTTAGGTTACTCGATATTGTTACTCCCAGATCGGTTTCTCTGTTTACATTCTTAAGCTGAGTGCCATTCATTGAATAGTTTGCTTTCTCATTTAGGTATCCGATATGTAGTACTTTACATTTATCCGCATTGAAACTCATTTGCCAAATTTGGGCCCAACATGACAATTTATCTAGATTGTGTTGCATATCGTCAACTTGTTCTTTTGAGAGTACGCTATTTGCAATTTTTGTATCGTCAGCAAATTTTGAGATTGTACAAGTGAGACCCTCATCTATGTCGTTGATGTAAATTAGAAAGAGAATTGGTCCTAGTACCGATCCCTGGGGTTCCCGCTACTTACATTGGTCCATTTAGATGCCTACTCTTTGCTTTCTGTCGCTGAGCCAATTTTCTATCCATTTCAACACACCGTCTTGTATTCATACGCTTTTAGTTTTAGCAGTAAACGTTTGTGGGGAACTTTGTCAAAGGCCTTTTGAAAATCAAGGTATATAATATCTACAGCTTTACTCTCATCGTAGAGGTTGAGGATATAGTGGAAGAAGTCTAAGAGGTTTGTTAAACAGGAACGTTTTTTACGAAAGCCGTGTTGAGTATCTTAAGTATGTTATTTTCCTCTAAGTGATTTACGAGTCTGTCTCGTATGACAGTTTCTAGCATTTTACATACAACTGAGGTTAAGCTAATTGGACGATAGTTACTGGGTAGGGATTTGCTGCCTTTTTTGAATATCGGTGTTACGTTGGCTAGCTTCCACTGATCAGGCATAGTTCCAGACTGCAAGGATTTATTGAATAGTAATGTCAGTGGTTTGGGCTCATCCTTAGCTTCCTTCAGAACTCTAGGCGAGATTGTATCAGGTCCAGGCGTTTTATTTACCTTGAGTTTATCTAAACAATTCAATACTTCTCTCTCTGTAACGGTGATATTGCTTAGAACATCTGAATTATCAATCTGAATCGGCGATGGTGTAGGGATATCACTGAGGTCTTCTGTTGTAAAAACTGATGCAAAGAAGGTATTGAGGGCATTACTCATTTGTACTTCGTCTTTGGTGTATTCTCCATTTTCATCGACTAACGGTCCAACAGTTGAAGTAACTACTTTTTTGTTCTGATATAACTATAGAATTCTTTCGGGTTTGTTTACTTTGATTCGCAATATGTAACTCTAAGGTCTTTTTACTTTGCTTAATTAACTTTTTGGCTTTGCGTCGTACTTCTACAAATTTCACCCGTTCTTCGTCATTTTGTGAGGATTTTAATCTATCATTAGCAAAATGTTTAGCAAGCAGGCAGTTTGAAATATCTTTATTCCACCATTTGGGCTTATTATTATGGCCTGGACGCCGTATTTTCGATGGTATGCAGTCTTGCACTGCTTTTAGGTAAGTGGTTTCGAATAACTCCAAGATGTATTTATGTCGTTATTGTTAATTAAAAGCTCCAGTCAGTTTCTTTAAACAAAGCCACGGTACAAGGGTCCATTTGAGGTCCTCAAAATTCCTAACTGTTTCCAGGTCATAATTAAATATCACAGGGAATCTCGCACTTATAGGAATAGATTTGTCAGAAGGTTCCAACCTCTTAACAAAAATGTAACTTTAGTCGCTGAACCAGACCAGGATGTTAAATGTACTACCCCTGTTTCAAATCTTCACCCTCAAACCTCCCTTCTTCCCAGATCTGACCCCCTCACCCATTCCGTAGCTCCTCCTCAGCCTCCTTTCCCCCCCCCCCTCATTTCTCCTTTGCCTGCCTTTAACTCTCCTGTTCCTCAGCCTCCTGTCGCCCTCCCCACTCGCCTCACCCAGTTCACCCCTTCTCACCTCCCTAAACACCAACCTCCTCCACTCCTCTCTACCCAAACTCAAACCCCCCTCTTCTCCTGTACCTCCTGTCAGCCACCCCCCTCTTCTACCCCACTTCACCCCTTCCCGCATCCCTAAGCTCAAACCTCCGTCCTTTCCCTCTCTCCAAACTCAAACCTCTCCCTCTCTCCAACCCCTTTCTGACCAGTCACCATTAACCAGCCATACCTCCTCTAGCCTTCCCCCATCTCCACCAAAACTCACCAACATACCCCCCGCTTTACCTATCACCCCCAGTCTTCGCCCTAAAACCCCTTTCTGTAATCCCTCACCTGTCCCTCCTGACTCTAAAAACCTACTTTCCTCTCCTAAATCTATTTCCCCTCCATCTCAACTTCCTAGGCATAAAACCATACATAAATTTCGCCCAATGACACCATTAACCCCCTCTCCGCCCTTCCCCAGACTGCCTTCTCATACCCGCTGTGGGAGACCAGTCAAGCCACCCACCAAATACGAACCAGCCCTTTCCCAGCCAAGAACAAGAAAAGGGAAAAACTCAGCTGCCTGGAGCCACGTCACCAAGCCGGTTCCAAGCTCCTCCCCCCAGCCTGGTACTTCGGCGTCCGCACCACCGAATGACAAGGGCCCAGCCAGGATCTCTGTCCTCACTCACCACCCACCTCCCACCACGACGACACCCTCGCTGACCTCTCTCACCAATATGAGAATTGACCAGATAGCCCTAGTGCGGAAGGACTCCACCATCCTGATCAGACCACCTCACCAACTTCTCGACCAGCTGAGATACTACAACTCCTCTTCTCTCCTCACTCTCACCGGAGACCAGAGGGCCACACCGAACAACAGGGGGATTATCTACCACCACCTCCTCCAACACCTGACCCCCGTCTTCCAGGATGCTACCTCTAGACACTACCACCTTAAGTCCCGGGGTCGGGACTTTTCTCTGCCCGACGGTAGTGAGATGCGGTCTAGGAACGGTGTTACCGCATCTCCAGCTTGTCACAGCCATGCAACAGAGCCAACTAAGCCTTCGGACAGCCTTCCCCCTGCCATCCAGACCCACGACAACCCTGCCCCTGCCCGTATCGCCAAGATAACGGTGGAACGAGTGGGACACGTCCGTCCCGAGTGGACCACGTCCGTCCCGAGTGGACCACACCAGTCACCCACGGCAAGTCATTTTCTTTAACCACCAGAGCCAAAGAAAATGACCATTGCAGGGGTAACCATTACAAACCCCCATCAGCCCGCCCAGTAACTCCTCAACCTAGCTACACAACCACAGGTGGTACCAAGGTTGTTACCTAAATTACCTTTTTATATCCCCTATCAAAGAACCTAAAGCTCTTTCAGAACCAAAACCTCTCTTCCCCAGATTGCCTTTCATATCCCCTATCAAGGAACCTAAAGCTCTTGCATCCATTCAATCTAAACCATTGTCCCGGGTTAAAGTCACTCATAAACCAAAACTTGCCTATCCTTCCAGCCAACAATAAGTCTTAACCCCCAGAATAAGTCATCATCCATTGTAAGAAACTCATCCGCTTCCTCTCCCACCAGGAAGCCATCACCCCATAATGTGTACAGATCTGCCCTGAGGAATCTTCCTCCAGCTACATCTACAAGGGCCAGCCAAAAGTCCAGGCGCACCACTCCCAGGACTACAAGGACCTAACCACCACGCGCGGACACCACCCCAGCGCCTTTGATCCTCTCAAGCCGGGCGCCTTAAGTCTGGGCAAGAATATTCACAAGTACTCAGCCAGTCTGGACATCAGTAACTAAGCTTGCCTTTGGTATCGTTTTATCTGGGTAAAAGCAGCCAGAATAGCTGGTGTTCACACTTGAAGCTGTGTGCAGTGATCGGAGACGACCAGGTCGGGTTCCCCCCTTCAGGAAGAGGACTAGCTTGTGCAACCCACTTTGGGCCCCACCTTCCTGGCCTTCGATGCTGTGCCTAGACCAAGTAAATAAGGATTCCTGTCTTGTTCCTTTCAAGGGATTATAAGGATAGTGTAGTACTTAGAGACGACCAGGTCGGGTTCCCCCCTTGAGGAAGAGGACTAGATTGTGCAACCCACTTTGGGCCCCACCTTCACTGGCCTCTATTTACTGTATTAGTCCTGTGGTTCCAGAGGAAAAGCAGCCAGAATAGCTGGTGTTCACACTTGAAGCTGTGTGCAGTGATCGGAGACGACCAGGTCGGATTCCCCCCTTCAGGAAGAGGACTAGCTTGTGCAACCCACTTTGGGCCCCACCTTCCTGGCCTTCGATGCTGTGCCTAGACCAAGTAAATAAGGATTCCTGTCTTGTTCCTTTCAAGGGATTATAAGGATAGTGTAGTACTTAGAGACGACCAGGTCGGGTTCCCCCCTTCAGGAAGAGGACTAGATTGTGCAACCCACTTTGGGCCCCACCTTCACTGGCCTCTATTTACTGTATTAGTCCTGTGGTTCCAGAGGAAAAGCAGCCAGAATAGCTGGTGTTCACACTTGAAGCTGTGTGCAGTGATCGGAGACGACCAGGTCGGGTTCCCCCCTTCAGGAAGAGGACTAGATTGTGCAACCCACTTTGGGCCCCACCTTCACTGGCCTCTATTTACTGTATTAGTCCTGTGGTTCCAGAGGAGATTGCAAGGGAGTAATTTAATTGTCCAAAACCTTAGACTAACCATAGTGTCACTGGATAGACTGCTTGCAACTCTATACAGACCATTATGCTAGTCGCCATAACCCCCCCACCAAACCCTGCAGCAGAACTCCGGCATACTCTTAGTAAGTCCCTGCTCACGCGGAGTGCAAGAGGAACCCGGGTGTCTCCCGTGGTAGGCACAGAGGAGCAAGGAGCTGTAAGGACGTAGGAGTGCAGCCTAATCCCGGACCAACATCCGGAAGTACCACGCCCCAGCCGCCCTCCTGGACCACTGGATGCTCCCTCGATCTACGGCACCTCTTCACTCCAGCTCCCTTTAAGTGCCTTATTACGGTTTATGGGTATAGAGTTGTCTCAGGGTAGTGGTTGAAGTTATCTTCAGGGGTTCTCACTAAATAACGTCTTGCGAGAGGGCTTTCCTCTCTCTACGTAAATTGATGTTAATCTGCCCACTTGCCGGGACACATTAGACATAACTATCAGGGGATCCTTATATCCGCACATTCCCGGGTTATTGGTCTCCCATAGCCCGTCAGAGGGGGCGCGCCTATATAAGACCCACAACATATGACATACACACATATTTACACGTAACCTTGTTCCCTTGTATAACTTCTAGCCTCATTCACTTAACATTCTGTCAGGTTCATAACTCGAATAGATCTCACTCTATCTCAGCTCCCGACGATTGTTGTATCAGCCTTCCGCATCTTGCTAGTTGCCCACACAAGTAGTTTTAGAATAAATAATCTTGCCAGGTGAGATCTAGCACACCTGTAGAATTCAGTTCATTTGTGAGCCTTTCAGAGCCCACCTTATTGTTGATGACCACTTGGTCATTGTTGCTTTAGAGTCAGTTAACATCACTATTGCCGGGGACATCATAGTATGATCCAGACGACATCTGCCATTACTGCACTCTTGTTACCTTGCTGAGATCTTGCTTGAGATCTAGTTGAGTGGGAGGTAAGCCTCCACTATTTTGGGTACTCTATAATTGTATCCGAGGAGTTATTGTTAAATTGAGTCCGGACCCATTGTTCGACTCTTGCCTTATAATTGCTAATCATATTATTATTTGTATGCTCTATTTACCATTGTTGCCATTTTGATGATCTCAGTGTTCCAGAATTAAATATATTGCTCCTCCATGAACCAGGTGTAAAGTGAATAAAACCCATGTTAACTTGTCGCCTGTGTACTTATTCTCCTGCCGTGTTGTCTCTTTATTAAAGTTAAAGGTATACTTCTCCCGTTAGAGAGTTAATCATTGCACTCAGAATATCTCGCGTTCCAATTTGGACCGGGCATAACAAGTCCTTTGCTACCCCCTTTGTGAATAGGTTTCACTACCCCTTCCTTCAGGGATGAGGGAACTGTACCGGTAGCTAGGGACTTGGCAGCGATTAGTTGCAGTGGTAGCGCCAGTTCAGCTTTGCAGGTTTTTAGAAGCTGTGCACTGAACCCGTCTGGACCTGTTGCTGAGTCGGCTGCTATGTCGTCAATGGCTTGAATTATATCATTAATTTCTGGGATTATGTCGGTCAGTATTGGTGAGGGAGAGGGCTCTTGCATTGTGAAGAAAGCCGCTGGGTCATCCACAGTTTTGTGGGGGTTAGGAAGACTGAAGACACTTTCATACTGTGCCCTTAGTATGTCTGCCATTTCCATTGGGTCGGCCAACCAGGTTTCCATCGACGTCTTCTAATGGCCCTACTGCCGATATGTTTTTGGATTTTTTGTTAGCGTATGAGAAGAAAAACTTAGAGTTACTGCTTATGTTCTGGACTGCTTGTAGTTCTTCTCTGATCCTCTGATCTTCATGGGATTTTAGGAGTTTGCTTTCAATCTCCTGGAGGGCCTTGTGAAAGTTGGTGGCTTTGAGATGTGGAGGATTTTTTGCCAATTTTCTTTTGTAGAGGCTCCTCCTCCTCATAAGGATGCGACGGTCCCGTGGGATGTTTTTTTTCTTAGCTGTACTTTTAGTCGGGACATTGGCTTTACATATTTCTTCACAAATTGTGGTGAATTTGGAGAGCATATTTGCAGCACTGAGCTGCAAGTAGTAGTAGTAGTAGTAGTAGTAGTAGTAGTAGTAGTAGTAGTAGTAGTAGTAGCAGCACTGCAGTAGGCTAGATGAGAATTTCAACAAGATCAACAAGCCGCAAGGCGGTGGTGAGGGCTCCTCAATAAATCCTATAGGCGGCCCCTATTATTCCCTATAATCCCACGGCATGACGGCAAACTGTTATTGTCATAAGCTAGGCCTAGGCTATAGGCTATAGCCTAGCCAGGGTGTCAAACGACGCCGTTTTTTTGAGTGATAACACAAATGAACTTTCTGTATAATGATAACAAAATTTTAATCCTAGCCTAGGCTACGTATTTTTATATTATTATTTTAAAAGTTAGACATCTAAAATAGGCCTAGGCCTACTCTGTTCCAAAACTTAAGAGTAGCCTAGGCTAGGTTAGCCTAGCTGCCTAGCCTAGCCTTACAAAAAAAAAAAAAAAACAAAAAACAGGAATGTTGGTCTAGGCTAAGTTTAATATACACTTCCCAGGTCATTTTAACAGTTCTATTGCTTCTATATATCATATAATACACCATAGAGAAAGTTTTTAATAACTAGAAAAAAAGGTCATCTTATAAATAATTACCTTAATTGAGGACCTTTGCCGTTCCCAGGTTAAGAGGTGGGGGCTCCGAGTCTTAGCCTACCATAACCAGATTCCCAGCTGCCTAGCTAACCTTATTTTTTACTGTCTTTAACCTCAAATCTTCCTTGATCTTCATTAGCCTATCAATATATACATTATACATAGCCCCACTAGTGGGGGCAGTCGTAAGATTGTTGGATAATGGGTTATCGTAAGCCTAATACGCCTAGCCTCAGCCTAGGCTACTCATTTCTGCTTCAAATCATCATTATCATCATAGGCCTAGGCTAATACAAGTAGGCCTAGGCTTATCTGAAAAAATAATATGCTTGGCTACTTACAAAATCGTTGTTTGGTGCTTGCTAGAAGTCAGGTTTATCCAAAGTATCACCTTGAACTTATACCTTATATATAATGAGTTCCCCAAGATTAATATGCACAATTTTAGAATGTGTAGGGCACTCGCAATTCACATGAAGTCAATGTTATATTCCAGCCCCCTTAATTCACTCTATTTTCCACAAATATATCGATCAATAACAGCTAAACACATTTCCAAGTGTTCCACAGTTGATTGGCGGCAAGCTAATTTGACGTCATCATTGGATTATTCTCGGAAACACCACAACGGAGAACATAGCTAATATTGGTTCGTTGTTTTCCATTAATCCAACCACATATATACCCCTGAAAAACCAATAATTCATCATAAAATCGTACTAATTTATAGCTTACCTTACAAAGGAGTACAAAGGAAATCAAGCAACAACAGCTCTAGTGACCCTTCTAGGTTGCTTGTCCTCCAAAACACTGAGGATCAAGTGTCCAAACAGTGGTTTAGAGTGGGTAAGGGAACATTGGAAAGGGAATTACTGCCCTGGAACTAATGTCTGTGGCAGGATTAGGAAGTTAGTAGGGGACAGATGGGTTAGTAACTGAGGGGGGGATAAAATAAAGTTATTCATTTACAAACGCAGTCAGTCGCGGGTTTGAAGCGAGATATTTGTCTTGGCGGAGTTTAAATGAATCAACGGTGATGCAGTCTATAACGTTTCGGGGAAGCCCATTCCACAAGTTGACAACTCGATTGAAGAAGAAATTCTTAGATTCGTGTGAGTTAAAAGATTTACCAATAATTTTGCAACCATTTCCCCGCGTGTAATTAGATTGGTCGATAGTGAAGTACTTACTACAGTTCATATTGTCGATGCCTTTGATGATTTTGAACACTTGAATTAAGTCACCTCTTAATCTGCGCTGGGTTAAAGGAAATAGATTTAATTCTCTAAGACGCTCTTCGTATGGTTTGTTCTTTAGGCTAGGTATCATTTTGGTAACTCTACGTTGAACTCGTTCTAGCTTGTTTATATCTTTTTGGTAATAAGGGCACCAGGATTGAACGCAGTATTCCAGAAGAGGGCGGACTAAGGAATTGTAAAGGGTTAGGATTACTTCTTTGGATTTATGCTCAAATGACCTGCCTATAAAGCCAATTATTTTGTTTGCCTTCTTAACAACTTCTGAACATTGTTGACTCGGTTTTAGGTTACTCGATATTGTTACTCCCAGATCGGTTTCTCTGTTTACATTCTTAAGCTGAGTGCCATTCATTGAATAGTTTGCTTTCTCATTTAGGTATCCGATATGTAGTACTTTACATTTATCTGCATTGAAACTCATTTGCCAAATTTGGGCCCAACATGACAATTTATCTAGATTGTGTTGCATATCGTCAACTTGTTCTTTTGAGAGTACGCTATTTGCAATTTTTGTATCGTCAGCAAATTTTGAGATTGTACAGGTGAGGCCCTCATCTATGTCGTTGATGTAAATTAGAAAGATAATTGGTCCTAGTACCGATCCCTGGGGTACCCCGCTACTTACATTGGTCCATTTAGATGCCTTACCGTTTATGACTACTCTTTGCTTTCTGTCGCTGAGCCAATTTTCTATCCATTTCAACACACCGTCTTGTATTCCATGCACTTTTAGTTTTAGCAGTAAACGTTTGTGGGGAACTTTGTCAAAGGCCTTTTGAAAATCAAGGTATAATATCTACAGCTTTACTCTCATCGTAGAGGTTGAGGATATCGTGGAAGAAGTCTAAGAGGTTTGTTAAACAGGAACGTTTTTTACGAAAGCTGTGTTGAGTATCTTTAAGTATGTTATTTTCCTCTAAGTGATTTACGAGTCTGTCTCGTATGACCGTTTCTAGCATTTTACATACAACTGAGGTTAAGCTAATTGGACGATAGTTACTGGGTAGGGATTTGCTGCCTTTTTTTAATATCGGTGTTACGTTGGCTAGCTTCCACTGATCAGGCATAGTTCCAGACTGCAAGGATTTATTGAATAGTAATGTCAGTGGTTTGGAGAGCTCATCCTTAGCTTCCTTCAGAACTCTAGGCGAGATTGTATCAGGTCCAGGCGTTTTATTTACCTTGAGTTTATCGAAACAATTCAATACTTCTCTCTCTGTAACGGTGATATTGCTTAGAACATCTGAATTATCAATCTGAATCGGCGATGGTGTAGGGATATCACTGAGGTCTTCTGTTGTAAAAACTGATGCAAAGAAGGTATTGAGTGTATTCTCCATTTTCATCGACTAACGGTCCAACAGTTGAAGTAACTACTTTTTTCTTTCTGATATAACTATAAATTCTTTCGGGTTTGTTTTACTTTGATTCGCAATATGTAACTCTAAGGTCTTTTTACTTTGCTTAATTAACTTTTTGGCTTTGCGTCGTAGCTCTACAAATTTTACCCGTTCTTCGTAATTTTGTGAGGATATTAATCTATCATTAGCAAATTTTTTAGCAAGCAGGCAGTTTGAAATATCTTTATTCCACAATTTGGGCTTATTATTATGGCCTGGACGCCGTATTTTCGATGGTATGCAGTCTTGCACTGCTTTTAGGTAAGTGGTTTCGAATAACTTCCAAGATGTATTTATGTCGTTATTGTTAATTAAAAAGCTCCAGTCAGTTTCTTTAAACATAGCTCTAAGTTTATGGAAGTTTGCTTTCTTGAAATTAGGGACTTTTTCGATGCTACTATTTGGTTCGTTACTAGTAAACTTTAAAGTGAAAGTTATCGTACGATGGTCGCTGTTACTGAATTCATCACCAACATTCAAATTATCTATTAATTCTTCTTTTGTTGCAAGTACAATGTCAAGAACGTTATTACCACGGGTCGGCGTTCGAACAAATTGAAAGCGAACTCTCTTGCAAGTTCGTATACAAATCATGTCCGGAGTGTGAAGTAAGAGTATCGCCCCACTTGGTCACAGGTAAATTAAAGTCGCCAAAAATTACGGTATCTTGTGAGTTACTTACATCTGCAATTTGTTCTTAAATTTCTCGTTCAGTTTGCACTGATTGAGCTGGAGGTCTATATTAATGCAAGTATTATTTTTGTACCTTTATTATTCTTTATTAGCACAAAAGATGCGTCGACGTTCACAATTTGAGGTTTTGACAAGAGGGTAGGGTTAAGACTTTCTTTGATATCGAGTAAAACGCCACCTCCATTTCGATTTATTCGGATTTTCTCAAACATTACATAACCGGGAAGTGAATACTCTGCTAAAAAGTCTCTATCTACTGTATTGAGCCAAGATTCTGTTATGCCAATCACATCATAATTTTCTGTAAACACTAGCTCCTCTAAATCTGAAAATTTATTGCGTATGCTACGCACCTTATGCCTCAAGGTCTTGCGCTCTTTGTCAAACACATAAAATTTATATTCATTCACTATTTTTGAGAAATTAGAGACCCCTTAAAATTAATACATACGAACAAATATCGTGTATTTTGGCGGGGGGTTAACTGGGATCATTTTTCGTCAGAAAACTAACATTCAAACTTAAATTAATATTTTACATTATTCATTTCAGTGAAATTCAGTCAATATATTAAACACATGGAGTAGTTTAGTTAATATATACATAGTTTTAGATAAATACCTATTATTATCCTTTAATCTACATATTATTGAGCATTCGAGTGCCAATAAAATTACGGTAGTTGTGTTCGTCTTGACTCAGCCTTCGGCGCAATATAAAATCGGAGTGTAGGGGTACATTGGTTGTTTGTTAGTTTATTTGTTTTAGCGGACTCTCCCATCCAGGAGTTTGTTCTATGAACGATGGCTGTTTCCTTATTGTAATTTATATTTGTTATATTGGTGCTAAAGTCAGTCACCTCATCCGAACCGAACAAGTTGTGTTTTCACGGTGTAAACAAATAGCTCACATGACTCGAGCTCTGGATTTATCCGTTTATTTTTACATTAGTAGCTGCATTTGGACTTCAATACAGGTGATATATAGTAGTTCTAAGATCATAGCCAATGAAGAATACAGTGTAGAGCAAAGCAACTATCGTTTGATGAGTTTAATGTAGAAATAGAATTCCAGATTTAGCGGGGCTCCCGGCCGCCCCCGGGACAGTCACAGGCTCACAGGCGTCACAGCCAATTTCAGTATCAATATTTTTTCAGATGTTAGGTTCGGGATCACAAAGAAAATGGGCGAATTTTGGCACACTGTCGCTGTCGATGGCCGCGGCGCAATAACACAATGGCCGTCGTTCGGGAGCTCTTACCCTCAATCTTTCAGTCGAACGTCACTACACCTAGCGGCCTTTTTAGGAATCATGAACCATAGCATGAACCAATCACAGCCTTCCATCAAATTATCAACCAATCACACAGTCTTTCAGTAGTCACACCACGCCCGGGCGCCGGGCGGGCTCAGTTTGTAGATGGAACCCTAACATGGAGGTCGTGGTGGTATGTGCTACGAGTTTTTCAGGTGATTTGTTGTATTTTGGTATTTTTATTTACCGGATCAGTCTGAAGATGGTTTTTTCTTTGATATACAGTGTTGTTTAATACCAAGGACTGTCGCATTTTACTATTTCCCATTAGCCTATCCATCAATCTTAAGACACGGCCCCCGATAGTGGGGAGGGCTATGAAGATCAGGGAAATTGCGGGGTAAAAGCCGTAAATAAAGGGGTAATATTGGAAGAACTCTAAAAATACAATATTGAAAAGTAACAAAACCTGAAAATAGAAAAACTCGAGCCAAGTTTTGACCAAACTTGGCTCGGGTTTTTCAATTTTTCAGAGTCCAAAATCACAGTAACCTCATTTCGAAAGTTTTTTTTTTTTTTTTTTCAATATAGGCCTAGCCTAGGCTACAGACAGAAATTTTAAACAGGGTGTCAATCCACAAAATGTGAATTGTAATCATTATGGTTTATTATTTTGTTATCATTAGGCTATAGTGCGACGGAGCGGCGAGCGCCGAAGGAGCGAGCTCTAGGGGGGTCCGGGGGCATGCACCCCTGGAAAATTTTGAGAATTTAGGTGTCTAAAACAGCATTTCCTGAGTCCAAGACTCAGAGATGAGGAGGGGAGCGCTGCCCGGAACATGCGGAGGTCCACCTTAGCTGCGTCGCTCCCAGACGGAATTCTTCAAAGGTAATCAAAGGCAAAGGTAATCTAAAAGCAATCAAGATGGAAAATATGGAGACCAAAATTGTGACAATTTAGGCCTAGGGTAAAACACCGATAAAAGTCCTCCGGTCTCACCTACCATAATTGCGAACCTCCAACTTCAGCTGGGGTATATACTTCCTTTTTTTCTTCATCGGTTTGTTTACACAAAACAGCTGGAAGCACACACTATCAATTGTCACTTTAAAGGTAAAATATATCATATTTAAGCATTTCCATAGGTCCTACAAGTTATTAAGTGAATATATCTGCGAGGCAGAGCAAGATTCGCCAATTCACGGTGCGGACAAGGTCTAAAACGTTCTTAATATTCACAAAACTAGATCACCTGCATTCAAAATGGCTACCGGGACAGGACTGAACACGTTTTGGCTGAGTGTGTTCGAATTCTTGAGGTATGAAAAGCACCCTGTGGCAAAATACAGATTTTTATAAAAACGTACGCGATTTTTGCGGTCGGTCAATAAATGTACCATTGTTTTGGATGGCCTAATGCTACCTTTATCGCATAAATCTACCTCTTATATGTTATATTCTATATATTTCAAAGTAAGATATGGTCACCATAAGTGTATCAAGTTGAAGCCAAAGCCATTTTCCGAACTACGATGTCTAATCAGTGGCGGATCCAGGGGGGGGGGCGGCTGCCCCCCCCTTAGTGACCAAAATTGCGCCCTTACATCTGATATATAATGCATTTTATCTGAAATACAATACATATAAAGAATATTGTGTGAATTATGGCGCCCCTCATGTATATCAGCCCCCCCCTTAAGCCTGAGCTGGATCCACCACTGTGTCTAATGGTAATATTTTGTAATTACCTTGCAAATAATGGCTATAAATCGCGAATTGTGTAATAAATATGTTACATTTATTTAACATGCTGTGCGTACACAAGACACCAGACGTCCTAGAAGCAGCATGGCAGTCAATTCCATTTTGGGGATAGTAACCCTTTTTACCGGTGCTACTTTAGCTCGGGCGGTAACCAAATATACCCCAAATGAAGCAACGACATAGATAGCAACCCCGTATGCAGTGGCACTGGCATCTTCTGGTTCTTCTTCCCTTTCAAACATTCCTATATTCTTCCTCCTATATTTGCTTTTGAGTACACAATTTGCAGTTTTTACCATTATCCCTTCTAAGCCTTTTATATTATTCACCTCTCTTACAATGTTTCTTTGTAACTCAACTATATATGCCTTTAAGGAATCTTTATCTGTTTTGTAGTATTCAGCTCTACATACCAAATCCTTCCTATTATAATTTGTTTGACATTTAGTTGTATTTCAATTAAATTATGATCTGATATGTCCACTTTTTCCTGTTCTTCGTCTATCTTCATCCCCACATATTTGTCATATTATTTGATCTGAGACAAGCACATAATCTATAACACTTTTCTGGTTATCCCTGGCCCATGTGAATTCTCCATGACATTTACTATCATTATTAAGCATTGTAAGTGTATATTTCTCCATCCACTCTATAATCATTTTACCATTATTGTCAAGTTTTTGTTCTCCTTTGAATCCAACATGACCATTGAAGTCACCCACTATTAATATTGGTTCTTCCGAGCTATTATCTAAAATTTTCTCTATTTCCAATCTCATTGATTGGTTTCTTTCCTTATCGCTAACACTAAAATATACCACTAGCATCTTTATTTCCCATCATCTAATCGTACCCTTTTCGTATAATATATCCCTATTTTTTGTATTCACTTTTTGAAAAGAAATATCCTGTTCATTTTAGTGTAGTATCATTATACCTCCACCCTTTGTCATTCAACTCTCTCATTCCCTCGATTATATGTATTTTGTTACAAAAATGTATATCTCTAAAAAAAAATTGTGTCTCTGTTAGACACAATATAGGCCTACTTTTACTATCTACTAATTCTTCCATCTCCTTAGCTTTTACCTTTGATAAACCTTGAATATTTATTACCTTGATAAAAATGCTATCTTCTAATCTACCAATATTTCCATCTACAGTAGCATTTTTCTTGTCTCTTCATCCCAGATTGTCACTGTTCTTGCTGCCTAGCTTGATTGGGAAGTCTGACGATTTTCCCCTTCTTGATTATCCATTTTCCTCCTTCACTCCTACTTTTTAGCTCCTCTCTAAGTTTATAATTTTCTTCCCTTTCTGGTTTTGTTAGGTCAGGAGCAACGATGACTGCTTTGATTTCTGAATTTTCATTATCCTACAACTCCTTACTTTTCTTGACTAACTCCCACTTCACACCTAGCCTACTTCATTCATCACAACAATCAACGGCCTAGCTTTCTCTTCTACAAGACGCCCAATTCTAAACATTTGTTCAACCTTGGCATCTGTTACTTCCACGAAATCCCGAAAAACTTCCTCACAAAACCTTTTATCCTCTTCCTCTTTCTCATTTTGTTCCTTCTTACTCTCTGGTACATTAAACACAATCACATTTTTCTTCATCTTGACTCTTGTCCTTCTCTTGCATCTCCTCTATATGCTCCACCACTTTTTCTGTAACCTTTCTGACCATTTCATTCTCTCTGTCCACCCATTTCTTTTCTATATCTCTAATCATATCCCTCAACTCATCATTTGCCTTCTTTAACTTCCGAATTTCCTCTTTCATACCAGACATCCCTTGGCCTTGCTTTGCCTCCTGGACTCTGGCAGGGTTTATTGGATCTGCCCAAGCAGCTTCGCTTCCCGCCCAACAACTGAACAACGACGCAATTAGTAAGTCTATTCTTATTCTGTCCCATCTAAACGCCTGTGCAGTAATCTGGAGACAACCCTCCAAGCAAACTGCACATTTATACAATAAGAAGAAGAAGAAGAAGCCTCAATTATATTTGGTAGATATAGGCTATATAAGGGTAAATCGTAATTGTTCAATCGAACATCTTCCGCTTTAATGAATAATAGGGCCTAACCCATTTAATTTTGTATTTAAGAACATAAGAAAATGGGAGTCTGCAGAAAGCCGATTGGCCTACACAAGGCAGATCCCTGTCACACCCAACCCTAATTATAAGCCCAGCTTAAAAACATCGGTAGCATTCAAGGAGACTACTGCAAGACTCTTCTTCTTCTTCTTCTTACCTCTGACCGGGTATAGGCTATCCTAGTGTTTACTAGCATATACCCCTTTGAAAGGACATTAGCCTAACCTAACAACCTTTACCTAACCTATCCTAGTATTATAGGTGGGGGCTGCTGCCCCCACACCCCCGCTTTGACTTAGTTTTTTGGTGTATTTGTCTGTGTAGTGGGTATTTTTCAATTTGTTGATAACGAAAATCCTCCATGCAGACTATATGGAGAGAAATATGGCGAATCTATTGGTGCCTATTTTCCCTAATAAATTGTTTCTCATAACGCTGCACTAGTGTCGTTGAATATTGTTGAACTGGTCGCCGACATGATAGTGGATATCACTCTAAATATGTGGGGCACAGGGAAAACACATCCTCCTTCAACGGTTTATTTCTCCGTAATAACAACAAAGCTTACAAGAATGGCCGCTAGGGGCAATACAGAAAATGGAACTAAATAATGGCAAACTAATTTATCCTTTGGAAAGTAACTGCTTATATATTTATTCTGAGTAACTTGAGTTTATATCTTAACATCCCCTCTTAAACTTAAGTTATTCCCCTGACAACACTGAACTTATTCAATTTGTACTTTGATACTGGCTTTGTAAATAAATCTGCAATGTTATCTTCAGAAGGTACATAAGCTAAATCAACAATCTTGCTTTCCACTTCTGACCTGATAAAATGGTATCTAATATCAATGTGCTTAGATCTTTGATGGTGTACAGGGTTCTTGGCTAATGCTATAGCTCCTTGATTGTCTACATTCAAAGTTACAGTGTCTCTTTCACAACCTGTCATATCAGAATACAATTGTCGCAAGAAATTAGCTTCTTGCATAGCACAAGTCATGGCCATATATTCTGCTTCACATGTAGATAAAGCTACTACTCTTTGTTTTTTACTTTTCCAAGAGATCAATGGGCCTTGTTTACTCAGTTGAAAACTATAGCCTGTCGTACTACGTCTATCTTCTGCTGCTCCCCAGTCTGAATCACAGTAACCAGTTAATTTCAATTGACTATCTGACTTCTGAAAATTTAAACAATAATTCAATGTCCCTTTAATATACTTCAGTACGTGTTTAGCTAAGCCTAGATGGGCCTTAGTGGGCTTGGACATAAACTGGGACAACTTTGTTACTACATAACTTAAATCAGGCCTTGTTCCTGTCATAACATAAATTAAACTCCCAACAATTTCTCTGTACAATCTTGGATCAGCCAAATCAGTAGAATGATCAGAAATCAACTTACTTACAGTCGGATTACATGGAATGGCTTTTGGGTTACAGTCCTTCATATGAAATTTCTCAAGAATTCTCTCACAATATTTTCTTTGGTTCATACTAACACTCCCCTCTAAACCAAAAGTGAATTCAATTCCAAGAAACCATGATAATATTCCCATGTCTTTCATTTTGAATCTATCTTTGAGGGATTTCTTTATGGCATGAAGTGCTTCATCATTACTGGCTGCTATAATTATGTCATCTACCCATATTAGAGTCATTGTTACTGTATCACCTTCAAACTTTGTATACAAACAAGGGTCAGCAACAGATCGGGTGAAATTCTGATCAGTTAGAAAATTATGTAACATATTATTCCAGTTCCGTCCACTTTGTTTCAATCCATACAAAGATTTTTTCAGTTTGCATACAAGTTTTTCACCGTTTTCATTTTTCTTGGTAAAACCTTCAGGCTGCTCTAGGTAAATTTCACAATCTATCTCCGCATTTAGATAAGCTGTTTTTACATCCATTTGATGAACCTTCATTTCTTCTTGAGCTGCTAGCTGCATCATCATACGAATGGAAGTGTGGCGTGCTGTTGGTGAAAATGTCTCTTCATAGTCTACATTCTTGACTTGCGAATATCCCTTTGCTACGTATCTTGCCTTGAATTTTTCTTCGTTGTTCGGACCTAGTTTTACGGCGTACACCCATTTTCCACCAACAACTGATCGGTCTTCAGGGAGTGGTGTTAACTCATAAGTGTCGTTCTCATCCAAAGCGTTGATTTCTTCTTTCATTGCTTCATGCCACTGATGAGACTCTGATGATGAGAGAGCCTCCTGATATGTACTTGGGATGTCAGCAACACGATAGCAGTAATCAATTGAACATTTCGCAACATTTGATAAATCTTCATCATCCATGACATACTCTTTCAAGTGCTTGGGTAAGTTCCGGTTTCTTTGGGGGTATCTTCTAATTCCTTCAGCTTCATCTTCATTCTCCTCCGTCTTGAGCTGTGTGGTTTCTTGCGGGCCGTCTTGGAGTGGTAATGTGGTGGTTTTTTCTGATTCACAAGTCTTGGGTCTTGTATATTCTGTGTACCCACATTTTTCTTCGAAAATTGCATACCTAAATCCCTCTCTTGCAGGAGGGTCAATGGGGCCTGCTAGATCACAATGTATTAGTTCAAGTTTTTCATTAGCTTTCTTGTCTTGCTCCCTATTCCTGTATTGTGTCATTTTCCCTTTTGTACAAGTTTCACAATCAAAGTTCATCTTGCCGGAAATGTGCATACCTTCAACGAAATCTTCGAGTTTCATCACATCTTTCACATTACAATGGCCTAAAATTCTATGCCACTCTTCCAAGGTGTGGGTGCCACTTTTGTCAACATTTACATTATTGAGAAAATATAGTTTTTGGCATGTCTGGATTTCAAATTCTGTGCCATCTGGAGCTTTTAATTCTGCATGGTCAGGGGTAAATGTTACTGTTGCTCCCCTTTCAGTCGCTGCTTTAACACTAAATATGTCTTGTTTGTAGGATGGCACATACAAGGAATTTTTTAACTCAACTTGTTGTATGTTTCCTTTGGTGTCACACAGCTCCACACTTGCTACACCTCTACCTGACACAATACCTGAAGTCCTGCTACCATCTGCAAGTTCAATAGTGTGACTCACAGGTTCAAAACGTTCATCAAATTTTACAAATTTGGATTTGTCTGTAATGATGTGTGTTGTAGCACCACAATCTACCAATAACCTGTCATTGCTGGTAGGACTAACAAGATTAGTATAGCTTGCCTTTGCTTTGAATGCAAAATAATGAGAACTGTCACTGTGTGTAGGCCTACTCACTGCACTTGCATTTTCTGTTTCTTCTCTGTCACTCACAACTTTAACATAATTCTTCTTTCTACAGTAATTTGTGTCATGTGTAGGGGACTGGCAATTTTCACACCAGCGGCTTGGTCTTCTGTAGGCTTCCTTTTCTTCTTTATTCTTTGTTGGACATTGGAAGGATTTGTGTCCCATTTTCCCACATACATAACACTTGAAACTGGTTTCCCCTGATTTGGCATTCATAACCCTATCTTCTCTGGATTTATGTGGCTTGTGGACTTTTTCAGATTCTTCAAAACTCCTCAACTGAACTTTAAAATCTATGAAACTCCACGTTTTTTCTCTCTGAGTCACGACAGTGGAAAAAGTTTTATAATCAGGGGGTAAGCCTTTCAACACCATAGCCACAAGTAAACTGTCACTGATAGTTTCTTTCGCATTCTTCAAGGAAGTCGCTGCTTTCTCTGCCCTAATCATGTAGTCAGTTACACTCTCATCCTCTGCCATCTTGAGTGTTGTCAGCTCGGTGTACAAAGAAATAATCCTGGGTTTGCTTGTTCCTAAGTAATGTTCACGAAGTATTGCTAGGGCCTTCTTACCATCATCTTGGGCATCTCGGATCACCAGGGCTAAACTTGTGTCGTCTAGCAGTTGTACAAGCTCGGCATACACTTCAGCATTCTTATCAGCATCAGGGGTGGGTGCTGCCAGGACACTATGAAGTTTTTGAATTCTTAAATGTGCTAAAAACTTCACTTCCCACAATTCGTATTTGTCTTCATCACCATCGAATACTAGGCGATGCCTGGGCCCATAACCTGTTGAACTGGTCGCCGACATGATAGTGGATATCACTCTAAATATGTGGGGCACAGGGAAAACACATCCTCCTTCAACGGTTTATTTCTCCGTAATAACAACAAAGCTTACAAGAATGGCCGCTAGGGGCAATACAGAAAATGGAACTAAATAATGGCAAACTAATTTATCCTTTGGAAAGTAACTGCTTATATATTTATTCTGAGTAACTTGAGTTTATATCTTAACAAATATAACCAAAACACCATTAGGACTTACCTCACCGAAACGGTCAGAGGTCAGAAAAACGGGGATCTGCAGATCCCCACACCTGGGCCACACCTGACAGATCACCCTCACACCCATCCCATCTCGTCCATATGCCTATCTAATTGTATCTTAAAGCTCTCTATCGTTCTTGAACCCACTATAGCACTTGGTAGCCTATTCCACCTATCTTTATTTTGTATTTTATGGCCCGGACTCTGAAAAATTGAAAAACCCGAGCCAAGTTTGGTCAAAACTTGGCTCGGGTTTTTCTATTTTCAGGTTTTGTTACTTTTCATTATTGTATATTCAGAGTTCTTCCAATATTACCCCTTTATTTACGGCTTTTACCCCGCAATTTCCCTGATCTTCGTAGCCAGGCCCTCCCCACTATCGGGGGGGGGCATGTCTTAAGATTGATGGATAGGCTAATGGGAAAATAGTAAAATGCGACAGTCCTTGGTATTAAACAACACTGTATATCAAAGAAAAAACCATCTTCAGACTGATCCGGTAAATAAAAATACCAAAGTACAACAAATTACCTGAAAAACTTGTAGCATATATCACCACGACCTCCATGTTAGGGTTCCATCTTCAAACTGAGCCCGCCCGGGCCGGCGAGGGGCGTGGCGCGTGACGTGACGACTGAAAGACTGTGTGATTGGTTGATCATTTGATGGAAGGCTGTGATTGGTTCATGCTATGGTTCATGATTCATAAAAAGACCGCTAGGTGTAGTGACGTTCGACTGAAAGCTTGAGGGTAAGAGCTCCCGAACGACAGCCATTGTTTACTATTTCGCAGCGGCCATCGACCGGGAGGTATTTTTTACAGTTTCTCGTATTTCATTGATAACGAATCTGCGACGGTAAGTACATGTACACCAACAAAGTATCGTTCATGAAAGTGATAACACAAAGCTGAACCAGGACTTTGACAGCAACATAGTGTTTAGTGAAGGATATAATATATGGAGATATGATAGGAAGGGTAAAAGGGGAGGTGGAGTGGCAGTATTAGTTAAGAACCCTATGACAGCAAAGCACGTGGAGTTAAATAATGACAAGGCAGAAATAATGTCAGTTGAACTCAATGATATAGAAGGAAAAAAGCTAGACATAGCAGTAGCTTACATGCCACCAAAGACCAGAGCATGGAGAGAGTTGGAGTTTGAGGAGATGGTAGAGGAAATGATTCAGTCGTTGAGAAGATTGCTTTTAAGGAAGAATCGATTGATTTTGGTAGGAGATTTCAACTGCAGTGAGGTTGATTGGGAATCGGGAGATGCAGGGCCAAATCAGAGTTCTTGGGGAAGTCGGCTAGTGGAGTTGGTTACGGAAAATGTACTTGCACAACATGTGAAGGAAAATACAAGAATGAGGGGTAATAACGAACCTTCTAAACTCGATCTGATTTTTACAAAGGATCCTCACGAAATTAGTGATAAAATCTATGTCCTGTAGGTAAAAGTGATCACCTATTACTAAAATGGAAGTTGACCTCGGGTAATGCCAATAGATTGGACAATAGCTACATAAATGACAGGTTAACTTATAGTAAAGCTGATTATGTATCCTTGAAAAGATATTTAAAGGGAGTAGATTGGGATCTTATTTTTAAGGAACAGGACGTACAAGGTAAATATAGTAGATTCCTCAAAATTTATAGAGTAGGAACCAATCTGTTTGTCCCAAGATATAAAACTGGAAATTTTACTAAGCAGAAAGATTGGTTTAATTTGAAATGCAAAAGAGCTTTGGGTAGGCGTGATGCAGCTTGGGCTAGATTAAGAAGAAGGAACACTGAGAGTAATCGGAATAAATATAAACAGGAGAGGAATAGATATGTTAACATAATTAGGCAAGTTAAAATGAACTATGAGAAGAACATAGTAAATAAATGTGAAAGTGACCCTAGATTATTTTATAAATATATAAACAGTAAGTTGAAGGTCTATCTATCTATCTATTGCCTGACGCCGTGATCCCCGAAGGGGTGGCCACGAACGAACCGCCCCCATGCACCTCTGTCCCCAGTCAGTCGACGCCCCTCCCCCCAACCAGCACCGCCTTCGTTCATGTACTTCCTCACTCCATCCTTCCACCTCATATTTGGTCTACCTCTCCCTCTCTGTCCCTCCACCTCTCTCTCGTACACCCTCTTAGTCATTCTCTCGCTTTCCATACGTTCCATATGGCCGAACCATCTCAAGTTGTTCCTTTTCACACTTTCCAGCACATCTACCTCCACACCACACCTCCTTCTTACTTCCTCATTAGTCTGTCTATCCCTCCATGTAACTCCGCACGCACTCCTTAAGTAATTCATTTCCACTGCTCTCACTCTTGGTCTGAGTCTCTCAACCAACGTCCATGCTTCGCTTCCGTAAGTCAGTGTCGGGATTACCACACTGTCATGCAAGGACTTCTTCACTTCCATACTGACCACCCTATTTCTTGTTACTGCTTTTAGTTACTGCTTTAGTTGAAGGTAAAGAAACAAATTACTAAATTAAGAGTTGATGCTAGGAAGTATGAAAATGTATCGGACATGTGTGAGGTAATGAATAACAAATTGGGGTCAGTTTTTACTAGAGAGGAGGTTTTGATGAACCACAGGCGGGAGTACTGGAGAGTGGTCTTAGTAAGATTGAAATAACTAGAGATGAGCTGTTATCTGCGATGAGAGGACTTGAAGTAAGGAAAGCTATGGGACCGGATGAAGTGTCTGCCTGGGTTTTAAAGGAGTGTGCAGAGCAATTAGTGGAGCCAGTGAGGGACATAATTCAAGCTTCCTTAGATAAAGGACAGGTTCCTGTTGAATGGAAAAGAGCTAATATCATTCCGATATACAAGAATGGAAACCCTGAGGACCCTCTAAACTATAGACCAGTTTCACTTACTAGTATTGTATGCAAGATTTGTGAAAAGCTAATTAGGAAGAGATGGATGAAAATGTTGGAGAGAAAGAAGATAATAACCCCAAAGCAATTTGGATTCAGAGAAGGGACATCTTGTGTTACCAGTTTGCTATGTTTTTACAGTAGGGTGATAGATGTACTCCAAGAAAGAGGCGGATGGGTGGACTGCGTCTACTTAGACCTTTCCAAAGCATTCGATAAGGTACCACATAAGAGATTGTTATCTAAGCTTGAGACGCTAGGATGTGTCAGGGGGAGTTTGCTGAAATGGATGGAGAGCTATTTAACAGATAGGGAAATGAGGACCAACATTAGAGGAACTTACTCATCGTGGCGGAAAGTTGAGAGTGGTGTGCCGCAGGGATCTGTGTTGGCACCTCTCATGTTCCTTATGTACGTGAATGACCTGCCGATAGGCATAAATTCCTACATGTCAATGTTTGCAGACGAAATAAAAATTATGAGACAAATAACAAATAAAAGTAGTTCTGAGGAGCTGCAAGGGGATTTAGATAAAATATACGAATGGAGCACCAAGTGGAAAATTAAATTTAATATAAGTAAATGCCATGTGTTAAATATGGGAAGAAGTGTGAATAGACCAAATTGGAAGTACAGGATGGGAGATAATATAATTAGCAAGGCCGAAAAAGAAAAGGATTTAGGGTTGATTTTACAAGATAATTTGTCGCCAGAGAAACATATTAACAAGCTCTTTAGTGGAATGTATGCAATGGCCGGGAATATGAAAGTTGCTCTGAACTGCTTGGATGAGACCATGGTAGCGAAAATTATGAAGAGTATGATTAGACCAAGATTGGAGTATGCAGCAGTGGTGTGGTCCCCGCATCTAAAGAAGCATATTCACAAGTTAGAAAGAATCCAGAGAGCAGTTAATAATAATAAATAATAATAAGCATGTTACTTATTTCTCATAAGCGCCAATTTTTCCGAAGAATTCAGTAGCGCTCGAAAAGAGAAAGAAAAAAGAAAAAAATCAATGCATCAAAAGAAGGCTTATATACAACACACATTTAACAATCACTAGCAGTGGCAAAATAGCCTAAACTCTATAGCCATCTGTCATGACACCTCTCTCAAGATCATAGCTTCTCTCAAAGAGAAAAGTCTTAAGTTGTCTCTTGAAGCATTCAACAGAACTCAGTTGTCTCATGGACAGCGGCAACCTGTTATACAACCTCGGAGCCATGTAGGAGAATGACCTCTCAAAGAAAGAAGACTGCTGGAAAGCCCTTGGTTCATCAAGACGAAAAGGGTCATTGTCATGACGCACAACTACACCATGGTGTGCCGGTGGGCGCCTGAGCAGCTCCGCAAGGTACCTAGGCTCACCAAATTTGAGAACCTTAAAAGTCACCAAACACAACTTAAATTCTATTCTATTCTTGCTCTTACTGGCAGCCAGTGCAGTTCTATGTGAAGAGATGTAGTAGGAGCTGTAGGTGGAACACCAAAAATTAGTCTTGCGGCCCTGTTAAGAACAGACTGAACTTTCTTCAAAATATAATTTGGAAGACCCACCAACAGGGCATTGCAATAATCAACACGAGAGAAGACCAATGAGTGAACCAACGTCTGGTTATAAACGGCTTCACCAAATAGAGATTTCTGATGTGCAAGTAACAACTTTTAACTATCTGGTTTACATGCTCTTTGAAATCTAATCGGGAGTTCACATATACACCCAGATTTCGAACAGAGTTGGCCGGTCGCAGCTGAGATCCACCCACATTGATGGAGAGGGCACCTACTATATCATCAGCTCTTCTATTTCCTCGGATGATGAGAATATCAGTTTTACTAGATTGGTTCCAAGTCTCAGAGAACTGCCATATGAAGGGAGGCTAGACAAATTAAATCTATCGAGTTTAAAAGAGAGGGGAGACATGATAATGATGTACAAATGCACCCGGGGGCTGGAGAGGCTGGATAGGGAGGATATATTAATTATGGATACAGGAATAACTAGAGGCCACAGCTACAAAGTAAAAAGACCTACCTGCAAGAACGATATCAGGAAGTTTAGCTTCCCCTATAGATGTATTGACAAATGGAATGGGCTGGAGGAGGAGGTGGTAGGGGCAAGGAACATCCATATTTTCAAGAAAAAATTTGATAAAAAGTAGACTGAGAGACGGGACAACACGAGCTTAGCTCAACTCCTGTAAACTACAATTAGGTAAATACAATAATAATCATCGATGGGGCCCGTCATTGGTTGGTGATAAAACATAAACCGATGTTTGTTTACATTTTTGGTAGGGAGCTGACCTGACCTCCTCAAATAGGTAGATAGGCCTATTAAGCTAGGCTATGCGTACCATATATCCTTGTTTGGCCTATGGGTGGAAGCGTTAGTTAGTTTTTAGGCCTAGGCTATAGACTCTAGAGGGCCGTTGGTAAGTTTGAAATTCCCAACTAGGCTAGACCTAGGCCTATGGTAATTCGGTATTCTAGATCCGGTTTCACTGCACACTCATCAATTTAGCCTAGGCCTAGGCTATATGGCTTCTATACATTTGTCATATACCATACTTCATTCCTATATCGGTCAGTAGCGGCGCAAATGGAATTATAATTACTGTGAAAAAGTTAATATTTACCTCCTGTTATCCACAGCCAAAGCTGAAGATTGCGGAGTAGGCCTAAATACCGTAGACTTCATCAAAACAAATTTGGCGACTGTCAATCTCTTATTATTTTAATACCAAACCAGCGGGGGTGTGGGGGTGTGCCGGGCGGCAGCCCCCACCTATAATACTAGGATAGTGGGTAAGTGGATTAGTGGGTAAGTGGGATTAACAAAGGGGACATGACAAATGTACTAAAGCTCAGTGATAGCGAAAGAACTCGTACCAATGGTTTCAAATTAGATAAATTTCGTTTCAGAAAAGATATAGGCAAATATTGGTTTGGTAACAGAGTTGTAGATGGGTGGAATGGACTACCAAGTGCTATAGTGGGATCTAAAACTGTAGGGAGCTTTAAGATAAAATTGGATAAGCATATGGACGAGAAGGGTTGGGTGTGAAGGGGGATCAGCCGGGTTGGGCCAATCAGCGCTCTGCAGACCCCCATAATCCTGCGTTAATCTCTAACCGTTTTGGTAAGATGATCCTCAGGGTATTAGAGTGTTGAGCCTATAATTGGGCTTTGTAATTGATTTGGGGTTGTGTGGGACAGGGATCTGCCTTGCTTAGGCCAATCGGCTTTCTGCAGACTCCCATTTTCTTATGTTCTTCTTATGTTCTTATGATAGGTTAGGTAAGGTTGTTAGGTTAGGCTAATATTACCCCTTATTTTCTTCTTTTACCCACAATTTCCCTGATTTTCATAGCCCTTCCTACTAGGGTAAAACACCGTTAAAAGTACTCTGGTCTCACCTACCATAATTGCGAACCTCCAACTTCAGGTGGGGTTTATACTTCCTTTTTTTCTTCGTCGGTTTGTTTACACAAAACACACTACACACTATCAATTGTCACTTTAAAGGTAAAATAAATCATATTTAAGCTTTTCCATAGGTCCTACAAGGTATTAAGTGAATATATCTGCGAGGCAGAGCAAGATTCGCCGTTTCACGGTGCGGACAATGTCTAAAACTTTCTTAATATTCACAAAACTAGATCACCTGCATTCAAAATGGCTACCGGGACAGGACTGAAAACGTTTTGGCTCAGTGTGGTCTAATTCTTGAGGTATGAAAAGCACCCTATGGCAAAACACAGATTTTTATAAAAACTTACGCGATTTTTGCGGTCGGTCAATAAATATACCATTGTTTTGGGTGGCCTGATGCTACCTTTATCGCATAAATCTACCTATTATATGTTATATTCTATATACAGTATTTCAAAGTAAGATATGGTCACCATAAGTGTATCAAGTTGAAGCCAAAGCCATTTTCCGAACTACGATGTCTAATGGTAATTTTTTGTAATTACCTTGCAAATAATGGCTATAAATCGTGAATTGTGTAATAAATATGGGTTACATTTATTTATTGACATGCTTTTATGTAGTTTTCGTATATTATTGAAGATTAGTGTAATGGATTAAGAACTAAGAGGCCAGTCTTACTCATTCAGTGAAGAAAAATGGCGGATTTTCGGTTTCTCGCCATATTTCAGGCTAATATGGAGAATGTAGCTTTAGTATCAGCATTTCCACACATGATTTACAATTGTGAATAACTGAACGTTGTGTGTGACAACGAGGAGCTGCTTAAATTGGTGAAAATAGGATAATATTGAGACAATTCTGATAGCCTAACATCGACTTTGGTAAGTATTCGAATTAAGTATTATTATGTGACCTAGGTACAAAATATGGGAAAAATGTTATTTTAATACCACAAATTTTCCGAGTGTTTTTTATAAAAGAAATTGTTCATTTGCATCAATATACAGTATAGTGTTTGTAATTAATTAGAAATCTCGGGAAAACCTATTTTCCCCATTAGGCCTATTGATCAATGTTGAGACACGCCCCCGATAGTGATTTGAAAAGACATTAGCCTAACCTAACAACCTTACCTAACCTAACCTAGTATTATGGGTGGGGGCTGCTTCCCCCACACCCCCGCTGGTTGAGTACTAATCCCTTAGTTTAAAAAAAAAAAAAATGGGCTGTTGATTATACGAAGGTGAAAGTCGATTAAGTCTACGGTGTTTACTCTGCAATCTTCAGCTTTGATTGTACATTGATAACGGGAAAGTACCGTATTGACAACCTTGTTACGAAAATTAAATTTTAGTACCATACTTTTATATTAGGTTTTTCTTAGGGTTTAACACATTTTCATATGATCTTTAGAGCTATCGATAACTGGAAGTACCGTATTGACAACCTTGTTACGAAAAATAAATTTTAGTACCATACTTTTTTATTAAGTTTTGCCGAGGGTTAAAACACATTTTCTTATGATCTTTAGAGCATATAGATTCAATATGTATCTTCAAATATATCAACAAAATTCGTGGTATTAAAATAACATTGAACCAAAATATGCATATATATGCAAAGCTGAAGGCTTTCCGAATCATATGTAGGGGGTATAAGAAAGATATGAATTAAATTACCAATGTTATAATAGGTGGTACCAACATCCGGACCCAGAACTTTCCACCATCCACCAATAAATTCGCCGTTTTGCGCCACTTTCACGAAGGTTCACCATGTTATTACATGGCTACTGTAAGCCGATTTTAGTGTTTTAAGTGACTTATGAATAGCTTAGAGTGTGCTCTTTATGAATATACCAATGAAAGTTATATACAGAAAGTTTTTATATGCGTAATGTGCAAATGAAAATCGGTATTTTTATTGACCGACGGTACTTTCATCGGCGTTTTACCCTAGTGGGGGCCGTGATTTTAAATTGTTGGATAGCCTAATGGGTAAATACTCATTTCCGCCAGTCTTTAGTATAAAACAACACTATAGCCTATTAACCCTCCACCCCCGGCTATGTATTCCATATATATTCCCCGAAACCCGGGGGGGTTTGGCCGAAAAATGTCTACGCCTAGGTACTGCATCTTTGTTATTTTGCTTGCTTCCGCATTCCCGAGCGTAGATGTGTTTCGTACCTGTAGAATAGCGTTAAGTAGAGCTCTCTAAGTCAACTGGTTCAGTTGTGATGATGATTTCATATGAGATAACTTTATGGCAAAAACAGCCACTTTACACCACTTTTCGATACTTAACCCGTGGAGCCCCGGCTAGTTTTGTAATGTTTGCGCACCAGAACCCGGCCGGTTTTCAAAAAATGGTTTTATTCCAGAAACAATAGCGAATGGGTTAGGAATGAATGAAAAACCACGAAAAACCGCTCAAAAAGCTTAAAAAATGGTCCTACAGAGCCCCCGAAAATGGATTTTACAAGAGTAAAAAATTGAAGGCAATTATCCCAAAAAAAAAGGTTATTGCGCGCACGCACGTGGACTTTGAGAGTTTTCAACCATCGGCACGGTTGCGTGGGATACGTACACAGTTCCCATACAAATCTGAGCCCTTTTGAGTGGCTACACCTGAGGTTACGGTCGGTGCAATTAGGGTGACGTGCCAGGCGCGTCTCTGGGGCTGTGCGTTACATACATCGCCGACGCATCAGGCGCGTCGCTGGGGCTATACGGGTTAACAATAACATACAGGTACACATAAACAAGCGACGCACTCCTTGTGGTCGGAGATGCGGGGCGTCGGTCCAGCCGGCTGTTATTTACATGCTTCGGACGGACGCCTCGCACACCAAGCTTACAGGCTTTGAGCTCATGAGTGCCTCAGAGCCGTAGTTCGGGGTGTGTTTTTTATGGGTGCCTCAGAGCTCTTCCGGGTGTGATGGGTTAAAGATAACTGAGAAAAACTAAAACACACAACGCTAAATTCGCTGTGAAACCGTATCTAGAATTTTACCGGTAATTCTGCAGAACTGCAACTCCTGTTATATTATTTTGTTAGAAAGTGCGGAAAGCACTTTTTATTAAAATTTGCATTGTTAATTGTAATTCCGATACCCCAGCAATCTAGGGGAGAGTTTGAGAATGCTACTCGATTTAGTCAACTTTGAAAAGACATTAGCCTAACCTAACAACCTTACCTAACATATCCTAGTATTATTGGTGGGGGCTGCCGCCCCCACAGTCCACAACCCCGCTGGTTGTGTATTAAAACAATAAAAGATTGACAGGCGCTGAAAGAAAAGTCGATAAAGTCTATGGCATTTGCCTACTCCGCAATCTTCAGCTTCGGCTGTCGATAACAGGAAAGGATAATTATTGGGAATAGGCTCGCAGCCTTATTATACATAATTTATTAGGGACAATGTAGGTCTATGGACTCCTTATGCTGTACTGGTACTCATGTAGAAAAAGAGAAAAGAGAGTTTGAGAAGAATGTAGTGCAGGTTTTGAAGAGCAAGGAAAAGGTAGTGAGGGAAACAGTAGATAGAGGTAAAAGTATAATAATTTTTGGAGACATTGAAGAACATTTAGCAGATATGAGGGAAAGAAGGGGAAGGGATGAGGACAAAGTAAAGAAAATATTGGAGTGTCTAGACGAAGGCTGTGATTGGGGGAAAGAACTGGACGAAGTAAGACGGCTAGGAAGATATAAAAAGGGTGAGATGAGACCGATAAAAGCAGAGTTTAAATCTAGGTCAGTGGTTGAAGCATTAACCATTGTAAGCTGGAGGCTAAATAGTTGTACTGGAATGAAACATATTAGGGTGAAAAAGGACTTAAGTATAGAGGAAAGGGAAAAGTTGAGAGAAGTTCAAGCAAGGGCTGACGATGAAAATCGAAAATTGTCAGATGAGGAGAAAAGGATTTTTTTTTGGAGAGTAAAGGAAGGGAAACTAAAGAAGTGGTACACTCAGAGTCAGAAAGAACGGAAAATACAAGGAGAAATGAACAAGGAGACAGTGAGTCAGGTAGTGAATCAAATCGGGGACAAGGAGATAGTGAGGGAGGAGCAGGAGATAGAGACAGTGAGTCAGGTAGTGGATCAAACCGAAGACAGAGAGATGGTGAGGGAGGAGCAGGGGATGGAGACGGTGAGTCAGGTAGTGGATCAGCCCGAGGACGGAGAGATGGTGAGGGAGGGGGGGGGGAGGAGAATAGAACTAGCAGGGAATGTGGAGGTAGGTCAGGGAAGGGATGGAGGAGGAGGAGGTGAACCTGATAGGAGGCAGGGAGGGAAGAGAAACAAGGAGGCGGATTCCAATATACTGTGCTACTACACTAATATAGATGGAATAAACAGTAAAAAGGTAGAATTGGATGATATATTAAGAAAGGATCAACCACAGATAGTCTGTTTGACGGAGACAAAGCTGAACCAGGACTTTGACAGCAATATAGTGTTTAGTGAAGGATATAATATATGGAGATATGATAGAAAGGGAAAAAGGGGAGGTGGAGTGGCAGTATTAGTTAAGAACCCTATGACAGCAAAGCAAGTGGAGTTAAATAATGACAAGGCAGAAATAATGGCAGTTGAACTCAATGATATAGAAGGAAAAAAGCTAGACATAGCAGTAGCTTACATGCCACCAAAGACCAGAGCATGGAGGGAGTTGGAGTTTGAGGAGATGGTAGAGGATATGATTCAGTCGTTGAGAAGATTGCTTTTAAGGAAGAATCGATTGATCTTGGTAGGAGATTTCAACTGTACAGTGGAATCTCGCATCTAACGCATTTTGATCTAACGAATTTGCATCTAACGACCCTATTGGAGCTCTACCCGATCTCAATCTAACGAACCAAAATCCATATCTAACGGCAATTATTCTGGGTGCCCGGTATCAAATTTACAAATTTCCCGCCAAATAGGCCTACCGTACTGAGCTAAGTGGCGTCCCTCCCTCCTCCCTCCCTCCCCGTCACTGTCGTCAGTCCAGTCCGCGCCGCGCCTTAGGCCTACATTACTCAACCCAACTCAATCTTTTGTTGTGTTACTCGCCCCAACCTTAAGCTTTTGTTGTGTTACGCCTTTTGTGATGTCGACCCAATCCTCAGGTACTGGAGAGGGGAGTGGTGAGAATGGAAATATGCATGAAAGAAAGACAAAAGTACCAGTGAAGAGGGTTACGCGTGTTGGAAAAAAAATGAATAAATATACGGCAGAGGATAAAGCGAAAGTGATTGAACTAATTGAAAAAGGCCTCAAGAACTGCGAGATAGTGAAAATAACTGGGTTTCCCGAGGGGACAGTGCGTAACTTTAAGAGTCAGAAAACTAAAATTAAAGCCAGCCTATCTGTTGCAAATACGTGTTTTAGTGGCAATGTTAAGAGAGGCAGGCTGTGGTGGAGGTGAGGAAGTGCGCGGCGCATCCCAGTTAGCCTAGCCTCCCTGCTCGGATATCTTCGACATCGTCTAACCTACACACTTCATTATTCACTCACAGGTTGGTTTATTATTAATTCTTCTTATAATTAATATATTACATGATTTTAATATATTTGATGTCACAAAATAGAACTCGGAAGGGCAAAAATAGGTAAAAATGGGGACTCTGTCTAAATTTTGGCACCAATTACCATTTTCCCATTAGTTTACGTATTCATATCTAACGAATCTGGATCTAACACGATTTTTTCGGCACCTATTATTCGTTAGATACGAGATTCCACTGTAGTGAGGTTGATTGGGAATCGGGAGATGCAGGGCCAAATCAGAGATCTTGGGGAAGTCGGCTAGTGGAGTTGGTTACGGAAAATGTACTTGCACAACATGTGAAGGAAAATACAAGAATGAGGGGTAATAACGAACCTTCTAAACTCGATCTGATTTTTACAAAGGATCCTCACGAAATTAGTGATATAAACTATCTATGTCCTGTAGGTAAAAGTGATCACCTATTACTAAAATGGAAGTTGACCTCGAGTAATGCCAATAGATTAGACAATAGCTACATAAATGACAGATTAAATTATAGTAAAGCTGATTATGTATCCTTGAAAAGATATTTAGAGGGAGTAGATTGGGATCTTATTTTGAAGGAACAGGACGTACAAGGTAAATATAGTAGATTCCTCGAAATTTATAGAGTAGGAACCAATCTGTCCCAAGATATAAAACTGGAAATTTTACTAAGCAGAAAGATTGGTTTAATTTGAAATGCAAAAGAGCTTTGGGTAGGCGTGATGCAGCTTGGGCTAGATTAAGAAGGAGGAACACTGAGAGTAATCGGAATAAATATAAACAGGAGAGGAATAGATATGTTAACATAATTAGGCAAGTTAAAATGAACTATGAGAAGAACATAGTAAATAAATGTGAAAGTGATCCTAGATTATTTTATAAATATATAAACAGTAAGTTGAAGGTAAAGAAACAAATGACTAAATTAAGAGTTGATGCTAGGACGTATGAAAATGTATCGGACATGTGCGAGGTAATGAATAACAAATTGGGGTCAGTTTTTACTAGAGAGGAAGGTTTTGACGAACCACAGGCGGGAGTACTGGAGAGTGGTCTTAGTAAGATTGAAATAACTAGAGATGAGCTGTTATCTGCGATGAGAGGACTTGAAGTAAGGAAAGCTATGGGACCGGATGAAGTGTCTGCCTGGGTTTTAAAGGAGTGTGCAGAGCAATTAGTGGAGCCAGTGAGGGACATAATTCAAGCTTCCTTAGATAAAGGACAGGTTCCTGTTGAATGGAAAAGAGCTAATATCATTCCGATATACAAGAATGGAAACCCTGAGGACCCTCTAAACTATAGACCAGTTTCACTTACTAGTATTGTATGCAAGATTTGTGAAAAGCTAATTAGGAAGAGATGGATGAAAATGTTGGAGAGAAAGAAGATAATAACCCCAAAGCAATTTGGATTCAGAGAAGGGACATCTTGTGTTACCAGTTTGCTATGTTATTACAGTAGGGTGATAGATGTACTCCAAGAAAGAGGCGGATGGGTGGACTGCGTCTACTTAGACCTTTCCAAAGCATTCGATAAGGTACCACATAAGAGATTGTTATCTAAGCTTGAGACGCTAGGATGTGTCAGGGGGAGTTTGCTGAAATGGATGGAGAGCTATTTAACAGATAGGGAAATGAGGACCAACATTAGAGGAACTTACTCATCGTGGCGGAAAGTTGAGAGTGGTGTGCCGCAGGGATCTGTGTTGGCACCTCTCATGTTCCTTACGTACGTGAATGACCTGCCGATAGGCATAAACTCCTACATGTCAATGTTTGCAGATGACGTAAAAATTATGAGACAAATAACAAATAAAAGTAGTTGTGAGGAGCTGCAAGGGGATTTAGATAATATATACTGTACGAATGGAGCACCAAGTGGAAAATGAAATTTAATATAAGTAAATGCCATGTGTTAAATATGGGAAGAAGTGTGAATAGACCAAATTGGGAGTACATGATGGGAGATAATATAATTAGCAAGGCCGAAAAAGAAAAGGATTTAGGGTTGATTATACAAGATAACTTGTCGCCAGAGACACATATTAACAAGCTCTTTAGCAGAATGTATGCAATGGCCGGGAATATGAAAGTTGCTCTGAACTGCTTGGATGAGACCATGGTAGCGAAAATTATGAAGAGTATGATTAGACCAAGATTGGAGTATGCAGCAGTGGTGTGGTCCCCGCATCTAAAGAAGCATATTCACAAGTTAGAAAGAATCCAGAGAGCAGTTACTAGATTGGTTCCAAGTCTCAGAGAACTGCCATATGAAGGGAGGCTAGATAAATTAAATCTACCGAGTCTAAAAGAGAGGAGAGAGAGGGGAGACATGATAATGATGTACAAATGCACCCGGGGGCTGGATAGGGAGGATATATTAATTATGGATATAGGAATAACTAGAGGCCACAGCTACAAAGTAAAAAGACCTACCTGCAAGAACGATATCAGGAAGTTTAGCTTCCCCTATAGATGTATTGACAAATGGAATGGGCTGGAGGAGGAGGTGGTAGGGGCAAGGAACATCCATATTTTCAAGAAAAAATTTGATAAAAAGTAGACTGAGAGACGGGACAACACGAGCTTAGCTCAACTCCTGTAAACTACAATTAGGTAAATACAGTGGAGCCCCCATTTTCGCCACATCAGTCTTCGCTGTTTCAAATTTTGCGGCACACACCAAATATTTCCAATTTCCATTTTCGCTCAAAAAGCTTTAATTTTCGCACCAAAATCCCAGTCGAAATCCGAAAAAGAGCAAAAATATTGATAAACTCGACATAAATCTAGAAAACAAACAAAAACACAAATTTTGTTTACCCTTCCCGCCCGGTCAGCATTTTAACCCTCCAGCCCCGGCTACGCATTACATAAATATTTCCCGAAACCCGGGTGTTTTGGCCGAAAAACGTCTAGGCTAGGCTACCGTATATTTGTTATTCTGACTGCTTCCGCATTCCCGTGCATACCCAAGCATAGCTGTGCTATTTACCTGTAGAATGGCGTTAAGTAGAGCTCTCTAAGTCAACTGGTTCAGTTGTGATGATGATTTTATTGGAGATAACTTACGGCAACAACAGCCACTTTACACTACTTTTCGATACTTAATAACAACATACAGGCACACACAAACAAGCAACGCTCTCCTTCTTGTGGCCGGAGATGCGGGGCGTCGGGCCAGCCGGCTGTTGTTTACATGCGTCGGACCGACGCCTCGCACACCAAGCTCACAGGCTTTCAACCACTGGGCGTTAAAGAGCCCTTCCGGGCAGCTCGTCTATGCTTTTTTATGGACGTTCAAGAGCCCTTCCGGGAACAGAGGGTTAAAAGGACACCGCGGCAGATGGGCAGGAACCCGGGTGTCCTTATAAAATCCGTAAGCTTGAAAGCCTATTCAGCTTGTTTTGAAAGCCGCGCATCCGACTTATGTAAACAAAGCCTGTCGGAGGCGATGCACGCACCTATGGCAACAAGCAGACGTCGGAGCTTTGTTGTCATGTGGTCTGCAAAGATAGATGCAGTTTTGAAAAGTGTGTCACATTGCTAAAATCACGGAAAAATGTGCTCCACGGAAATCGTCATCACAGCTAAACCAGTTGACTTAGAGAGCTCTACTCAACGCCAGTCTATAGATTGGAAACCACAGTACATTTAGACATGCGTGGGAATTTTCTAGCAGTTTAAATAACAAAGATACGGTAGCCTAGGCGTAGATGTATTTCGGCCAGATCGCCCGGGTCTCAACAATGTCCTTAGGATAGCGCCCCCGGGTCAGAAGGGTTAACATAACTAAAAGAATCTGCCTGGTACTTGCCGTTTAGAGACTAAATCCGAGATCCGATCGTCAAATGTGCAAGATGCCGCCATCTTTGTATGATATCATCACTAAGCAGACGCTTACAGTGCCCTAGTATCGTGTTGACAAAACAACCGTTTGCAAGCTTTTTTGTATTTACCTAATTGTAGTTTACAGGAGTTCAGCTAAGCTTGTGTTGTCCCGTCTCTCAGTCTACTTTCATCCAATTTTGTCTTGAAAATATGGATGTTCCTTGCCCCTACCACCTCCTCCTCCAGCCTATTCCATTTGTCAATACATCCATAGGGGAAGCTAAACTTCCTGATATCGTTCTTGCAGGTAGGTCTTTTTACTTTGTAGCTGTGGCCTCTAGTTATTCCTGTATTCATAATTAATATATCCTCCCTATCCAGCCTCTCCAGCCCTCGGGTGCATTTGTACATCATTATCATGTCTCCCCTCTCTCTCCTCTCTTTTAGACTCGGTAGATTTAATTTATCTAGCCTCCCTTCATATGGCAGTTCTCTGAGACTTGGAACCAATCTAGTAACTGTTCTCTGGATTCTTTCTAACTTGTGAATATGCTTCTTTAGATGCGGGGACCACACCACTGCTGCATACTCCAATCTTGGTCTAATCATACTTTTTATAATTTTCGCTACCATGGTTTCATCTAAGTAGTTCAGAGCAACTTTCATAATTATTCCCGGCCATTGCATACATTCCGCTAAAGAGGTTGTTAATGTTTCTCTGGCGACAAGTTATCTTGTATAATCAACCCTAAATCCTTTTCTTTTTCGGCCTTGCTAATTATATTGTCTCCCATCCTGTACTCCCAATTTGGTCTATTCACACTTCTTCCCATATTTAACACATGGCATTTACTTATATTAAATTTAATTTTCTACTTGGTGCTCCATTCGTATACTTTATCTAAATCTCCTCACAACTACTTTTATTTGTTATTTGTCTCATAATTTTTACGTCATCTGCAAACATTGACATGTTGGAGTTTATGCCTATCGGCAGGTCATTCACGTACGTAAGGAACATGAGAGGTGCCAACACAGATCCCTGCGGCACACCACTCTCAACTTTCCGCCACGATGAGTAAGTTCCTCTAATGTTGGTCCTCATTTCCCTATCTGTTAAATAGCTCTCCATCCATTTCAGCAAACTCCCCCTGACACATCCTAGTGTCTAACAATCTCTTATGTGGTACGGTACCTTAAAGCTTTGGAAAGGTCTAAGTAGACGCAGTCCACCCATCCGCCTCTTTCTTGGAGTACATCTATCACCCTACTGTAATAACATAGCAAACTGGTAACACAAGATGTCCCTTCTCTGAATCCAAATTGCTTTGGGGTTATTATCTTCTTTCTCTCCAACATTTTCATCCATCTCTTCCTAATTAGCTTTTCACAAATCTTGCATACAATACTAGTAAGTGAAACTGGTCTATAGTTTAGAGGGTCCTCAGGGTTTCCATTCTTGTATATCGGAATGATATTAGCTCTTTTCCATTCAACAGGAACCTGTCCTTTATCTAAGGAAGCTTGAATTATGTCCCTCACTGGCTCCACTAATTGCTCTGCACACTCCTTTAAAACCCAGGCAGACACTTCATCCGGTCCCATAGCTTTCCTTACTTCAAGTCCTCTCATCGCAGATAACAGCTCATCTCTAGTTATTTCAATCTTACTAAGACCACTCTCCAGTACTCCCGCCTGTGGTTCGTCAAAACCCCTCTCTAGTAAAAACTGACCCCAATTTGTTATTCATTACCTCACACATGTCCGATACATTTTCATACTTCCTAGCATCAACTCTTAATTTAGTAATTTGTTTCTTTACCTTCAACTTACTGTTTATATATTTATAAAATAATCTAGGGTCACTTTCACATTTATTTACTATGTTCTTCTCATAGTTCATTTTAACTTGCCTAATTATGTTAACATATCTATTCCTCTCCTGTTTATATTTATTCCGATTTCTCTCAGTGTTCCTTCTTCTTAATCTAGCCCAAGCTGCATCACGCCTACCCAAAGCTCTTTTGCATTTCAAATTAAACCAATCTTTCTGCTTAGTAAAATTTCCAGTTTTATATCTTGGGACAAACAGATTGGTTCCTACTCTATAAATTTTGAGGAATCTACTATATTTACCTTGTACGTCCTGTTCCTTCAAAATAAGATCCCAATCTACTCCCTTTAAATATCTTTTCAAGGATACATAATCAGCTTTACTATAAGTTAATCTGTCATTTATGTAGCTATTGTCCAATCTATTGGCATTACCCGAGGTCAACTTCCATTTTAGTAATAGGTGATCACTTTTACCTACAGGACATAGATTTTATCACTAATTTCGTGAGGATCCTTTGTAAAAATCAGATCGAGTTTAGAAGGTTCGTTATTACCCCTCATTCTTGTATTTTCCTTCACATGTTGTGCAAGTACATTTTCCGTAACCAACTCCACTAGCCGACTTCCCCAAGATCTCTGATTTGGCCCTGCATCTCCTGATTCCCAATCAACCTCACTACAGTTGAAATCTCCTACCAAGATCAATCGATTCTTCCTTAAAAGCAATCTTCTCAATGACTGAATCATATCCTCGACCATCTCCTCGAACTCCAACTCCCTCCCTTGGTGGCATGTAAGCTACTGCTATGTCTAGCTTTTTTCCTTCTATATCATTGAGTTCAACTGCCATTATTTCTGCCTTGTCATTATTTAACTCCACGCGCTTTGCTGTCATAGGGTTCTTAACTAATACTGCCACTCCACCTCCCCTTTTACCCTTTCTATCATATCTCCATATATTATATCATTCACTAAACACTATGTTGCTGTCAAAGTCCTGGTTCAGCTTTATCTCCGTCAAACAGACTATCTGTGGTTGATCTTTTCTTAATATATCATCTAACTCTACCTTTTTACTGTTTATTCCATCTATATTAGTGTAATAGCACAGTATATTTGAATCCACATCCTTGTTTCTCTTCCCTCTCTGCCTCCTACCAGGTTCACCTCCTCCTCCATCCCTTCCCTGACCCAGCTCCACCTCCCCTGCAATTCTATTCTCCTCCCCCCCCCCTCCACAACCTCCCATACCCATTGCAAGCTTTTTTGTGCCTGAATCCCTCATCTCTCTCGTTTATTATAACCTCTAGTACATCTGGTGATAGGGATAGTGGGCCTGGTGGTAGCAATGAAGGAATTTCATGCAGAGCAAAGGCCACTCCAAGTCGGACGAAAGCGGTTGAAATGCCTAGACGATATTAGGCTAGGCTAAATATGACAATGATTTAAAATAAAGTGTGTGGTAAGTAATCTTCTCATAATATGTATTTATACGTATTTTCCTCATAATATGTATTTATTGGATGTATTTGGGCCAAAATGGGTACTTGAGGGGTGACTGGACGAATTTAGAACCTAGGCTCAGCCTAGGCCTAAAAAATTTCCCATGATAGGTTTCAATGCCCCAATCTACAGTATTTATAATACACCTAAGTTTTATGGTTAGGACTGTTATTTAGCCATGTCTACATTATTATTTACAATGCATAAGATTTAGGCCTAGGCTACTTTATGTAGCCTAGACAAAAAACATGTTTTCATAGGCTAAAACTGGGAAAAAGTGCAACTTTTAGAATGAGCACAGAACCGATTAGAAATTTCCCCATAAGAACAGTGCCCCGATTTTGGCTGTTTCAATCTTAGCTCGATTTCTGCGTAACCGATTAGGAGCTAAGATGGGGGTTCCACTATCATCCACTGTGGGAAAATAATTATGATTACATTTATAAAACCCGATATTAATAGAAAAAACGCCTATTCTAATCAATCTCAGATCTCTTTCGGACATCCTCACTGTGTACAAACACTTTCTATATGCAGTATGATCGATATTTACCCCCTGCTGGCAACATAGATGACAATTTCAATAATTCATGGGGGGTGAGTGGGGCAAAGCCCCCCTCAACCCATCGTGTATCCCACATTGGAATTATAACTAAGACCATAAAACAATCATTTCTCAAAATCTAGAGGAAAACACATTAAAAATAAGGGTGCGAGCCTATTCCCAATAATTACCCAGGAAAGTACCAATAAAAATGTATTGACGTCTTGTAGATGAAGCTCCACTCGATTGGCTACTGAACATCGGGAAGGAGCCTCCAAAGAAGATATTATGTAAAAGTGTCCTGGACTGGCTGTACAAAAATAACACTGAATAACTCTGTGAATGTTTTCATTGCTTTTACCTGCACGCTAGTGTTTTGTCTGGCCATTAATCATATAATGTTGTCTAGTTTACTAGCTAGATGATGCGTAAAATAGGTTGCGGCGAAATTACCGCGCCCAGCGGGGTAATTTCGCCGCGAGAGTAACTTTTTTAAGCCTTCCAGCCCGGGCAGCATTTTAAAAAGACGCTGCGGCAGATGGGCCGGAGCCCGGGTGTCCTTTTCAAATCCCTATGCTTGAAAGCGTGCTTTGAAATTCGTGCGGCCATAATTTCCTTTGCAGGGGCGATCGCAGCGCCACCAAGCCTCAACTACTACCGTTATCAGTTCCTCCGTGGCCGCCATAGCCAGTTATAGCAAAACAAAATCGTCCGATGCATCCGATTCCGTGCAGCATCCCGCGCGCCCCACTGCTACCCCGCTCGCTTCTTCTACGCCTGTAGCAAGCAAGAAAAAGTCTCAACGCAAGAAAGCAAAGGTATTGTTGAGTGATAGTGCTATAGAGAGAGAACTTTTTGCCATTGAAGAGAGCAGTGGCAAAAGCTTAGTTGATAAAGAACAGTTCATAAGTGCGAGTGAAGACGATGATTTTGTGGGGTTTGGGGATGATGACAATGTTGATTTGTTTGGGGGAGGTGATAGTAGTGATGATCCTGATGTTGAAGTGTTGCAGGAAGGTGCAGTAGAACTTCCAAGTGTGCTAGAGCGTAGGCCTACCCCGTCGCCATCTTTGCTAGGTCGGCATTGTCCTCCCACAGTGTGCCACAGCCCTCATCACACCGAAGAGCATTATTTGCTGCGGAGAAGCCCTCGGCTCGCCGCAAAAGGAGCCCAACTCCTGAGGCTGAGGCTCCCATTCTTCAACCTCCAGCAGCCTCCCGCCCACAACGCCCGGTCACTTCTTCAACGGAATTGTCTTCCGAAGAAGATGCTGACGACCCCAACATTGCTCCAGTTGACCTGACATCGCCTGAGGAGGAGGAGGATGTGGAAGAGGAGGAAGTCCCGACACGACGAGGGCGAGGTCGTAGGCGTGCGGCTTAGCCTGCCGAAGCCGCTGCCCTGGTTCTGGGCGTGGGCGTGCAGGGCGTCCGCCTGGGCGTGTGCCTGCTGCGCCTGCACGTGCGCGCTCATCCAACTTGTTTGTGTGGACAGATGGGGTGGATTTTGAGCCAGATTGTCCTGCCTTTGACGAGCAACAGATTGGTTCCGGGGTGTCACCAGCATATCCGTGTGGCCCAAATGCTACCCCCCAGTGAACTTTTCTGTGGCTTTTATGATAATGAAGTCCTGGAATACCTCGTCGAAGAGACAAATAACCACCATGAGATCTGTGCCAACTTTCTTGGCAGGAAGACCAGTGCCAAGGTGGTGGCATGGAGAGCTGTCACTGTGGCAGAACTATATGTGTTCTTGGCACTCACAATGCTGATGACACATATCAGGAAGCACGCTCTGGCAAACTACTGGATCACTGCCGACCTCATAACGACTCCAGCATTTGGCAAGTACATGTCCAGGGACAGGTACTTTGACATCCTCTCCTATCTCCACCTGACCAACAACATGGCAGTCCACCTTCCCTACGCACTATGGAAGATCAGGAAGCTGTATGACATGATACGTCATCGGTTTACCACCTACCTGATTCCTTTCCAGAAGATGTGCCTCGATGAGTTTCTGGTCCTGTTCCGTGAGAGGCTGCACTTCCGACAGTATATCCCATCCAAGAGACACCGCTTTGGCATCAAGCTCTTCGTCCTCTGCGACTTCAAGACGGGATATGTGCTGGACTTTGTGGTCTACAGCGGCAGTGGTGGCGAAATCGTGACTGACCCCGCCATTGGATTTGGCGGCGCTGTTGTACAAAAGATGATGGAGAAACACTTCCACAAGAACCACATCCTGTACACAGACAATTATTATACGTCGCCAATCCTCACCAAGTACCTCCATGACCGCAAGACCGGAACTGTCGGCACAGTCAAGGCCAAGAGGAAGGGCATGCCAACCTTCCCAACAAAGACGAAGAAGACGGACATCTACCATAAGAAGAGTGGCCCCATCCTCTCCATCCACTGGCATGACCAGCGCAAGGTCAACCTCCTCAGCACATGCCACAAGGCCGAAATGGTCGCCACAGGGAAGGTGGACCGAAGAACGAACCCCGTCCAGAAACCAGCTGCTGTCCTGGACTACAACCTGAATATGCGGCTCATCGACAAGTCCGACATGCAGATGGGCTTCATCGACTGCCTGCGAACATCTTGCAGGTGGTATAAGAAGTTTATTCTGCATACGGTAGATATGTCGGCCCTCAATGCCTACAACATCTACCGTCTGAGGACTCCGGGAGCCAAGAAGTACAAGTCCCTGCGGAAGTTCCACAAGCAGGTGATACTTGAGCTCCTGGCTAAGCATGCGGAACCTGGGAGACCACTACAAGGACCAGGCCAGCTGGACAGAACGGGGTGTGCCGACTTCTTCAGGAAGCACCAGCTCAACCCCCTTCCTTTCAAAACTCCTGGTGGTAGAGTTAGAAGTCAGAAGAGGTGCCATGTCTGCAGCCACACAACTCGCAGACCTCACAAAGTCACAAAAACCACATGGAAATGCCTCGAGTGTGAAGTGGCACTGTGGACGGTGCTTCAATGACTTTCACACTCTAGTGCAATATTGAAGTGCCTGTGACAATAACAGTGAAAGTGACACTCTATAATGTAGGCTAATAATAATATAAAATAATGAATAAAATTGAAAGACACACAAATAGCTAATAATAAGTGCCTTCATAACAATATGAACAAGTGAAAGTGACACTAAGATATATATTATAGCTTACCTCTAACAATAAATAAGTGAAAATGACACTATCAATTATCCTAGTCCAGTGAAAGTGACACTATAATAATAATAAAACTAAGTATAAGTGAAAGAGACACACATAAGTAATAATAAGTGCCTTCATAACAATATGGACAAGTGAAAGTAACACTATATATATTATTAGCTTACATGAAAGTGAAAATTACTATCAATTATCATAGTCCAGTGAAAGTGGCACTATAATAATAATAAAACTAAGTATAAGTGACAGAGACACAAATAACTCTATAAAAATAACTTTATTGAGTGAAAATAACATAATAACTATAATAAATGGCATAATAAACAATAAAAACTCATATCGCTTGCCGGCATAATTGCGGGTAGGGCGACGATTGCAACAGGGCGTCGTAGCCGGGGCCACGGTTGAGTGTTCGGACGCGCCGAGGTAAATATGCGCCAAAAGTTACCTCCACTAACATCGCCATAACTCCGGAACCAGTTGAGCTAGAGAGCTCTACTTAACGACATTCGAAGCAACAAGGCAAGGCGCACATTTTGATATATGTTTCATACTTGTAGCTCTTATATTAAGGGAGATTAGTCTTTGTTTACACGAGTCATTTTACAGCCAGATCGCCCGGATACAAGATTCGTCATTTAGAAAGGCAGCCCGGGCCAGAAGGGTTAAAAAAAAATGGCAGCATGACCAAAATATTATATATTTTTTTGTTTTTTGGGCATCTATAGCAGAAAGGCTGAATGTATAGATAAACAAATATAAAATTGAAGATTGCATTTGTGGCAGTTTCTATTAGTCAAACAACGTGATTTTCGGCGAAATTACCCCGTCTTACCCTACCGGTAGCACTTGTCCGACCATTTTATAGGGGAGTGAAAATCAAATTAACAACAAGAAAAGTACCGGTAGCACTTATCCGTGCATCAGTAAGGTCCCCTAAGTAAGGTAAGAGTGTAAAAAAATAATTCCAAGACAGGAATCCTGTAATCAAAGAGTTGTTGTTTTGCAGAATACCCAGACCTATTTATCTAGTTATTTCTACTAGTTTAACAATATGTATTAGATTTTATTAACACTTATGCTGCGGGCATATTTAGGGTATATTCAGGCACTCCTGAATGATTAATCAAGCATCTGCATTAAATTAACTGTATTCTGCCAAAAACTAGGCAAAAATAGCTTCAAAATGACACCAGAACGAGCTCCGTAGGTGGCGGGGTTCACCCGCAGCGTTGCCATAAACATACGGGAAAACCGCTAATTATTAGCTCTCGCTCGCTCGGCAACACTGTTGTGAGACTCCCGCGCGGACACAGTCTCCCTCAGTGAGCCGCTCGCTGCTCTGAGGGTCGGAGGTGGGTCTCTCACGCTCCCGCCCACTGACATTCGATTTCTACGGCTTTTACAGGCTTTTAAAGCCTGGAAATTGCTGTAAATTCCCAGAACATTCAGGAATGTCACCCACAACCAATGGGTTAACCCAGTGAGACCCAGCGTCGCACGTGTTGCGTCGGCAGTGTTTGATCACCAACTCCCAGCGACGCATCACGTGCGTCCGACATATAAAAAACACTTACGTGGCTCGTAAGGTAGGAAATGGTGGGAGAATAGGAGGGGGAGGTACCGTAGTGTGTGTGGGAGCCGGGCCAGTAGGTGTGAGCGGGACGAGACAGCCGCGCGGCTGGTGGTGGTGGGCTTAGTGGGGATACTTTACACCCTTAGTTCACCGCCACTTTGAACCTTCATTACTCCGGTCGTATGGGAGCTAGAGGCTTGAGATTTATGTGAGACACTCCTTAGGATGTATGCCGTACAATGCCATACTCAGTTTTTACCCCAGTGCTCCCGGGCGGGTGGTTATGCGGGGGAGACGAACTATTGAACCCCCCCCCCGCCCGCCCCCCAAATGACCGAAATGATTTTTTTTTATTTTTGTCTTCATTTCTCACCATTCTCTTCCATTTTGGCTCAACAAATTTTTTTGAGGCTCCCCCCCCCCCCAAAAAAAAAATGTCCGAGGTGATTTTTTTGTATTTATTTTTTTCATTTCTCATCCTTGTCTTCCATTTTAGCAAACAAAAAAAAAGAAGTGAAAATGGCTTGGGACTGGGGTGAACAAAATATTATAACTAGCCGGGGCTCAACGGGTTAATACCAATTAGTATTTTTTATGGTTTTTAAGGTCCTAGGGTAAAACACCGATAAAAGTAGCCTACCTTCGGTCAAGGACATTTCACATATAAAAACTTTATGTAGGCCTAGGCCTACAGTGGAGCTTAGCTCCTAATCAGTTCCGCAGAAATAGAGCTAAGATTGAAACAGCCAAAATCGGGGCACTGTTCTTATGGGAAAAATTCTAATTGGTTCCGTGCTCATTCTAAAAGTTGCACTTTTCATAAATGTTTAGTAGAAGGCCTTTTTTTCTAGTTACTAAAAACGTATTCTATGGTGTATTTTATGATATACAGAAGCAATAGAACTGTTAAAATTTCCAGTTTCTTTAGGATTCTCTCCCCCTCCACCCTCCCACTGTTCTTACTTTTGTATTTGGCTTAATATACACTTCTCGGGTAATTTTAACAGTTCTATTGCTTCTATATATCATATAGGACCTATAGTAATACACCATATAATAAGTTTTTAATAACTAGATAAAAAGGCCCAAATCTAAAAAAAAAATCCCAGTGTTAGCCTATGAAAACATGTTTTTTGTCTAGGCTACATAAAGTAGCCTAGGCCTAAATCTTATGCATTGTAAATAATAATGTAGACATGGCTAAATGACAGTCCTAACCATAAAACTTAGGTGCATTATAAATACTGTAGATTGGGGCATTGTTTCTATCATTGGATTTTTTTTAGGCTTAGGCTAGGCCTTAAATTCGTCCAGTCACCCCTCAAGTACCCATTTCTCCCCAAATACATCTAATAAATACATATTATGAGGAGAATATGTAGAAATGCATATTATGAGAAGATTATTTACCACACAGCTAGGCCTAGCCTAGGTTCTAAATTCGTCCAGTCACACCTCAAGTACCCATTTCGCCCCAAATACATCCAATAGATACATATTTTGAGGAGAATACGTATAAATACATATTATGAGAAGATTACTTACCACACAGACTTTATTATATATCATTGTCATATTTAGCCTAGCCTAGGATAACATCGTCTAGGCATTTCAATCGCTTTCGTCCGACATGGACTGGCCTTTGCTCTGTTTTGAGCATGAAATTCCTTCATTGCTACCACCAGGCCAACCATCCCTATAACTAGATGTAGTAGAGGTTATAATAAATGCGAGAGATAAGGGGTTCAGGTACAAAAAAGCTTGCAAACGGTTGTTTTGTCAACACAGATACTAGGCACTGTAAGCGTCTGCTTAGTGATGACGTCATACAAAGATGGCGGCATCTTGCGCATTTGACGATCGGATCTCGGATTCACTCGGATTTCGTCTCTTAACGGCAAGCACCTGGCAGATTCTTTTCGTTATGTTAAACTTTTTATTGTTTTTGTTTGTTTTCTAGTTTTATGTAGAGTTTTTTATTATTTTTGCTCTTTTTTCGGGTTTCGGCTGGGATTTTGATGCGAAAATTTAAGCTTTTTGCGCAAAAATGGAAATTGTGGATATTTGGTGTGTGCCGCGAAATTTGAATTAGCGAAGACTGATGTGGCGAAAATGGGGGCTCCACTGTATACAACTTTCATTGGTATAGGCCTATATGTAAAGAGCACACTCTAAACTATTCATAAGTCACTTCTATCTATCTATCTATATGCTCAGGCCCAATCCCCATTTTGGGGGTAGCCGACTCAAGACATAGCAAGAACAGGGAAAACACAAAAACAACATAAAACAACAAATAAACACAGATAAAAAGCACAAACTCACACACATCCAGGTCACCCAGGAGAAGACCCAAAGACCAGGGTCACCAAGGTCGCTCCAGCACTCCCCCGGCCCCCGACCACCCGGAGAGGTTCCGATCTCGGCAGGCAGACATGCAGCGGAGCCAAAGCCACAAGCCCTCCCACCACACTTCCAGGTGCACCCTTCATATTAATCGTCTCCCCGGGCCAGGCGCCTGATGGACTATTATCTAGTCCAACTTGCGCCCGACCCCTTACTCCAAATGACCATGTGTTCACTCAACTATTCACAAGCATTCTCCATTCACTCCTGTCCACCACCATTTCCCCTGCCTGATCTATAGTCATTCCTAAGTCACTTAAAACACTAAAATCGGCTTACGGCGGCCATTTAACCTCTGGAATGCGCACCGTATGTAGTGAACACCATGCGGTGGTGTGGACCTATTTACACTGTTTCCATCACTAAAATCACTATTTTACCATAATTATCATTAATACTTATCCGTATGCGCCTATTTTACATTTAATATGAAGATAGTAGCAAGTTACAACAATAAAACAAGTGGAAAAGTGTTTAGATGGTCAAAATCGCAAAATGAGAGTGAAAGATGGATAAGTCAGAAATAGAGAAATTTGAGTGCGTAGTGTGCAAAGGCGAGCTTGTGTTAAGTGATGATCCTGTGGCTGTGAATTTTTGAAATGACTCTTTGGAGCTGGTGAACAAGTTTTGTTACCTAGGAGATACCATCTCTGCCGGTGGTGGGGCCGAGGCTGCCACTGTTGCTAGAATTAGGTGTGGCTGGGCGAAGTTCAGAGAACTGATGCCAATCCTGACCATGAAAAGAATGCCTCTCCCCCTGAAGGGAAAGGTGTATGCCTCATGTGTTAGAAGTGCAATGACGTATGCCTCAGAAACATGGGCCGTTAAAGTAGAGGATATCAATAGAATGGAGCGTAATGAGATGAGAATGGTGAGATGGATGTGTGGGGCCAGGCTACAGGATAGAATAACAAATGTTGAGCTGAGGAGACATTTAGGTATAAAGAGTATTAGCAAGGTGATGCGTACAAGTAGACTGGGATGGTATGGACATGTGGAGAGAATGGATGAACAAAATTGGGTGAAAAAATGCAGGTCTGTGATTGTGGAGGGAGCTGCACCAAGGGGTGGACCGAGGAAGACCTGGGATCGGACTATACGCGCCGATCTCAAATCCAAGAACTTGACAAGTGAAGCAGCCCTTAACAGGGTTGCCTGGAACGCCACCATTAGGACAAGAGACTGGAACTGCACTTATGTGTGGAACACTCAGTCTTAAAATGTTATGTATCTATGTGTATGTGTCATCAAGTGTGGAGGTGTGGCAGAGTGGTCTTGCCACTGGACTGGTAATCCAATGGACCCGGGTTCGAATCCCAATATGTCAATGGGAAGATATTATTGGGATGGAATTTGTGATGTACCTAGAGTATCAGTGCATTACCACAGCACACCGAAATACCAAAACAAAATACCCTCATTGTTCCCTGATTAAATAGCACTGTATGAATATTCCCATATTCAAAATATGCTACAGGGGGGCAATGCCTAGTGAGTTAATTGCTCAATAGGTGGCGTTCTGAGAGTGAGGGTCCGAGCCTGGGGAGTGAGACTGTGAAGCGCGGGGCGAGGCAGTTTCAGAGATGGAGTTGGGTTCGAGCCGTGAATGGGTGCTTCGCATGTCTCACTCCCTAGACTGGAACAAGACCTCATGGGCCTCACCGTGTTCAGCGGTAGAGTGTAAAAAGCTATCAGCCTATGCCCGAGAGGGAGTAGTTGGAATATAGAAAAAAAAAAAAAAAAAAAAAAACATGTGAGCCAGCCTGGTCCACATCCTCCCCTCACGATGCCTGGAGAGACACTGACGTCTCTCTCTGTCTCTTTCGCTCTTTCCAACGCTTAGACACACAGATGACCACGCCCTGCTAGCAACTCGCTAATGTTAGCACAAAAATAGACCACAGAATAAGGGAATAACAGGGAAAATAGGTAATAATTGAAGAGGGGGGAAGGAGGGGATGTGGAGGAGTGATGTGTGGCATTGCCGAGGGGCAAAAAAAAAGAAAAACAAGTTTAAGTGCTACTAGGGTGTTTTAAAAAAAAAATTGTTTAGGCCTAGGATCATTAGACTCTCCCCGCAGTTGGCCAGTAAAACTCATAAGAGTCTCCAGCAGCTGCCGGGTTAATAATAATGTGAACCTTTGTGAAGTTGGCGCGAATTTAGCGGTGGATAGAAATTATTGCTTTCGTTCCACCCTTATACCGTTGGTAATTTATTTAATATATTTCCTAAACACTTACTTCTGATTCAGAAAGCCTTCAGCTTTGCATAGGCTATATAGGCCTAAGCTTATTTTGTACATATAACAGTGGTGTCAAATGGTGCTGATTTTTTGAGTGATTTCAAATTAACTTTCTATATAATGATAACCGGGTGGATGGGACTCGATAGCCTTGATCGGCAAGCCATCTAGGGGAGACAACCTTATAAACATCCGGGTGGATAGGACTCGTCAGCCTCGGTCGGCAACCTGTCTAGGGGAGTAAACCTGATACAAATCCGTACTGCTTATCTAAGTGTAAGGCAGATTAGTGGATGGACTAGCCGAACACCACTGTAGAAAAATAGTGCTAAAGAGCACATAGAGGGCCTCAAAGTCGTACGGATCCTAAATTGAGTGGTCAATCCTGTAAGTCCTTCAGTAAACTGGCTCGGGTTGTCCCTCTTACAGGGGAATAGTTCCGCTTGGGAGCCTTCTGTGTATGGCCACCCTCATTAACCCTCTCACCACGGAAGGGCTCTTGAACGCCCATAAAAAAGCATATAACAGGTACCCGGATGGTATCTTGAACGCCCAGTGGTTGAAAGCCTGTGAGCTTCGTGTGCGAGGCGTCGGTCCGACGCATGTAAACAACAGCCGGCTGGACCGTCGCCCCGCATCTCCGGCCACAAGAAGGAGAGCGTCGCTTGTTCGTGTGTGCCTGTATGTTGTTGTTAAGTATCGAAAAGTGGTGTAAAGTGGCTGTTTTGGCCATAAAGTTATCTCCAATGAAATCATCATCACAGCTCAACCAGTTGACTTAGAGAGCTCTACTTAATGCCATTCTACAGGTAAATAACACAGCTACGCTTGGGGATGCGCGGGAATGCGGGAAGCAGTCTGATTAACGAATATACGGTAGCCTAGCCTAGACGTTTTTCGGCCAAAACACCCGGGTTTCGAGGAATATATATATAATACATAGCCGGGGCTGGAGGGTTAATGGAGTAAGGCGTCCAGCAATATATAGGCTAGATAGATAATGATAATGATACCAAAATGTTATCTCTAGCCTACATATTTGTATATTATTATTTTAATAGAACGCAATTTTTCATGAATTGAGAGTGGCGGATGTGATCATAAAGATTAGGGGGGGGGGTCTGGGGGCATGCCCCCCCCCCGGAATTTATTTAGAATTTTGGATGCCAAGACAGCATTTCCTGCATTCTAAAAGCAATCGAATAGGAAAATATGAATGTGATGAGCAACTATATAATTGTGCCTGCTAGCTAACATTGTAACAAATTGAAAATTATTCATAACGAATCAATTTGATATAGCCTATGTAAGTAACAACTAGGCTAAGCCGCTAATAAGTATCAAATGGCCCCACCCGACACATAGGCCCAGGAGGTCCCAGCCACGCCAGTCCCAGTCGGGACGAAACAGGTAGAACTAGGCTAAGTACTGGTATCCAAAATTCAAGGGTAGGCCTATATATAGAAAAATCAAAATATATAGGATAGGGTAAGACGGGGTAATTTTGCCGCGACGCTAATAATTTGCATTCAAACCGATATCTCCTAAACTATTGCATGGATTCGGCTGCAGTTTGGCTTAGGTTGTATAGCAGTTTTGGCTTAGGTTGTAGAGCAAGCTTGGCTTAGGTTGTAGATTTAGTTTGGCTTAGGTTGTGTTGCAGTTCCGCGGGGCTAGCAGCGCGTCTGACACTATGGTCGGGTGTACTTACACTAGTTGTACTTACACTAGTTGTATTTGCGGGAGTGAGCATGCTCGTTAATTCCCGCCTCCTAAGATATGTTTGTCATACCGTGCTTTGAAACTATGCACTGATGGTGCAGACACTACTTCGGCTGGCAATTTGTTCCACCCACTAATCGAGTTGGTAGGAAATCTTTTACTTTTCAGATCAGATTTACTATTAAGCACTTTTAGTTTGTAGCTGTGACCTCTTGTTCTCTCACCTCCATCCCTCTCTATGAAGTTTTCTTGGTCGATTTTGTCAATACATCTAACACATTTGTATATCTGAATTTGCTGTCCTCGTTTCCTTCTCTGTTCCAGTGTAGGTAGATTCAATCTCTCGAGCCTCTCTTGGTACTCCAAATTTTCCATACCTGGGATCATCCTCGTAGCTGCTCTCTGTACCCTCTCAATTTTGTGGATATGTTTCTTCATGTGAGGGGACCACACTACAGATGCATATTCCATCCTGGGTCTTATTATTGCCGTTATTATTTGTTTCATGGTGTTTTCATTAAGATAATTGAAAGACATTCTGATATTTGCCAATAGTGCTAGTGATTCTCTCACTATCTTATTTACGTGGCTTTCTGGAGACATGTTATCCTTAAATTCTATCCCCAAGTCTTTCTTTTTCTGCTTTGGGAATCACTTCGTTTCCTAGTTTATAATCTTTTCTAGATCTGTACTTGCTTTTACCCATTTCTAGAGTCTTACATTTCCCTGCATTGAACTCCATATTCCATTTGATGCTCCATTCATGGATCTTGCAAATCTGCTCGGAGCTCAAGGCAATCCTCCTGGGTTCTGATCGTTTTAAGCAGCTTAGCATCGTCCGCAAACATGCTCATGTAGCTTGTTAGTCCCTCAGGTAAGTCATTTACAAATATTAGAAACATGATTGGGGCCAGGACAGATTCTTGTGGTACCCCACTCGTAATTTGAGTCCAGTTTGACGATTTCCCCCTTACTGTTGTTCTCATCTGTCTTCCGCTAAGGTAGCTCTCCATCCATTTCAGCAGTTTGTCTCCTACTTTTCCCTCATGTTTTAATTTCCACAGCAATCTCTTGTGTGGAACTTTGTCAAATGCCTTTTGAAAGTCTAGGTAGGCACAGTCTACCCATCCTTCCCTCTTGTCCACTGTGTCTATTACTCTAGAGTAAAAACTCAAACAAGTTGCTTACACATGATCTGCCTCCTCTGAATCCAAATTGTCGGTCAGTAATTAATCTTTTGGATTCCAGGTAGTTAACCCATTTGTCCCTTATTAATCCTTCCAGAATCTTCATGAGGATGCTCAATAGTGATACAGGTCTATAGTTCAGTGGTTTATCTCTGCTTCCTCCCTTAAATATAGGAATAATGTTTGCTCTTTTCCATTCTGTAGGTACTATCCCTGTGTCCAATGATTTGGTCATTATGTCATATAACGGTATACTCAGTTCCTTAGCATTTTCTTTAATAATCCAGCCTGATACTCCGTCCGATCCAGCGGCTTTGTTTGGATCCACCTTACTCATTTTGTCTATGAGCTCTGGTCTGTTAAATGTGACTTCCGGCATTTCCTCTGTACCTATCTCATTGTTTTCTGGTGCAATGAATTCTCCTTCTTTTGTAAATACTGATGCAAAATTTCTATTTAGTTCTTCCGCAATCTCTGTATCCTCTTCTATGATTCTGTTTCCACTTTTAATCTTTACGATCGTGGCTTTTATCTTCCTTTTGCCGTTTACAAACTTGAAAAACATTTTTGGATTCTTTTCATAGTTCTCCACTATCCCTTTCTCATGGTTTGCCTCTGACCTCCTCCTCATTTCTGTGTATTTGTTTCTCTCCTCTTTATACTTTTGCCTGTTATCTTCCGAATCCCAGTTTCTCATCTTTTTCCAGGCTTTGTTTTTTGCTTCCTGTGCTTGCCTACATTCGCGGTTAAACCATACTTTGCGATTACTTTTTTTCCTTTTATTAATGTACTTAGGGACAACAGTTTTTATACCAGTATCATAGATCTCCATGAATGCCTTGAGTTTTTTGTCTACCTCACTTTCAGATAACACCTGATCCCAATTTTGTGACTTGAAAAAATCCCGTAGTCCTTCGAAAGCGGTTCTGGAATACATCCAGTGATTTTCCTTGTGCTTTTCTCTTCCCTTGGGTAGATTATACTTCAATAGTAAGTCTATGTCTAGAACTGCATGGTCGCTTTTTCCTAGTGGGCATAGGTACTGAATACTTTGAACCTCCTCCTCCCTTCTTGTGAATAAAAGGTCCAATCTAGCTGGTTGATCACTTCACCTTACTCTTGTTGACTCTTTTACATGTTGGTATATAGAATTTTCCATGGCCATACTTAAAAATTCATAGCCCCAACTTTCCTCCCCTGCTCCGGCTTCAAGATCTTCCCAATTCACTTCCTTGCAGTTAAAGTCCCCACACATGACTATTTCATCCTTTGAAGCCAAGATATTTCCTAGCACACTAATTGTTTCCTTACGCATTAGGCTATGCTCCTCCTTACCCCATGTCTTCGTCTTGGGAGGTACATACGCTACTATCACCACTATTTTTTCGTTTCCACCAATCTCTATTGCTAAAGCTTCTGCTGTTGAAGTTTCTAGTTTTATCTCAGACACAATCAAATCTTTCCTAGTAAGGATGCACACTCCACCTCCATGTCAAAATTTTCTGTCCCTCCTCCAAATCCTGTATTCAGACCATCCTAGCAAATTTATATCAAGGTCTTCTCTTAGTTTTGTCTCAGTGAGACATACTATTTCTGGTTTCTTAGTAATGAGTAAGTCTGTTAGTTCTAGTTTCTTAGAGATTAGCCCATCGACATTGCTATATAGAATCCTTATACTTTCTAGTCCCCCATTACTTGCTCCAAGCGCCTTATCTGCGGCGGTCTGTTCCCTACCCTCTTTTACTTTTAGTTTCTTTTTACCGAAAGTTTCATAATCTTCCCCTTTCTTACTCCGTAAAAAAACGGTATGTTTGTATGTGGGTGCATACACCGTGGTGGTGCGTGTGACACAGTGTTGGCAGTAGCCGTCAGCTGCTGCCTGGTACTTTGCACTAGCACCCTACACGTCGTACCCACACGAGACACGTCCACACCCGCAGTCAACCAACCCACCCGTGTACCAGATAATCCTAATCATAATTCCCACCTACTGGACTTATTTTTAACAACCAATTCAGAAAATTATGATGTTACAGTGAGGTCCCCGCTTGGATCTTCTGATCACTGTCTGATACAGGCCACCTGTCTATCACCTACCACCTTCCCACTCTGAACCTGTTTTGGTGACTACATGGCATTACGATAGGGCAGACTGGGAGGGTCTTCAAGGTTTCTTTATTGATATTCCCTGGACCTCTTTCTTTTCTAATGATGCACACTCCACCTTGAGCCACATACAAGATTTTGTAAAAATTGGAATGGAAACTTTTATTCCTCATCAAAAGTACAGTAAAAGATCTAATTCACCTAAATGGTTTGACCATATTTGTGCTAGAGTACCTGAACAAAAAGCAATAGCCTACAATGCATACACAAGATAAAAAACACATGAAGCCTTTAATTACTTTAGAAACATCAGAAATCATGCCAAAACTGTATTAAACCTAACTAAATCAAACTTTCTCCACAAGCAGGCAAATAAACTTCTAAATAATCTAAATGATAACAAAATATTTTGGTCTACTCTTATCCTGTATTCAGACCATCCTAGCAAATTTATATCAAGGTCTTCTCTTAGTTTTGTCTCAGTGAGACATACTATTTCTGGTTTCTTAGTAATGAGTAAGTCTGTTAGTTCTAGTTTCTTAGAGATTAGCCCATCGACATTGCTATATAGAATCCTTATACTTTCTAGTCCCCCATTACTTGCTCCAAGCGCCTTATCTGCGGCGGTCTGTTCCCTACCCTCTTTTACTTTTAGTTTCTTTTTACCGAAAGTTTCATAATCTTCCCCTTTCTTACTCCGTAAAAAAACGGTATGTTTGTATGTGGGTGCATACACCGTGGTGGTGCGTGTGACACAGTGTTGGCAGTAGCCGTCAGCTGCTGCCTGGTACTTTGCACTAGCACCCTACACGTCGTACCCACACGAGACACGTCCACACCCGCAGTCAACCAACCCACCCGTGTACCAGATAATCCTAATCATAATTCCCACCTACTGGACTTATTTTTAACAACCAATTCAGAAAATTATGATGTTACAGTGAGGTCCCCGCTTGGATCTTCTGATCACTGTCTGATACAGGCCACCTGTCTATCACCTACCACACCTTCCCACTCTGAACCTGTTTTGGTGACTACATGGCATTACGATAGGGCAGACTGGGAGGGTCTTCAAGGTTTCTTTATTGATATTCCCTGGACCTCTTTCTTTTCTAATGATGCACACTCCACCTTGAGCCACATACAAGATTTTGTAAAAATTGGAATGGAAACTTTTATTCCTCATCAAAAGTACAGTAAAAGATCTAATTCACCTAAATGGTTTGACCATATTTGTGCTAGAGTACCTGAACAAAAAGCAATAGCCTACAATGCATACACAAGATAAAAAACACATGAAGCCTTTAATTACTTTAGAAACATCAGAAATCATGCCAAAACTGTATTAAACCTAACTAAATCAAACTTTCTCCACAAGCAGGCAAATAAACTTCTAAATAATCTAAATGATAACAAAATATTTTGGTCTACTCTTAACTCATTCAAATCCAACTTCACTACTGCTTCATCCATTCCACCATTAAAATCTCCGACTGGCAATCTTGTAAGTGACCCACGAGGTAAAGCTAACCTTCTTGCGGATATTTTCTCCACCAACTCAACCTTAGATGAAATAAATCAAGATGTCCCTGTACTTAATTTTAATTCGCCTGAAATTCCCTCACTTAAGATCCACACCAGACATGTCAAAACTATTTTGCAGAATCTCTCAGTAGATAAGGCTCCTGGTCCAGATGAAATTCCTCCAATAGTACTTAAGAATTGCTCCTTGGTGCTCGCTCCTGTATTGGCAAAAAATTTCCGTCTGTGTACTCATACCTCATGCTTCCCAGTACCCTGGAAAGAAGCAAACATCCATCCAGTTCCTAAAAAAGGTGCCTCTTCATATCCATCAAACTACAGACCAATAGCTATAACTTCCACTCTTGGTTTCCCGGGTGTTTCTGTCGCCCTCCTCAGCTCCCCGCCATGGAGTGGCTTCGGTCACCCATGCTTTATTGTGGTCGGCTGGGAGGGTTCTGTGGGGGCGCTCGGTTATGGCCTTGGTCTTGCTCGGGGCCTTGGGGCTGTTCGGCCAGGCAGCTTGGGGAACAACAACAACAACAACTTCCACTCTTGGTAAAGTCTTTGAAATTATATTAAATAATCACATAATTAAGCATATTGAGAATAATAAATTAATCAGTGATGGGCAATATGGTTTTAGACGATGTTGATCAACTGCAGACATTCTTTGCCTTCTTACGCATCAAATCAACCAAGCTACAGACCAACATGGTGAATCACATACAATAGCACTGGATATATCAAAGGCATTTGATAGAGTCTGGCATCAATCCTTATTGTCGAAGATGTCACACTACGGCCTTGCATCATTAGTTCCACTAATTTCTTCTTATCTTCATAACAGAAAAATATGTGTAATGGTAGATGGCCTTTATTCTCAATTTCACTCAATAAATGCTGGTGTTCCCCAGGGATCAGTTTTGGCCCCAACTCTGTTCCTCATTCATATCAATGATCTCATATCTACCACTCATAATCCAATACATTCCTACGCAGATGACTCAAAACTCCACAGTTCCTTCACATTTACCAATTCTTTCACCCAACCCGATCTTATCAATTCAAAAATAAACACTGCAATTTCTCTGAACCAGGACCTTTCTAGAATTAATGAATGGGGACAAAAGAATCTAGTTTCCTTTAATGCACAGAAAACCAAGTACATTACATTTTCTAACCGATAGAATCTCACTGACTCCCATATATTTTTTAATGATGTAAATATTCCCACTTCCCCTAGTATTGACATTCTCGGTGTAACATTAACTACTAACTTGAGCTGGACACATTATGTTAGAAGCATTGCTAAGAATGCCTCTAAAAAACTGGGACTCCTGTACAGAGTTCGAGAATTCTTCACTGGCGAGCAGTTAGCCGTAATATATAAAAGCCATGTGCGTTCTCAGATGGATTACTGTTCACCTCTGTGGGCTGGAAGTGGAGTGGTTGCATTGAGGCAGTTGGACAAAATTCAAAATAAAGCTATTATATTAATCAATAACCCTGCAATCACACAGGACCTTCCTACATTATCCATACGAAGAAACGTTGCATCCCTTGCATTATTCTACAGATATTTTCACAGCAATTGTTCCGAGGAACTTACTTCAATTGTGCCGCCTCTCCACATCTTCCCCCGTAGAACTAGGGCAGCTGAGAGCGCCCACGAATTTACATTTTCTCCTCCACAATGCAGAACTTCTGCTTATCAAAATTCATTTATCCCTAGAACTACTACTCTTTGGAATTCACTTCCCTCGTGTTGCTTTCCACAAACTTACAATCTATAAAAGTTTAAATCCAGTTGTTACAAACAATTTATGAATGGAGGATGCCTTTAGGCACATGGACCTTTTTGTTTTATCTTTGTTTTTCCCTCCTCCGTTCATTGTCTTAAAAAAAAAAAAAAAAAAAAAAACTTCCACACCCGTAGGCCTAATAAATACGTCCACAACCGCACTAGACACATCCACACCCGCACTACATGTCCACAACTCCTCACCCGCACTAGACACAGTGGCGCCTAGGCCTACACGTGTGACACACCTGCATCTCTGGCCGCCATGTTCAGTTGTGTGTGTGTGTGCGTGCAACGTTTTTCTATTGGCGTGTTTAGTGTTAGTTTGGGTTTGTGAATGTTTTCATTGCTTTTACCTGCATGCTAGTGTTTTGTCTGGCCATTAATCATATAATGTTATCTAGTTTACTAGCTAGATGATGCATAAAATAGGTCGCGGCGAAATTACCCCGCCCGGCGGGGTAATTTCGCCGCGAGATTAACTTTTTTCAAAAAATCGGCAGCATGACCAAAATATTTTAAATTTGTTTTTGTTTTTTGGGCATCTACAGTATAGCAGAAAGGCTGAATGTATAGATAAAAAAGTTAAAATTTAAAAATTCCATTTGTGGCAGTTTATATTCGTAAAAAAACGATTTTCGGTTAAATTACCCCGTCTTACCCTACCGGGTATATATAGGCCTAGAATAGGTTATATATAGCCTAGGCCTCTATATTCCCCCAAGATAGGCATATAAAATACATGTTTCGGGGATTAAACTGTTTTGATACCTTTTTGCCTCTTACCTTGATTTTCCTTGTAATGTTTGTAGTCCAGGTTATCACTGTAAAAACATGTTGAAAGGTAAATTGCTGAGGTAATTGATTTGAAGCAATGACACTGGTGGATTTCTATATAGTTTTATTATCAGAAATATAGACTATGCAGCTTGTAAATAGTTATAAGGTCTGTGTAGATACTGTAATGCCCGGCAGGGAAGTATCTACCTAATTAAAAACAGTAAGCTGGCTAACAACTAGATTGAGCTATTATTCCTGTAATCTGTATTCGTTCCTGTAAAGAATAGATGAATTAAGAATAGTGAAAATAGATAAACAGTACACACACTAATATTGCACAATATCGCACTTGTAATTTTTTTTTTTTTTTTTTTTTAAAGAGACAATGAACGGAGGAAGGAAAAACAAAGATAAAACAAAAAGGTCCATGTGCCTAAAGGCATCCTCCATTCATAAAATGTTTGTAACAACTGGATTTAAACATTTGTAGATTGTAAGTTTGTGGAAAGCAATTCGAGGGAAGTGAATTCCAAAGAGTAGTAGCTCTGGGGATAAATTAATTCTGATAAGCAGAAGTTCTGCATTGTGGAGGAGAAAGTGTAAATTCATGGGCGCTCTCAGCTGCCCTAGTTCTACGGGGAAAGATGTGGAGAGGCGGCACAATTGAAGCAAGTTCCTCGGAACAATTGCTGTGAAAATATCTGTAGAATAATGCAAGGGATGCAACGTTTCTTCGTATGGATAATGTAGGAAGGTCCTGTGTGATTGCAGGGTTATTGATTAATCTAATAGCTTTATTTTGAATTTTGTCCAACTGCCTCAATGCAACCACTCCACTTCCACCCCACAGAGGTGAACAGTAATCCATCTGAGAACGCACATGACTTTTATATATCACGGCCAACTGCTCGTCAGTGAAGAATTCTCGAACTCTGTACAGGAGTCCCAGTTTTTTAGAGGCATTCTTAGCAATGCTTCTAACATAATGTGTCCAGCTCAAGTTAGTAGTTAATGTTACACCGAGAATGTCAATACTAGGGGAAGTGGGAATATTTGCATCATTAAAAAATATATGGGAGTCAGTGAGATTCTGTCGGTTAGAAAATTGAATGTATTTGGTTTTCTGTGCATTAAAGGAAACTAGATTCTTTTGTCCCCATCCATTAATTCTAGAAAGGTCCTGGTTCAGAGAAATTGCAGTGTTTATTTTTGAATTGATAAGATCGGGTTGGGTGAAAGAATTGGTAAATGTGAAGGAACTGTGGAGTGTTGAGTCATCTGCGTAGGAATGTATTGGATTATGAGTGGTAGATATGAGATCATTGATATGAATGAGGAACAGAATTGGGGCCAAAACTGATCCCTGGGGAACACCAGCATTTATTGAGTGAAATTGAGAATAAAGGCCATCTACCATTACACATATTTTTCTGTTATAAAGATAAGAAGAAATTAGTGGAACTAATGATGCAAGGCCGTAGTGTGACATCTTCGACAATAAGGATTGATGCCAGACTCTATCAAATGCCTTTGATATATCCAGTGCTATTGTATGTGTTTCACCATGTTGGTCTGTAGCTTGGTTGATTTGATGCGTAAGAAGGCAAAGCATGTCTGCAGTTGATCGACATCGTCTAAAACCATATTGCCTATCACTGATTAATTTATTATTCTCAAGATGCTTAATTATGTGATTATTTAATATAATTTCAAAGACTTTACCAAGAGTGGAAGTTATAGCTATTGGTCTGTAGTTTGATGGATCTGAAGAGGCACCTTTTTTAGGAACTGGATGGATGTTTGCTTCTTTCCAGGGTACTGGGAAGCATGAGGTATGAGTACACAGATTGAAACATTTTGCCAATACAGGAGCGAGCACCAAGGAGCAATTCCTAAGTACTATTGGAGGAATTTCATCTGGACCAGGAGCCTTATCTACTGAGAGATTCTGCAAAATAGTTTTCACATGTCTGGTGTGGATCTTAAGTGAGGGAATTTCAGGCAAATTAAAATTAAGTACAGGGACATCTTGATTTATTTCATCTAAGGTTGAGTTGGTGGAGAAAATATCCTGTATAATTTACCTCAGCTGGTTAAGGGTTTGACCTTCCATAGGGCTGTCTGTTCTGCTACTGACCACAGGAGCGGGCCGGCTTTTATTAGTGGGGAGTGACACGTTACTTAGTTGCTAGCAATCATCTTGGTATTGCTGCAATTCTCTGAAGGGAGCGTGAAAACCCCTGCTTAGCTTGCAAGAATTGTACCAAGGCCTTTTATAGGTAGGCTGATCTTCTATAGGGGAGATCATGCCCAATTAGAATGTACAGTAGTATACTTAAGTAAGTGAATAACTGTTATAAGGGTGTGAGTTATACAAGTGATTATATGAGTTACCCTACAGTGTACAGTCGCTCAAAATGCGCTGTAACACCGCTCGGCCACGTAAAGTGAGGCCCACCGAACATACATATCATCACTATCATCCCTATGACTTACATAACCCTATTCCCAGTGTATAGCAATGCCAAAGAAAGTTTGAGAAAGGTGAGAACCAAAGTTACAAGTTTACATTAACAGGTGCCTGTTTTGCCTCACGCCTAAGTTACCCTGAACCCTGAACCCTGAACGGAAGACGAAGGGAGTGACTTACTAGGATAAGGTACTTGACGAGAGTCATGGAAGGGGGTTAGTACAGTAGGGAAAATGATTTCCTGATTAACTAAGAAAACCAATTAGGTTAGTTAGAATTTATGGAATTCATGAGGTTTGCGAGTGCTCGTAAGAGATGATGAGGTCCAAAGAATTACCTGTGAGAGAACATTGTTACGTATCTTGATCCTCAAGTGGTTAACTTGATGAATCTAGATAGCACAGAGATATATATTAAGGTATCAGTCAGCTGAAGGCAAAACAAAAGTAAAATCTAATAAAATTATTTCCTGTTGTTGCTTCCTTTCCTTTTGGATCTTAGGACTTAGTATCCTTTATTGACTGATACTCTTTAATTATGAAAAATACTGAAACTAATTAAAGTCATGTAGTATTTATAAAGAATTATTATTTAACCAAAGCTTAGTAGGCTATGGTTATGAACCGAAGAAGTTATATCTAAAGAAGGACTATTAACCCGGGAACTGCGGGGAGACTCTTAAGAGTTCCCCCGGTGGACTGCGGGGAGACTCTTAAGAGTCAGAGAAGAAAAAAATCAACTTTTGACATCGGAAAAAACAAAAATATATATATATTTTTGGCCCCTGGGCCATGCAAAATATCAGTCCTCTACCTCCCCTCCTTCCCCACTTTCCTCCTCTCCTTCAGTTATCACCTATTTTCCCTGTTATTCCCTTATTCTGAGGTATATTTTTGTGCTAACATTAGAAATCCGGTTGCAGGGTGTGGTCATCACTGATAGCAAGCGAATGCAAGAGAGAGAGAGTATCGATCGACTGTGTCTCAGTGGCCTTGGGGGAAATTGGCGGGAAAGCAGCTTGCCTCACCCATACATTATACAACTCGCGGGCTATATCTCCGATTTTGACCATCCAAACGCTGTTTTCACTAGTTTTATTGTTGTTTCAGGTTATTACCTTTATAATCAACCCATAATAGGCGCATATGGATAAGTATTAATGCTATTAATGGTAGAATGAATATTTTAGTGACGGAAACACCTCAAATACATGCGCACAGGGAGAGGTGTCTAATTACCCCCATGCGCACTTCAGAGGTTAATTCTATAAAAAGTCTTGAAAGATAAATATTAAAGTAAGACTATTTCTGTCTCTTACCCTTTTTTAAATGAATAGATAGTTTTCTTATGTCCTTTTATTTATATTTAATGTAGTTATTCTTGGTTCTTGTCTTACGTTAACAGTATTATATTATTATTATCATCAGGATTTATATCAAAGTCACATAAAAAGTTAGATATATATTTAATAATTAGTTAAATGTATTTCTTAACCACATAACATTGAGGTTTGATTATGAGTAAATTAAGTTACAGGATCGCTTCATAGATTCTATTCAGGTCTCACTCAAATAATATGAAAAGCAAAAATAATATTTTGAAACTAAAAGAATTTTCTTCAGCTTAGGAAATCACTAGAAGTAATATTAACACAGCCATGTTAGTCTAAGGCGATATTACTAATATGAGACAATAGCATCACCGTACTAAGCACCGTTAAGCAATGTAAGCTTAATTAAAAGAAAATTAACCCTTAAAGAGCGGCACGCAACATAAGTCGAGTTAAAGAAACGCAAAAAACGGGTGAAAACTGGGTGAAAATCGAGTGAAAATGGGTGGAACAGTAATGAACCATACGTCCGACATCTGTGGCCTCCCGGCCCACACTAACTCCAGTTCCCCCACCGCACGGGAGGATGACAGTGTGACCAATAGTTCGCTAAAATTGAACAATGTAGCAAAATCTGCTAAACTTCCATCTTTGAGGTAACACTGTCAGTGCTCCACGAGTGCTACGTAGCTGTATGTGGTGTCATTGTGTAGCGATTTCCACCTAGTTTTCGGCACAATACAGTTCCTTTCATGCTGATGGTTGATATAGCAGTCAGAATGGCCTGAAAAGGCCCAAAACGGCCACAGACCACCCGCTAGACTAGGGTTAAAGAACTCGTAAGTATTAATATAAAACAATAGTATTACTTTCATCATAACCCAATTACTTAAAGAGTTGCTTTAGTCCACAAGTTAGTCAACTAAAATAGTTAAGTACATAATAATAGCGTTAACGTTAATTCCCAATCACATATCTCACTAACCAACATAACGTAAGTGTTTACACCGAACACACTTAACACACACTTATATAATCTGACTGACAGTCACAATCCCATTATAATACTTCACCCCGTCTTCCTCCAGCTGCAAGTTCACCTTCCCCAACTCCAAATGAGACTGATTTGAATGCCCACTACTCGGGTCTTATATACTAAACAATGATGGTGTAGGAACGAATCAGGAGGCGAGTGATGGTGCGCGCCCCTATCATAGCTCCTCGAGTTGCATAGCTGGTGCGTGGACCAATGGGGTCTCCTGGCGTCGATCATACGTCATAGCGTCGGGTCATCAAAGTAGTTTGCAGGGTCCCCTATGACGCACGCAGGTGTGAAGGCTTGTTTGCTGGTATGCGGGCGAGCTGGTTTCCCGCTCGCTAGTCTGCTTCGCCGCTTGGGTAGTTTGACACTCCTTCAACTCTAACTCTAACTCTTAAATTAACATACAGGGCTCCGTATGTCAGACCTCCCCCCTAGAAAAGAGTTTAAGGAGTATAGTACATAATATTAAACATAATACATAAATAGATTCACCACCAGATTGGCAACAGCAAGATTATAATGAAGATATAATAAGGATATCACCTAAAGTAGGCAACGTCTCCAGGTACCACATCAGAACATAGCCGGAACGTAGCTGGAGCGTTATTCGAACTGCAAGGCTTCTCACAGCTGAAGGCTTGAAAGCGCACTACTAAAGCATGATATTTACCTCGCTACAAGGGAGAGCTAATTGCCAAAATCTTCTCATTAAGTTTATCTAACTGCTGTATGAGGCCAACCCGGTAAATGTAATCTTTGATCCGTGGCAGTGGGTAGGTATCGTTCTTTGTGACAGCATTAACCTGCCTATAGTCCCTACAAATCATATGGCTCCCGTCTGGCTTTGGCACAAGTATGACCGGACTACTCCACTGGCTTAAGGCCCTTGTGATCAGCTGGTTTGAAAACATGAAGTCAAGCTCGACCTGCAGTATACTCCTGCGTTGTGGTGAGACACGGTAGGGGGATAGTTTAATGGGAGTTGCATCCCCTACGTCGATGTCGTGCAAGGCCAAAGAAGTGAGCCCTGGAGTATCACGGAACACACTGGGAGACTGAGATAAAACAGAGATTAGTTGGTTCGCTTGATCAGAGGGAAGATGACATAGTTTAGATGGTAATTCCCCCCAAGCTACTGAATTATACTGAAAGTTGGATAGGCTACATGACAAGTCAAAGTCTGCATGGATACCTTCAGGCTCTGGAACAGTCTGTTGCGGGTCAGTAAGAGAACTGAAGACTTTGTCCGCACCAGGCTGCCCACAGGTCCTGACATTCACTGCCACAGTGGGAGAATCTGGAAGAGAGGAATCAGGGGACCTATGGTAGGGTTTCAACATATTTATATGGAATACTTGCGTGGGCTTTCTCCTGTCTGGGGTAGTTACTAGATAATCGGTAATGCTCACCCTCTGAATGATCTTATATGGGCCCCTGAACTTGGCAGATAAAGGTTGGCCAAAAAGGGGGAGCAGGACCAAAACCTCATCACCGGGCTGAAACTCCCTCTCACGGGCTTTTCTGTCATACCAGGTCTTCATGGAGCTTTTAGCCACTGTCAAGTTTTGAGATGCAAACTCACATGAGGATCTCAGCCGGGTTTTGAAATCTGAAACATACTTGAGGTTTTGGTTCCCCTCCTGGCCAACTAGGCTATCCTGCAATAGTTGCAAAGGACCTCTTACCTGGTGACCGAAAACTAGCTCATTAGGGGAAAAACCCAGGGATTCAGTTGGAACCTCACGAGTAGCAAATAAAAGAAAAGGTACCCCCTTATCCCACTCAACTCCGGTCTCTGTACAATACTTACGTAACATTCTCTTTAATGTCTGATGATATCGTTCGAGAACCCCTTGACTCTCTGGGTGGTAGGTGCTAGACTTAACATGCTCGATACCCAACTCCTTCAGGGACTGCTGAAAAATGTTAGAGGTAAAATTAGTTCCTTGATCACTTTGCACCTCATGGGGGAAACCCATTCTGGTGAAGAATTTGAGCAGTTCCTTGATGACAGTTGGAGCAGAGGTAGTCCTTAAGGGTATAGCCTCTGGGTAGCGAGTTGCCATGTCCATGATAGTTAATAAATAAATGTTACCTTGGGAAGTCTTAGGCAATGGGCCTACAATGTCCACTACCACCCGAGTAAAAGGATTCTCGAAAATGGGCAAGGGCACCATAGGATATACAGGCATCTTCTGATTGGGTTTTCCTGTCATCTGGCAAGTGTGACACACTCTACAAAACTCCACTACATCTGCACGCATTCCTGGCCAGTAAAAGTGGGCTCTGATTCTGTCTAGAGTTTTTCTCACACCTAGGTGTCCTGCCAATGGTATACAATGTGCCATTTCCAAGATATCTCTACGACAAGGTTTGGGGACTACTACTTGATGGACATCCCAAGCCCCGTCATCGATTGGTCTGTGTGGCTGTCTCCATCTACGCCACAATACTCCTCCTTTGAGGTAGAAACATTCACCACCCTCCTTCTCACATTCCTCTTCACTCATGGCCCTGGCAGCTAACTCCTTGCATTCACTATCATCTCTCTGTAGCTCTACCAGGCCACTAGGACAATTTGGAGGGGTTTCATGGTCATCGTTAGGGTCAAGATGAGCCATAAAGGTGTCAGATAAATCCACCTCAGTCACATCATCAGGCACAGTTGGAGCGTCATTCACACTCTCATCCCTTTCATCAACTCTTACATTCGGTACATTTCTGTCTGAGGAAACTGCTACTTGAGACATTGAACGTGTGACAGCACACACAGGGAAAACAGTTGGCATCTCCTTTTCGAGCTCACCGGTTAGTGGCTCGTTAACAGGGGAAAGTGACAAAATGTGGTCTGGTCGGACCTTCTCACCTGCTACATCATTCCCCAAAAGGAGTGTTACCCCGGGCACAGGGATATCTTGGGACCTACACAAAGCTATGGTGGCCTCACCCTGTAGTAACTCACATTCAATTTCGCCTTTTACCAAGTGTGCATAAAATTGGCCTCCAGCACCTCTCATTACAACTGGTTCGTGGTGATGGGCTGGTCTATCAGAGTGAGAGCTGAGCAATCTCTGCCATACCCATAGCTTACTCTGACTGTTCCTTTAACTTATATATTTTCTAGATCTCAAGTGACGGCGTCTATTCCGTGGATTGACCTCCCAATCTACCAAGATTGGAAGCCAAAGTGTCACATTTTTCCCTTGCCCCTCAACTTTCTCTTCATAATTGCCGAGGGGCACAGGGCCCTGGGTTTCCCGGGCGTTTCCGCACCCTCCTCAGCTCCCCGCCATGGAGTGGCTTCGGTCACCCAGGCTTTATTGTGGTCGTCGGGGAGGGTTCTGTGGGGGCACTCGGTTATGGCCTTGGAATTGCTCGGGGCCTTGGGGCTGTTCGGCCAGGCAGCTTGGGGAACAACAACAAAAACAACAACAACAACTGGTTTGCCAGGTGGGCACTCAGTGTAAGGATTCACCATGAGAACCTGGTAGAACCTGTGTCTCTCAGAATTTTTACCTCATGCATACAACCATTTAATCTCACCTTGCCAGATGAAATAAAGGGACGGTAACTGTCCTGCACTGATGGTGAAATTATTATTGGCTTAACCCTAGTGGGTTGCACCACACATGCTACTACACCCCTGTCTAGATGATTTACGTTAGCTGCTAGGTACTCCTTCTGTCGGGAGTCCTGCATTAAAGGAACTTTGGGTGCTAGGTACTCCTTCTGTCGGGAGTCCTGCATTAAAGGAACTTTTGGTGCTAGGTACTCCTTCTGTCGGGAGCCCTGCATTAAAGGCACATATGGAGTTTGAGATACGGCGGCAACTGTCTGCCCCGATCTCTCGGTTTTCTCCTTGGCCCAGCACTGATAAGCTAGGTGGCCTCTCTTGCCACAACAAGTACATACTTTAGGGGATACGGGAACGTTCCCACTTTGAGCATTACTATTACTTTGGGGCCCACCTCTGTTACCATTGCCCTGAGTCGCATTTTTAGTTGGGGGAACAATTCTCTTTTGGCTAGCTGGGGAAGACGTTATAGGCTTGTGACTGGGTCTGTCAGATTTGTGATTGGGATACTTAAAATTAGAACTAGAATTATCGTAGGGCTTCTTTCCACGATATTTGTTGTTGAGTACGTATGTGTCAGCCATGTCAGCGGCGTCGGCAAGACAATCTACCTTTTTCCCCTTTAAATGATAGGATACAGAAGAATCAATTTTCCATAGGAAATTTTCTAACAGGACCAACTCCTTCAGATCGTTGTAGCCTGTGACTTTCTTACTCTTGACCCAATGATTGAAAGTTTTAGTCATGGTCCTGGCAAATACCTTATGGGTTTCTTCTACTTTCTTCTGTTTTTTACGGAAAGATTGCCTGTAAGCCTCAGGCTGCAATTGATAGGTTTTTAGGATAGCTTCTTTGAGATTGTCATAATCCTGCCTAACTTCTGCTACTTCTGACAAATACGTGGCTCGAGCCTGCCCTGTCAAAACAGTTTGTAACATAAAACGCCATTGATCTCTTGTCCACTTCATACCTCCAGCAACTTCCTCAAACAAAACAAAGAAATCCTGCACATTATCCTTAGTGAAAGGTGGAATGACACTAGTCATAGTCAATCCCAGAGGGGGAGCAATTACGGGAGCATTTGTATTGACATTTAGTTGAGCCGTACGATATTGATATTCACATTGTTCGGTCGTTGCACTGGCATTTAGTCTGGCTTGTTCGGTCTTTGCTTCGGCATTTATTCTGGCTTGTTCGGTCTTTGCTTCGGCATTTATTCTGGCTAGTTCCAGTACTTGATCACCGGTCAAACCAGGTGGCAATTGTTCATAAAGTTGGCTAGGTTTACTCGGGATCCCACCAACTGCTCCGTCACCTTCCTCGCCTTCTACAGGGAACAGGTGGGTTTTAACCTCTGAAGTGCGCATGGGGGTAATTGGAAACGTCCCCCTGTGCTGACGTATTTGAGGTGTTTCCGTCACTAAAATATTCATTGTGCCATTAATAGCATTAATACTTAAACATATGTGCCTATTATGGGTTGATTATAAAGGTATTAACCTGAAACAACAATAAAACGAGTGAAAACAGCGTTTGGATGGTCAAAATCGGAGATATAGCCCGCGAGTTGTATAATGTATGGGTGAGGCAAACTGCTTTCCCGCCAATTTCCCCCAAGGCCACTGAGACACAGTCGATCGATACTCTCTCTCTCTCTCTTGCACTCGCTTGCCATCAGTGATGACAACACCCTGCTTGCAACTCGCTAATGTTAGCACGAAAATATACCTCAGAATAAGGGAATAACAGGGAAAATAGGTGATAACTGAAGGAGAGGAGGAAAGTGGGGAAGGAGGGGAGGTAGAGGACTGAGATTTTGCATGGCCCAGGGGCCAAAAAAAAATAAAAAAATAAAAAAATAAAAATATTTTTTTATTTTTTTTTCGATGTCAAAAGTTGATTTTTTTTTTCACTCACTCATAAGAGTCTCCCCGCAGTCCGCCGGGGGAACTCTTAAGAGTCTCCCAGCAGTTCCCGGGTTAATGGTCTGAGCCACCTCTACTTTGGACATGGTTGAGACAGTTAATTGGAGATGTGAGGCAAGCACTTTCAGTTCGGATTTTGACAGACAGTCAATATCAGGGGCTGTGGGGTCTGATTCTATGAAAACTCTAGCATCTTAGTCATTAATTAGATGAGGCATGATTAATATTTGATTTTTAAGTAGTGAAACGGTAATGAAACTGAGTGACACTGTATGAAACGAATCCTGGCGAGGTCGCCACTCTTCTGTTATGTATCTTGATCCTCAAGTGGTTAACTTGATGAATCTAGATAGCACAGATATATATTAAGGTATCAGTCAGCTGAAGGCAAAACAAAAGTAAAATCTAATAAAATTATTTCCTGTTGTTGCTTCCTTTCCTTTTGGAGCTTAGGACTTAGTATCCTTTATTGACTGATACTCTTTAATTATGAAAAATACTGAAACTAATTAAAGTCATGTAGTATTTATAAAGAATTATTATTTAACCAAAGCTTAGTAGGCTATGGTTATGAACCGAAGAAGTTCTATCTAAAGAAGGACTATTAATTCTATAAAAAGTCTTGAAAGATAAATATTAAAGTAAGACTATTTCTGTCTCTTACCCTTTTTGAAATGAATAGATAGTTTTCTTATGTCCTTTTATTTATATTTAATGTAGTTATTCTTGGTTCTTGTCTTACGTTAACAGTATTATATTATTATTATCATCAGGATTTATATCAAAGTCACATAAAAAGTTAGATATATATTTAATAATTAGTTAAATGTATTTCTTAACCACGTAACATTGAGGTTTGATTATGAGTAAATTAAGTTACAGGATCGCTTCATAGATTCTATTCAGGTCTCACTCAAATAATATGAAAAGCAAAAATAATATTTTGAAACTAAAAGAATTTTCTTCAGCTTAGGAAATCACTAGAAGTAATATTAACACAGCCATGTTAGTCTAAGGCGATATTACTAATATGGGACAATAGCATCACCGTACTAAGCACTGCTAAGCAATGTAAGCTTAATTAAAAGAAAATTAAAGAACTCGTAAGTATTAACCCTCCAGCCCCGGCTATGTATTATATATATATTCCTCGAAACCCGGGTGTTTTGGCCGAAAAACGTCTAGGCTAGGCTACCGTATATTCGTTAATCAGACTGCTTCCCGCATTCCCGCGCACCCCCAAGCGTAGCTGTGTTATTTACCTGTAGAATGGCATTAAGTAGAGCTCTCTAAGTCAACTGGTTGAGCTGTGATGCTGATTTCATTGGAGATAACTTTATGGCCAAAACAGCCACTTTACACCACTTTTCGATACTTAACAACAACATACAGGCACACACGAACAAGCGACGCTCTCCTTCTTGTGGCCGGAGATGAGGGGCGTCGGTCCAGCCGGCTGTTGTTTACATGCGTCGGACCGACGCTTCGCACACGAAGCTCACAGGCTTTCAACCACTGGGCGTTCAAGAGGCCTTCCGGGTACCTGTTATATGCTTTTTTATGGGCGTTCAAGAGCCCTTCCGTGGTGAGAGGGTTTATTAATATAAAACAATAGTATTACTTTCATCATAACCCAATTACTTAAAGAGTTGCTTTAGTCCACAAGTTAGTCAACTAAAATAGTTAAGTACATAATAATAGCGTTAACGTTAATTCCCAATCACTTATCTCACTAACCAACATAACGTAAGTGTTTACACCGAACACACTTAACACACACTTATATAATCTGACTGACAGTCACAATCCCATTATAATACTTCACCCCGTCTTCCTCCAGCTGCAAGTTCACCTTCCCCAACTCCAAATGAGACTGATTTGAATGCCCACTACTCGGGTCTTATATACTAAACAATGATGGTGTAGGAACGAATCAGGAGGCGAGTGATGGTGCGCGCCCCTATCATAGCTCCTCGAGTTGCATAGCTGGTGCGTGGACCAATGGGGTCTCCTGGCGTCGATCATACGTCATAGCGTCGGGTCATCAAAGTAGTTTGCAGGTTCCCCTATGACGCACGCAGGTGTGAAGGCTTGTTTGCTGGTATGCGGGCGAGCTGGTTTCCCACTCGCTGGTTCGCTCGCTAGTCTGCTTCGCCGCTTGGGTAGTTTGACACTCCTTCAACTCTAATTCTAACTCTTAAATTAACATACAGGGCTCCGTATGTCAGAACATGTTAATAGGAATGAACTCTGAGGAGAGGTTAGTTATCAAGGCAATAAGTTGATGATAAGGAAGTGTGAAGATTAGTGAAATCCGTATTTTGGAGTGAACAGGTGCCTGACACATCCCATGATTATTAACTATTCTAAATCTAGACTATGAGCCAGTCAGTCACAGATGCTTGAGTCAAGGTGAGGCCGCATGCATTTATGTCCGGGGACAGAGGGAAAACACATACTCAGGACGCACAGACAGGGGAAGATACAAAGACCTACATGAATAAAGGCGTCTTTGTTTATCACAGTCACAAGTTGAAGTTCGTCGGGGACGAGCAACTGTCTGCTGTATCGGTAAAGGTCAGTAATCATCCGTGTAAAAGAAACGAGAACGGCAAAATTCTTCAGTCGTTGTAAAATGTGAGGACTGGAACGAAATTTGTACTAAAATGGTGAGTGGAATAACTGTATCTATTTATGAGAAATAGAGTTCACAGTTGTGTTCCTCTAATAGCGGAGTCAGGGCAAACTGAACTTTCGCCATTTGAATAGAGATACGGAGATGTTCAACAGGCAACAGGTCAGTGGGGACCCGACTTAGTGCAGCATCTACTAAGTTTGCGAAGACCGCCCTTGTAATGGCGCTTATATATTGAACATCATCATCCGTGGTCTGCAGGAACTCGTAAAGGTACATGACTTTATTTGTGGGTTTCCCATCAACTATTAAGGAGTTAACCACCTGTGTCAGATTATGTCATGTGTGCTACGACCGAGTGTATGAGATTGATCACATTCTTCTTGCTTGGGAGTCATACATCTAGATTCTATATGGCTTTTGCTTCAGTCTCCAGGCTAATGAGTCTCTTTCTTAGCTTTTGTACTTCAGAAGCGTGGGCTGTTCCAAAGAGCTCATAGGAGAGTAGGTCAGCAAAGTAAAAGAGTCCTCTCGTCGCACGTGTGTGAGTGCGAGTGTTTGGTTACCGGGGTAAAGTCATCAGGTAGTACCAAAATTAATCATCCGTAGATTACGATTTAATACGAGCTACGCCAAAACGTGAAACGTAACTGTAAGTCGTAAATCACCAGGCATCATCTGATTAGTTAGTAGGGAACACATTAACCAGGTCATCTTTCTTGGGGGGAAAGGGTAAAATTCTATTTGCAGAGGTGCAGTAGAATTCTTCACACATGGCCAGTAGGATGTACTGGAATGAGCGGCTTGCTCTGTCAGATAATGTGTCGTAAACAGAACGAAAGATCTTTTTGGTGGATCTGAATTGAAATTACTACTATTTCAAGTAATTATGTTGCTAGTTTCTCTAGAGGAAGTTCTTCTAAATTTGTGGCTTTAACAGAACATTGGTCCTCTCTGTTAGCATACTGGAGTTTATTGCCGAAATGCAGGATTGTCTGCGGAGGCAGTCAGGAGAGGTACAGTGGTTGTACCGTAGGAGGTAGGTCTACAGGTATGTTATGGCCATTCAGCGAGTGTTGAGTACTCATCCAGATTAACCTGTAACCATCAAAATGATTTTGTTTTGTGAGTGGTATCGTCTAGACTAACAAGCTTAGTCTTGAATGAGTTAAGACATTCTTAATACTTGTAGATAACTTACCTTAACACTTACTATGAAGAGGAGTTTTGAGTTCTCTTCGGCATTTATCCTCATAATTTTTGCATCGGGTGCGTGTAAATGATCTGGGACTGGAAGCTGGATCTTGCTAAAGACTTTCAGGTGTCTCTTAGCGTCTGATTTGGCTGTATAAGAATAATCTAGAGGAATATAGATTTCTTCGTAGCTTAGCTGTAGCCAGAAATCACGTCAGAAGCTAGTCTTTTATACCTGTCTGTAGGCTTGTGAAAACTCTTCAAGGTAATGTAAGGCCATGTAGGTTTTCCTTTAAGTCTAGATTATCTTAAGGTTTACATGATGTTCCAAGATTTCAAAGATATTTATGTTAGCTGAGGTACTTTGCAGTCAACTAACCCAATTGAGAATGGAATCTGTTGTGCAAATACATGCTTTCTCAAGTAGATATCACCCTTTGATTCTTTCACATTGTGCTTGGTTTCCATCCGGTTTTCGGCGAGGGGGTGCCTAGGAGAGGAATAGCGAACAAGTGAGGAATGGGCGAGCTTGTTGGTAATTGGGTCTATTGTATCCTTCTTTAAGCAGGAATAGGACAAACTAGTCTGAAAGATTATATTCAACACAAACCAACTGGAACTGCTTACATCTGGCATCACCTGGGGCAATTCAGCAATTCCAAAGAAACACTGTGAGCTGTAGGAATGTCTCTTACCACCGCTTTAGTCTGCCAGTGAGAATTTATCACCTTTGAGTACCATTTTGTCCTTGCCAGTCTGTCTGAGTAGAGGTCGAAGGAAGGCTCAAGGCTAACATTTCACGAAGGTTTTGACTCCTAAGTTGTTGCAGGAGTTAACCTTTCTGAGTTGTGATATCTAATCTTTATGTTATTCATCACTTTCCTTATGTAACCAATGACTAGCATCTTGACTATGTCACTTGGCATTTTGAATGTTGTACGGAGCTCTTGTGAGAAGAGTTGTGTGTACGAGTGTGAATGTTGAGCATGTTTTGACTGGAATATAGGCAAGCATTTGGAAATGGAAAGGTTCAGATGTGAGAGAGTGGGAGTGGGGAATGGGTGTGTGTGCTGGAGTGAGTGAAGGAACAGCGAGAGAAGGTGCATGTTTGTTTGTAAGTAGCAAATGGAAGGAATGATTATGGGTCTGTGGGTTCAAGGATTGTGTGGGTGAGAATGAAAGTAGGAATACAAATGTGGGTGATTGTATGCGTGTATGCCCCGACAAAGGTTATACTTGAAAGAAAGAAAGAGGAGTTCTGGATGAATGTGGAGGTGTGCCTGGAGAAGTTTGACAAGAACGAAAGAATATTTCTGATTGGGGATATGAATGGTAAGGTGGGTGATAGGAAAGTTGAGGGAGTGGTGAGAGGGTGGGGGTACCATCAGAGGTGAATGGGAATGGTAGTGCACTTGTGGACGTATGTGTGGGGAGGAGGCTTTGGATAGCCAACACCTTCTTCCGACACAGAATGATCCACAGGTACACGTGGAAACGGATGTTGACGATGAAGGATAAGACAGTGGTGGAACGAAAGTCATTGATTGATTATGTATGTGTGGATGAACGAATGAAGAAATCTGTGATGGATGCTAGGGTGTATAGGGGTATTGGAGGGGGTCTGTCTGATCATTATGTAGTGGTAGCTAAGGTTAGGATACAAAAGAAGTGGGTGAGGAGAGCTGGAGGGAGGCGAGAGGAGGGTTGAGAGGTTGCAGGAGGAGGAAGTCAGGGAGGAGTACAGGAGAGCAGTGGAAAGACGACTAGGTGGGTTTGACCTGGAAGTTATGGAGGAAGTGGAGGAGATGAGCAAGGTGTTTAAGGATGATATCTGTGCAGCATGTGAGGAGGTGTGTGGAGTGAGGAGAAGAGGGAGGGGAGTGAAAGGTACAGCATGGTGGACAGAAGAGGTAAGAATAGCTGTGGAAGAAAAGAAGAATGCATATAGAGAGTGGTTGGGTAGTAGAGGGAATGAAGATTTCGAGAGACAGAAACAAGCGAGGTACGTGGAGAGTAAGAGGGTGGTGAAGAGAGTAGTGAAGGAAAGTAAAAGAAGAGTAGATGAGGAATTTGGAAGGAATCTTAGTGTAAAATGGAGGGAGAGTAAGAAACTGTTCTGGAAAGAAGTCAAGAAAGTTAGGGAAGGTAGCAAGGGAAACAGTAAGGGTGTGAAAGATAAGAATGGGAGAATGCTAGCCGAGAAGCAAGAGAGAGTTGAAAGATGGAGGGAGTACTTCAGTGAGTTGCTAAATGTAAGGAATGAAGAGCCAGCAAACATAGCTGGATATGGTATGGAAGGGAGAAGAAGAGAAGTAGTGGAGGAGGAGGTGGGGATCAGGAGGTCAGAAGTGTGGGAAGCCATGAAAAGAGTGAAGTTGGGGAAAGCACCAGGAACAGATGGAGTGTGTGGGGAAATGTTGAGGTATGGTGCTGAGATAGTGATAGAATGGGTATGAAAAATGTGCAAACTAGCATGGGAGAAGGGGAGTGCACATGATGACTGGAAGACTGGCATAATAGTCCCCCTATATAAGGGCAAAGGGTAAAGAGGAGTGTGTGGTAACCACCGAGGAATATGTCTTCTAAGCGTAGTAGGGAAGGTATACAGTAGGGTAGTGATTGAGAGAGTGAAGTGAGAACGGATAAATGGATAGGCGATGAGCAGGGAGGTTTTAGGAAGGGAAGAGGATGTGTAGATCAGATTTTTACCCTGAATTGTGTTGTGGAGAAGTATCTGGAGAAGAAACAAAAGGTGTATGTTCCTTTATGGACTTGGAAAAGGCCTATGACAGAGTGGATAGAGAAGGTTTGTGGAAAGTACTTGGAATATACGGAGTAGAGGGCAAGTTGCTGAAAGCAGTGAAGAGCATGTATGAGGGTGCAAAGGCGGCAGTACGTGTGGAGAGTGAGCAGAGCGAGTTCTTTGACCTGAATGTTGGTTTGAAACAGGGGTGTGTGATGTCCCCGTGGTTGTTTACTATATATATGGATGGAGTCATGAAAGAAATACTATGAAGAGCAGTGGATGTTGGTGTATCGCTGAAAAGGGAGGGAATTGAGTGGAAGCTACCTATACTGCTGTTTGCGGATGATACAGTTCTGATGAGTGATAATGAATGGGAGTTGCAGGGTCTGGTAAATGAGTTTGGAACAGTGTGCGAAAAACGGAATTTGAAGGTAAATGCGTGGAAGAGCAAGGTTATGGTCTTCGAAAGGGGTGAAGTCACAGAGTGGGAGGTGAAGCTGAACGGTCAGGCTATGGAGATCGTCAACTCTTTTAAGTATCTGGGCAGTGTGTTGAGTAAAGATGGGACTATAGATGAAGAAGTGCGGGAGAGGGTACAACAGGGGAAGAGGGTTGTAGGAATGCTAAAAGCAGTAACAAGAAATAGGGTGGTCAGTATGGAAGTGAAGAAGTCCTTGCATGACTGTGGTAATCCCGACACTTACTTACGGAAGCGAAGCATGGACGTTGGTTGAGAGACTCAGACCAAGAGTGAGAGCAGTGGAAATGAATTACTTAACACCTTACGAGCGGCCTATGCGGTTTATTTATGTGTACCGCACAGCGGGGTGTTTTTAGCCAAAATAGGGCTGTTTACGTGATCATTTTCATGCCTAAATAAGACCCAGAACGTAAAACAAGTACCTATCCCTGAAAGGGCATAAACAGAGCTTTCGAATGACACCATAACGATCCTTGTATGATGGATAGTTTTCTTGCAATAACCGTGCAACGCGAGTGCAAAAAGCAGGTAATTCGGTGCTTTCAGTACATAATTGAGTATGTAGCGAGTGAGAGAGGGAGGAGGGAGCTGAGATTTGTGTCAGTAGGTTCGCCGCGGTGGTCTGGAGCAGTCATACGCTCGCTAGTCTCCTGCCACCACTTGTCTCTCTCTCTCAGCCACATTACGTGCTGAAATTGCCACTCGACCTATGTCGAGCGCCGCCACATAGTCCAGCTTTATTTAACTCGACTTATGTTGCTCGCCGCTAAATAAGGGTTAAGGAGTGCGTGCGGAGTTACATGGAGGGATAGACAGACTAATGAGGAAGTAAGAAGGAGGTGTGTGGAGGTAGATGTGCTGGAAAGTGTGAAAAGGAACAACTTGAGATGGTTCGGCCATATGGAACGTATGGAAAGCGAGAGAATGACTAAGAGGGTGTACGAGAGCGAGGTGGAGGGACAGAGAGGGAGAGGTAGACCGAATGAGAGGTGGTAGGATGGAGTGAGGAAGTCATGAACGAAGGTGGTGCTGGTTGGGGGGGAGGGGTGTTGACTGACTGGGGACAGAGGTGCATGGGGCGGTTCGTTCGTGGCCACCCCTTCGGGGATCACGGTGTCAGGAAATAGATTGATAGATTTTGATAAGCTCTGCCTCGTAAGACTTGGAAACATCTTATTATAATTCTAACCTTAAGTTTGTATTTTAAGTGCGACTTTAGAAGGTAAATAACTGCACAGATCGTACTATTCGATGAGAATCCTTTCTGCTCGACTCGAGATTGGCTTACTTGGACATCTCGGATACCGATCATGAAGGTACAGTCAAGTCTTCTGGTGTCTATCCATGAAGTGATGGAGTTCCACTTAAGAAAAAATTAGACTTTTGAGTTACTCTGAAAACTTTGTTCCCCTTATTCCTATGGCATGTAGGAGTTCTGATGGATCAGGTTGTGGGAAGTATTTCCTTAACTTGGCTAGAATATGCTGCGTGGTTGTCTTTGTGGTGATCAACCACCTAAAACTATTCCATACTTGGTTACCAACCGGGTTGGTGACTACCAAAGGAAGGACGTGTGTTTTAGACTTACCTATGATTACTTTTTAGGGCTATGTAGTGCTTTGGTTAAATTCTATAGTGTTGTTAGTCGTACACTGCGGAAGGCGACTACAAGCCTAAGTCTAGGTCTTCGTAGCTTCAGGAGAATGTTTACCTATGCGTTGAAAATACCGGAGTAGATGCGCAAATCATTCTATAACTCTACGGCGGCTCATATCCTCTACAGGGTTTTCCTGCAGGATGTCTTAGTACATTGTAGTTCTGGATGCCGTTGGTAATGTACTTACTTGTGCTGTAAAAGGTCTTTCCACATCGGCTATAACTTTCGGGTAATGTTCTGGGAGCCATACCCTATTCTTCTCATAATTCTTTGTCTTCCGGATACTACTAGGAAACTATCCAGGTAACCCAATTGGAAGGTGTGCACCTTCTCTAGTACGAGTCCTTCTGAGCTGTGGATGCGAGCGAGAGTAATATTGTTTTGCAATACGGCTCTTGATCCTAGCACTCTTAGGATCTTGCAGGTGAAACTGGTCATGCTTGTTGACACAGTCGCTACTATAATGATCGAATGCAGGAAAGAACGCGTAATGCGTGTTGTGTATGTACTTCGAGGGTGTTGACCCAACTGAGACCTATGCACCATCGACTTGGAACAGATTCCAAGGATGTGCAAACCAACTGCCCATGCTTGTTGGAACAGCTGTTACTAAATCAGTGCTGGGGATAAATCGGATCGAACACAGTACGGAGTACCGGAACAACTATGGGTGAAGCTCAATCTGTGAAACTTCATGTTGATGTGGTTATCCTTCAGATTCATTATGTCGTGGACATAGCTAATTTATGCTTGTGCGGAACCTTTCTTTGCTTAGGCGTTTCGGCTACGCAAACTATGTGTGAGTTTCGTAGGATACCTGTGTCAAAAAGGTGTCTGCCGCCACAAGAATGTATTGGGGACTACGTGTGGGACCTTGGTGTGAGGTTGAAACCACCACGTAAAACTGGTTTAGTCACGTATAACCTTAGTGTAAGGTGTTGATTGTGACGCAAAATGTCGACCGTGGAGGGGTCTCATTTTCTGCGACTCCGGGGAGTTTGTACTGCATAGAGTCTGGCAATTTTAGATTTGGGACTACCGGATTTGACATGCTGGTAGGAACCAGAATCGCGAAGAAGGCGACTTATCTCTTGGTCTACGTGGGGTGTCTACACGAGGGCAATCCTTTGCGTCGTGTCCATATACAGTCGACGCTCCATTTAACAGACGTCGATTTAATGGATTTCGGATTTAACGGACTCCAGCTGGTAAATTAGGCATCTAAAATCAACCAAATTTTTTAGACATAATATCGAGTCTACACACAGGTATCGAGTCTACACACACTCAGATGTAACATATAAACTAAACACTATGGTACACAATGCTAATATAATTGCCCAATAATGTATATAATGCTTATTGTTTGGCATTATGAGTATTGTACATATCAGTAATGGGCGAAATTGTAACTATCCTGGAGACGCCATTTGCAATGTTTACGTTTTGGCCTGACGCTACGGTACAACGATCCGGTACCTGAACTTTCGGTACAGTAACAATATCGTCACCTTTTCGTTTTATTTTATTTCGTAGGCTACAAATTTGCATCCACATAATATATTATGGTATTATTGGGTATTATTGTAATAAATAAAACACACTTTGATATTGCTTTCTATTTATCCCATAAAATATTACGAACTATGAATACTTTGGTAGTATCCAAAATAGTAGGCTACAGTATTGCGTACCAAAACAGACGCTGCACCGTATTGTTTGACTGAACAGGGACGGCAAAATGTAAACATTGCAAATGGCATCTCTAGGATAGGGTTTATTTATAATTTTGCCCATTACTGATATGTACAATACTCATAATGCCAAACAATAAGCATTATATACATTATTGGGCAATTATATTAGCATTGTGTACCATAGTATGTAAATAAGGTAAGAATTTTTTTTTTTTTGTCATTTTATTAATGAATAGGCTAGGGCCTAACCACTTTTCAGGGGTCATTTGCACTTAACGGACTTTGCTTCCCCCCTAAAAGTCCGTTAAATGGAGGGCCGACTGTACTGTACAAACGAAACAATATCCTCTTTGTGCGGGTCTCTCACGTTGTGAAGGGCGAGGGTTCCGTTGTGGTTTTCCTGCCCTGCGAGGTATTGTCTGCACTCGGGACCTACGTTGTGACGTTTGATTTTGCTGTGGGCGTAATTGTGGATGGCGTGTCCAGCAATTCTCTCTTGTATGACCAACTTTATGGCAGTGGCCACACTTCTTAGGAATTATACCAGTTCTTCTCGAAGGCGAAGGCGTCGGACTGGGTCTGCGACTCGCCCTGCAAGAGTGGTTTCTCCTTGCATTATGATTGCAGTAGTCACATACTGTCTGTGATACTGTCACCATCTCACTAGCTCTTCTTGGACTGGCAAGCGGAATTAGCTCGGGGTCTGGTCTGGTAGTTGTCCAGGGGCTCAGAAGATTCACACGTCCTAGTATTGGAGCTTCTCCTTGAACTGACACGGGAACAGATGCGGGAACAGTCTCTGTTGTGCTGCCTGGAATCTCGGGAGCTGGGTCCAGCGAGGTCACAGAAGCAGTATCTGTCTCCGATGCATTGTCTGAATCAGTGTCCGAAGGTGACTCCGGGGACTCCAGAACAGTCTCTAGACTTGGAGGAGACCTTGGAGTTTTTTCAACTTCTGGTGTGAGGGGTGTCTCTGGCAGTTGCTCGTCGGCTATTCCAGTGATACTATCGTAGACAGAAAGAGTGAGTAGGAACTGCCTGTAATTTGTTGTCTGAAATTGAGCTGTTGCTTGAACGAGGTTGAGAGCACTTCCTGGTATCAGATGCTTCTGGACAAGGGCAATTCGTTCCTCGTCCCTGACAATGGAATGGGATTCCCCGTATCTCTATTTCCTTCAGAAATTGTTTAATTCCCCCTGGGTAATTAGGGCACTTTATCCAGCAAACATAGGCAAGTGGACTGTATGCTATGTCTGAGCATCCACGTGAGAATTGCCTCTGGCTGTAGCTATAGTGATAGCTGGCATAGCTGTAGCTGTCATAGCTGTAGCTGTAGTTGTAGCTGTCATAGCTGTAACTGTCATAGCTGTAGCGGGAGCTGTAGCTGTAGCTGTCTTAGCTGTAGGTGTAGTAAGTTCTGCTGAAGACTTCTCTACATCTCCTCATGTTCCTTATGTACGTGAATGACCTGCCGATAGGCATAAACTCTTACATGTCAATGTTTGCAGATGACGTAAAAATGATGAGACAAATAACAAATAAAAGTAGTTGTGAGGAGCTGCAAGGGGATTTAGATAAAATATACGAATGGAGCACCAAGTGGAAAATGAAATTTAATATAAGTAAATGCCATGTGTTAAATATGGGAAGAAGTGTGAATAGACCAAATTGGGAGTACAGGATGGGAGATAATATAATTAGCAAGGCCGAAAAAGAAAAATATTTAGGGTTGATTATACAAGATAATTTGTCGCCAGAGAAACATATTAACAAGCTCTTTAGCGGAATGTATGCAATGGCCGGGAATATGAAAGTTGCTCTGAACTACTTGGATGAGACCATGGTAGCGAAAATTATGAAGAGTATGATTAGACCAAGATTGGAGTATGCAGCAGTGGTGTGGTCCCCGCATCTAAAGAAGCATATTCACAAGTTAGAAAGAATCCAGAGAGCAGTCACTAGATTGGTTCCAAGTCTCAGAGAACTGCCATATGAAGGGAGGCTAGACAAATTAAATCTACCGAGTCTAAAAGAGAGGAGAGAGAGGGGAGACATGATAATGATGTACAAATGTACCCGGGGGCTGGAGAGGCTGGATAGGGAGGATATATTAATTATGGATACAGGAATAACTAGAGGCCACAGCTACAAAGTAAAAAGACCTACCTGCAAGAACGATATCAGGAAGTTTAGCTTCCCCTATAGATGTATTGACAAATGGAATGGGCTGGAGGAGGAGGTGGTAGGGGCAAGGAACATCCATATTTTCAAGAAAAAATTTGATAAAAAGTAGACTGAGAGACGGGACAACACGAGCTTAGCTCAACTCCTGTAAACTACAATTAGGTAAATACAATTAGGTAAATACACTTGCCTCTATCTAACTTACCCTTAGTCCTGGAAATTTATAAATATTAAACTTACCTTTGTAATGCAGGTGTTGTACACTATCGTTTGTACAAATATTTAAAATGTAGGATGTTTGTAGGGGAAAAATTCTGATAAGTGCTTGGCACAGTCTCAGAATAACATAACCTTGGTGCCTGGGCGACACGAAGGGCCTTATATTTGTTGTGCAAATATGTTAGAAGTTCTCTTGCGCTAAGGATGTATCAGGGTGGCCCGATGTCTCCTTGAAAGGGTTAGCTAGTCGTTCAGTCAAGTCGTCAATGTCAGAAGCAAGTTTTTCCCTACTTCTGTCCCAAGCTCTGTGTCTGACTGAGGCTCAATTCCCGTTCCTTCAAATTCCTCTTCTGTGTTGCGAAGAGAATTAACCCTCTCACCACGGAAGGGCTCTTGAACGCCCATAAAAAAGCATATAACAGGTACCCGGAAGGGCTCTTGAACGCCCAGTGGTTGAAAGCCTGTGAGCTTCGTGTGCGAGGCGTCGGTCCGACGCATGTAAACAACAGCCGGCTGGACCGACGCCCCGCATCTCCGGCCACAAGAAGGAGAGCGTCGCTTGTTCGTGTGTGCCTGTATGTTGTTGTTAAGTATCGAACAGTAGTGTAAAGTGGCTGTTTTGGCCATCAAGTTATCTCCAATGAAATCATCATCACAGCTCAACCAGTTGACTTAGAGAGCTCTACTTAATGCCATTCTACAGGTAAATAACACAGCTACGCTTGGGGATGCGCGGCAATGCGGGAAGCAGTCTGATTAACGAATATACGGTAGCCTAGCCTAGACGTTTTTCGGCCCAAACACCCGGGTTTCGAGGAATATATACAGTAAAAGTCCGTTAATCCGACGACCGATGATTCGAATCTCCCAATAGTCCGAATTTCAAGAAGTCCCAAAGTCCCCTTTTTGAGGCATTAGGCCACTCAAATGACACATAATGGAGCACACACATATCATATGTTCATGAATTCACTTTAAAAGTTTACCATCGTCATTGTAGCCTATTACCTACTTCAAAACATTCAGATTAATGGTCAAAGGAAGCTACTGATATAAACGTAAACACCTTCTTCTTCTTCCACATCGTCTGCTAGAGAGTTTGTTTTGCTCTTGAACGCATCCTTGGGACGCTCCGATGCGCTACTGGCTTGCACCGCATTTTCTGCAAGCGCATTCAGTCTTGAGCTTGAAAACGCACCTTTGGACGTATTAGTCTTGAGCTTGAAAACGCACCTTTGGACGTTCCGATACGCTACTATTTATAGTTCAGTGATCGGAGCATCCCATGGGTGCTTTCAAGACAACAAGACAAGGGTGCTTTCAATACAATATAATATAACAGAGCACGTCACAAAAGGAAAATCACAAAATGAAAATTACAAGAACCTCTCAGGGAAGTTCCGTTGTTAAGGCATTACTTCCCGAACCACATCTGATCTGATCTTCAAGAGCAAGACAAACTCGCTAGTAGACGGAAGAAGAAGAAGACGTTTATAGCAGCAGATTCCTTTGACCATTAATCTGAATGTTTTGAAGTAGGTAATAGGCTACAATGACAATGGTAAACTTTTGAAGTGATTTCATGAACATATGATATGTGTGTGTGCACCATTGTGTCATTTGGGTGGTCTAGTGCCTCAATGTTTTCGTCATACACAGGTTCATAGGGGTAAAGTCCGATAATCCGAAAAATCCACTAATCCGAACGAGGGCCGGTCCGCTGCCCTTCGGTTTAACGGAAGTTTACTGTATATAATACATAGCCGGTGCTGGAGGGTTAAGGACATGGGGGCAAATGCCACTTTTGGTAAAGATACCTGAGCTGAATGTCATTGACAAATAATCCCACAAAAAAAATGTTAGCACTGGTACAACATAAGAACATAAGAACATAAGAAAATGGGAGTCTGCAAAAAGCCGATCGGCCCACACAAGGCAGATCCCTGTCACACCCAACCCCAATTACAAGGCCCAACTCACTAATACCTTGAGTACTGCCCCCACCAAAATGGTCAGTGATTAACACAAGATTATGGGGGTCTGCTGAGCGCCGATTGGCCCACACCTGGTAGATCCCCCTCACACCCAACCCATCTCGTCCATATGCCTATCTAATTTTATCTGAAAGCTCCCTATCGTTCTTGATCCCACTATATCACTTGGTAGCCTATTCCACCCATCTACAACACTGTTACCAAACCAATATTTGCCTATATCTTTTCTGAAACGAAATTTATCTAATTTGAACCATTTGTACGAGTTCTTTCGCTATCACTAAGCTTTAGTACATTTTTCATGTCCCCTTTATTAATCCCACTAACCCACTTGAATACCTCTATCATATCCCCTCTAACTCTGCATCTCTCTAACGAATGTAAGCCTAATTTCTTCAACCTTTCTTCATACGGAAAATTTCTAATATTATGGATAATTTTTGTCATTCTACGTTGTACTCTCTCCAATGAATCTATGTCCATTCTGTAATAATAAAATGTTAAGACGTTTGCCACATTAGTTTGGTGGTTTTAGAACCATTTGCAACATTTCGTCGGCAACATTAAGACCTTTTCTGTCACATAGATATAGCAATAACAAGCCTGTAATTTAAGTGGAACCGGCCTTCTGTCTGGACATTTTTCTACCGGAAAATGTACCAACTTACCTCGAAAGTGGGTCTGGGAAGTCTTTATTATCATAAAGTATTAAATATAACCATAATAGCTTAGTGTAAAAAAAAACCATATATATATATATATATATATATATATATATATATATACCGGTATATATACAGTATATATATATATATATATATATATATATATATATATATAGTATATATATATATATATATATATATATATATATATACAGTATATATATATATATAACTTACTTCCTAGATTGTCCGCTGCTAATTCGTTGAAAATTGGGTGAATCCGTTTACACTTGGCGAACAGCATACCTTTGCCGGCGTTGAACCGGTAACACTCTGTTATCACTAAGTTGAACTCGCTGAGATACATCCACAACGGGTCAAAAACGGTACTTGGATTAACAACATTTTTGGTAGAAAGGATTTCTCTTAACCTCACACCTGTACTCTAGTTTGTATGCATGAATGATGGTGGTTAGTCTGATGAGTGAGCGTTGAATATTGATACAGGAAAATTCTGGAAAATTCAAGTTAGTAAGGCACTGTATAGGAATACTCTCTTACTATAGAAATTGGAAACAAGGTAACACAGGCAAGAGAAAAGAAATTATCCTCTGCTAAAATAAATTTCTTGAGAAATTTGTGTTGGTAAACTAATACTTACTGTAGGCCTCAAAATTTAATTCACTGAGAGAAATTAGAATTAAAAGGAAGTTAATATAAGTTTCTTAGTGCGAGAATAAAAGTTTTTAAAGCAAGACTTGAATTTACTAATTCGAAATGGAGTTAAAATGTACGTACAGTCACACTTTAAAATTCGTAGAGTAAGTAAGTAGAGATAATTTGCTAAATTTTGTTTAAAGAAAGCACTGGCTATTGCTGTGTTGTGGATTTACTAGGACTAACTAGTACCATTTTGTTTCCATTGTTATTATGTTTGACCAACCTATACAAGTAAAGGGTATTGTAGTAGTAAAGGCGGCTTGAAGGTTTGATGTCTATTTCCAATCAGCTGTTGTAGACTGAAGATTGAAGTGGAGGTCCCGTAGAGTTGACTGCTTCTCCTTACGTCGTCGCCAAATCCTGTGACGTCACATAGACATCATACCCTGGCCTGGGCGTGGTGTGCATGCGTGTGTGTGTGTGTGTGAGTCTAGGGCTGAGTTGCTGGGGCGAGTTGCTGGCGCGCGGGCTCACCGTGACTCATTGGCTCAGTGAAGGGAATGCTGATGTGATGGGTACTGAGATGTAGTACCAGTTCACTCTGAATTCACTTTAGTTACCTATCATTCATCGATGTTTGTCTCTCTATTTACCTCATTAATGTTTGGTAAATCTAGTTGCTCTTTTTCCAGCTTTTCTTTACTGCTTTTAATATGATTGTTCTTCGGAGGTCTTTTCTGTGTGTTTTATTAACCCGGCAAGTGCGGGAAGACTCTTAAGAGTTTCCCCGGGTGACTGCGGGAAGACTCTTAAGATCCTGGGCCTAAAAAAATCCATTTAACTCTCTGTTCCCGGAAGGGCTCTTGAACGCCCATAAAAAAGCATACACGAGCTGCCCGGAAGGGCTCTTAAACACCCATGAGCTCAAAGCCTGTGAGCTTGGTGTGCGAGGCGTCGGTCCGACGCATGTAAACAACAGCCGGCTGGACCGACGCCCCGCATCTCCGGCCACAAGAAGGAGAACGTCGCTTGTTCGTGTGTGCCTGTATGTTGTTGTTAAGTATCGAAAAGTAGTGTAAAGTGGCTGATTTTGCCATAAAGTTATCTCCAATGAAATCATCATCACAACTCAACCAGTTGACTTAGAGAGCTCTACTTAACGCCATTCTACAGGTAAATAATACAGCTACGCTTGGAGATGCGTGGAAATGCGGGAAGCAGTCAGAATAACAAATATACGGTAGCCTAGCCTAGACGTTTTTCGGCCAAAACACCCGGGTTTCGGGGAATATTTATGTAATGCGTAGCCGGGGCTGGAAGGTTAAAACCCCCAAAAAACTTGAACCCTTTTTTTTTATTTTTTTATTTTTTTTGCCCCTGGGCCATGCCAAATATCAGTCCTCCACATCCCCTCCTTCCCCACTCTCCCCCCCCCCCCTCCAATTATCACCTATTTTCCCTGTTATTCCCTTATTCTGTGGTGTATTTTCGTGCTAACATTAGCGAGTTGGTAGCAGGGCATTGTCATCACTGTTACCAAGCGTGGGAAAGAGCGAGAGAGAGACTATTGTGTAACAGTGTCTCTCCAGACAAGGGGAGGAGTGGAGGGGAGGGAGGCTGGCTCACACTCGATGATTACAACTCGCGGCCTCTGTTGCCGATTTTGACCATCCAAACGCTGTTTCCACTTGTTTTATTGCTGCAACAGGTTAATACCTTTATAATCAACTTAAAATAGGCGCATTTTTTTTTTTTTTTTTTTTTTTTCCAGCTTACTCCCTCTCAGGCATAGGCTGAGAGCCTGGACATTCACAGCTGTACAATGAGCAGTGAAGCCCGTGAGGTCTTGTTCCAGTCTAGGGAGTGAGGCATGTGAAGCACGTAGAGTACAACGAGCACCTGCCATCTTGCCTTCACATGAAGCACGGTGCTCACTCATGGTCCGAAGCGACCCCATCTCTGAAACCACCTCGTTCCCGTGCTTCACTGTCTCACCCCCTACACACGGACACTCATCTTACACACACACACAACGCCACCTGTTGGATAAGTATTAACAATATTTATGGTAAAATAACGATGTTAGTGATGGGAACAGCTCAAATACGTGCGCAGAGGTGTGTGGTGTCTCATACCCCCCATGCGCACGTCTTAGGTTAAGGAACACGTATCCCAATAAGCTGCCATCCACTTATGTATCGGGGATTAAACTGTTTTGATACCTTTTTGCCTCTTACCTTGATTGTCCTTGTAATGTTTGTAGTCCAGGTTATCAGTGTAAAAACATGTTGAAAGGTAAATTGCTGAGGTAATTGATTTGAAGCAAAGACACTGGTGGCTTTTCTATATAGTTTTATTATCAGAAATATAGACTATGTGGCTTGTAAATAGTTATAAGGTCTGTGTAGATACTGTAATGCCCGGCAGGGAAGTATCTACCTAATTAAAAACAGTAAGCTGGCTAACAACTAGATTGAGCTATTATTCCTGTAATCTGTATTCCTTCCTGTAAAGAATAGGTGAATTAAGAATAGTGAAAAAAGATAAACGGTACACACATTAATATCGCACAGTATCGCACTTGTCACTGTATACGTCACTGTATAATTTACCTCAGCCGGTCAAGGGTTCGACCTTCCATAGGGCTGTCTGTTCTGCTACTGACCACAGGAGCGGGCCTGCTTTTATTAGTGGGGAGTGACACGTTACTTAGGTGCTAGCAATCATCTTGGTATTGCTGCAATTCTCTGAAGGGAGCGTGAGAACCCCTGCTTAGCTTGCAAGAATTGTACCAAGGCCTTTTATAGGTGGGGTGATCTTCTATAGGGGAGATCATGCCCAATTAGAATGTACAGTAGTATACTTAAGTAAGTGAATAACTGTTATAAGGGTGTGAGTTATACAAGTGATTATATCACTTACCCTAGAGTGTACAGTCGCTCAAAATGCGCCGTTACATACAAATTCCAAGATTACGGTTGGTTAGCCTAGCTCCCCCCCCCCCAACAAAAATAGATGAATGAATAAAAAATTGTAGCCCATACATTCGGCCTAGCCGCCTAGGTGAGGCTAGGTATCCAAAATCCAAGTGTAGGTTAGGAAAATAAAAATAGCTCTCATAGGCTAGGTTTAGGCTATACAGTAGGCATTTAAAATCCATAGGGCATAGGCATAGGCCTATTCCAACTTCCAAGAGTAGGCTAGTCATATAGCCTAGACCAAAATCCAACGGTACCGGTAGGTTACGAAAGAAAGTTTACGATAAAATTATATTATATAGCGACCTAGCCTAGGCCTATTCCCACAAGTAGGCTACTAAGGCTAGGCATCGTCATATCTGTAATCACTAATCGTAACTCCAAGGGTAGCTTAGCTTAGCCTACTTTGGCTACATATAACATAGCCTATTAGAAAAAAAATATAGGCTAGGCCTATAATAAAACAGCCTAGGCCTAGATTAAGCCAAATACAAATAAATAGGCTAACACCCACCTGGCTAGCCACTAGTCTTAATTTCTTTGACTGTCTACCACAATGGCACAAGTGAGCAATATCTTCTTCCAATTTCCGAATCCAAAGTAGCCTAACATTCCCAGGACCCCAGTCCAAACTTTGCATTATGGGGTCTTTTGGTGGGCCTCAACTGAATTGGAAACTTTATTAAAAAACATTTTTCCCGCATTATACACGAATATCACTAGTGACTGATTACACACCATTATCTAGATGATATCGGCCTTGTTTTATCAACACTGTAATATTATAATATGGCCTTATATCACACGAATATGCTATAAAGTTATACACATCATGTGGTGTACACGATAGCTTAAAACAATATGGCGTTCGTCGCCAAATATTGGAATCAAATTATAACTACCAAATGATACATTTTGTTATCAGTACGAATCCTCGCAAAATTGTCATGAAGCTTTCAGTTTTCAGGCTATAAATGTTAATATTGTATATGACATTCACATTGGTATACACGAATAATTCAATTTCTAGTTGAATTATTGAGCCAACTACCGTATCAAAGAATATATGAGACTCGCAAACGTTTGCGATATTTTTGCGAGGGTTCTAATCAAGCGGCCATGTTGATTGTTTACAATATACTGATAACATATATTAGAGTTGAACTTTATTGTATTTGTTAATTATTACAATTTTAAAATAATTATAAGTTTATAGAACCTACTTAGAGTAACTTTACATGCATTTCTACAATCGGTAGTCTATCATAGGTATTATATATATATTTTTTGAAGCGTTACAGTTCGGAATTCGAGCATCGCATACATGGCACCAATTTTAAAAAACTATAAAGGTATAAGCGGCATACGTTTACCCCAACATATTCGAAACTTGACAGTAACTATTAGAAATTGACGAATATATTGAAATGGATAGGAAACTATCCCTCTATGTCAAAAAATGAACACACACAGAGCACAAATGATCACGTAAACAAGGCATATTTTGTTTTGTTAATTTTTGTGTAGGACAAGCTGAAGGTTGCCCTTGCAGAGCATAATGTGCGGTAGGCCTATATGAATACAAGGATTAGTATAAGACATGATATTATATATTGATCTATGCCTACCTGGATATCTTCCTACAGCCAGCATAGTGTCGTCACGCCCTTAAAAACAAAGATATTCGAAGTTATCCAATAGAGTTCTTTACTTTTCCCTTTAAAAAGATAATGTAGTAAATGGAAATGATATACATATTAGTCAAGGCATCTATCTATCTATCTATCTATTGCCAGATGCCTTACTCCCCTTAACCCGGGAGCTGCGGGGAGACTCTTAAGAGTTCCCCCGGCGCACTGCGGGGAGACTCTTTAAGAGTCAGAGAAAACAAAAATCAACTTTTGACATCGAAAAAAAAAAAAAAAAAAAAAAAAAAAATTTTTTTTTTTTTTTTTTTTTTTTTTTTTTTTGGCCCCTGGGCCATGCAAAATCTCAGTCCTCTACCTCCCCTCCTTCCCCACTTTCCTCCTCTCCTTCAGTTATCACCTATTTTCCCTGTTATTCCCTTATTCTGAGGTATATTTTCGTGCTAACATTAGAAATCCGATTGGAGGGTGTGGTCATCACTGATAGCAAGCGAGTGCAAGAGAGAGAGAGAGAGTATCGATCGACTGTGTCTCAGTGGCCTTGGGGGAAATTGGCGGGAAAGCAGATTGCCTCACCCATACATTATACAACTCGCGGGCTATATCTCCGATTTTGACCATCCAAACGCTGTTTACACTCGTTTTATTGTTGTTTCAGGTTAATACCTTTATAATCAACCCATAATAGGCGCATATGGATAAGTATTAATGCTATTAATGGCACAATGAATATTTTAGTGACGGAAACACCTCAAATACGTCAGCACAGGGGGACGTTTCCAATTACCCCCATGCGCACTTCAGAGGTTAATGAGGGTGGCCATACACAGAATGCCCCCAAGAGGACTTATTCCCTGTAAGAGGGACAACCTTAGCCAGTTTACTGAAGGACTTACAGGATTGACCACTCAATTTAGGATCCGTCCGACTCCGAGGCCCTCTGTGTATCTTGTTAGCACTATTTTTCTACAGTGGTGTTCGGCTAGTCCATCCACTAACCTGCCTTACCCTTCGGTAAGCAGTACGGATTTGTATCAGGTTATCATCCCCTAGACAGGTTGCCGACCAAGGCTGACGAGTCCCATCCACCCGGATTTTTATAAGGTTGTCTCCCCTAGATAGGTTGCCGACCAAGGCTAACGAGTCCCATCCACCCTGTCAAGGCATAATGTCCGCTTATAATTTCGGTCTTTTCAATACAGGTAGGCCTATGTATCTTCTTATCTTTTACTTTCATGTATTGCCTTATCACCAAGTTAAAGCTTGGTAGGCTGCACGTAGATGAAGGTAACACTAAACAAATTAACTTCAGTTAATCTTTATTAGGCATATTTATGACAATATAAGCTTTCTCTATGTTAGTGCTTGTTCAGTATCAAACTCGATATTAGATCATATGCTGAATGAAAAAGTTATCCCCCCCTCGGGGATTGGGGCGTCTACTAATAGCCTATGCTGTAGATACACAGTAGGTACATACAGGGTGTCCCAGGAGGCAAGGGCATAACTTTGGGAAATGATAGAACCAAATATTCTAATCCTAATATGTTCTATAACAAAAAGTCCAAATCTTGACCGGTATAAAGATATTGCATTTTGAAAATGGTATTTTCTTCAGTATTTTCCCATAAGGCTGGCCTAGCTGTCCTACTGCCTACTACACCTCCATCTTTCTGCAATTATTTTACCATGTTATTTTAAAGATACTATAATTCTGTAAGTTGCAATATAGACATATTAGCTCACTTTGGAGTAGTTGAAAACTATTTGACATGGAAGAGTCCATTACAGTGATGCGGGGGAGGACACTACATAAAACCTTCAATATCTTTTTAACGGTTGAAATTTGGACTTTTCATTGTAGAATTTATTATGCTTAGAATACCTTGTTCTATCAGTTCCCAAAGTTATGCCCTTTCCTCCTGGGACACCCTGTATATTAAAAAAGTCATCAGTGGAATATCACAAGGATATTAACTCCTTGCGACATATATGACGCGATCGCGTCATATGGAACTTATGACCAAAAACTCATATGACGCGATCGCGTCATATGGACTTATCTACATGCCTCTCCAATAAGTCCATATGACGCACTAGCGTCATATGGAGCTCAGTAAGTCCGGTAAGTTAGATGAAGATCTGTCGGTTGGTGGCAACCCCAGGTTCCTCCGACAATTCTAACGGCCAGCAGTGTGGTTTTGACAGTTGTGTGGTGCAGTGGCAATGACACCGGGCGCCCGCCTCCGTGGACTTACTGGAACATAATATGTCTGAATGAGTTAATATTTAAGAGAATCAATTTCGAGAATAAATTGAACAGGATGACTTTGGGCAGGGTATTGTGATGACGGTTGGGATATCCCGGTATTGGTAGGTGAGGTCACTACTGGTCAGGTAATCCACCCAAACACCTTTGACCTGTCCATTTTTTTGTGGAAATGGGCCTATCTCAAAAAGTTATGAACCAATGTTCACAAAATTTTGTGACGAGGTAGGAATATTAAAAAAAAAAAAAGTTATTCCTTATTGGCGGCAATAGGTAGAGTTCATACCTCCGTCAGCGTAGGCAGAGGTACACAATACAGTTGACCCCAGACTTAAGAACGTCCATTCAGCGAAATACGAAGATCACAAATTACTACCATTAGCTCACTTAACATACCATAAATCAAATTAACAAACTTTATACCGAAGTCTAGCCTAGCCTCAAACCTTCTCAACACTCAAACAACTCAACTTCTAGTGAGGACACTCCTTAAACGTTGTTATTAGTTCAAAATTATGATAGATTCCACTTGTTTACAAAATCGTATCATGCACTAAAGTGATTATCGTACACAGTGTATTTCCCCTCAAGAAATTTTCGTACACAGTGTATTTCCCCATGTTAAGCATGAACAAATTTAATTGAATAACACATAAGAACTGCTGATTTAAATGCTATTATTGAACCTTTCACCATAAGTTTGTCATGTATATGCTATAGCAGAATTAACTTATGATTGCGAAAAAATACTCAATTGGTTAGCCTAACGTCAATGTCATTTCGTTATTAATCTTTCGCCTGCTCACACTATCCACAGTGCCTTCGTGGTTCATTACTTTTTCCTAGATCTACTCATTTCATAGCTAATCTGATTTGTTTTCATAAGTTTGGCATTTATATGCGTATGGCATAATCAACTCGTTATTTCAAAAGAATTAAATTAGTTAGCCTAACCTAGGCTAGGCTTAGCCTAACTGTTGTTTCGCTTACACGTTTGTTCTTGGATTTGAACGTTTTTGTTTGTGATCTACAAATTTAACCCGTTGAGCCCCGGCTAGTTATAATATTTTGTTCACCCCAGTCCCAAGCCATTTTCACTTATTTTTGTTTGTTTGCTAAAATGGAAGACAAGGATGAGAAATGAAAAAAAACAAAAAAAAATCACCTCGGATAATTTTTTTTTTGGGGGGGGGGGGGGAGCCTCAAAAAATGTTGTTGAGCCAAAATGGAAGAGAATGGTGAGAAATGAAGAACAAAATAAAAAAAACTCGCCTCGGTCATTTGGGGGGCGGGGGGGGGGGGGTCGAAAGTTCGTCTCCCCCGCATGACCACCCGCCCGGGAGCACTAGGGTGAAAACTGAGTATGGCATTGTACGGCATACATCCTAAGGAGTGTCTCACATAAATCTCAAGCCTCTAGCTCCCATACGACCGGAGTAATGAAGGTTCAAAGTGGCGGTGAACTAAGGGTGTAAAGTATCCCCACTAAGCCCACCACCACCAGCCGCGCGGCTGTCTCGGCCCGCTCACACCTACCGGCCCGGCTCCCACACACACTACGGTACCTCCCCCTCCTATTCTCCCGCCATTTCCTACCTTACGAGCCACGTAAGTGTTTTTTATATGTCGGACGCACGTGATGCGTCGCTGGGAGTTGGTGATCAAACACTGCCGACGCATCACGTGCAACGCTGGGTCTCACTGGGTTAATGACCAATCTAGATTTCCTATCATAGCTTAAGATTGCATTAATTAACCCTTCCTCCCCGGGCTGTCTTACCAAATGACGGTCGCCCATACCCGGGCGATATGGCTGAAAAACGTCTAGGCCTAGGCTACCGTATTTATGTTTATTTTCACTGCTAGAACTTTCCCACTCATCTATAATCGTAGTGCGGTTTTCAATCTGTATTTTGGCATTGAGTAGAGCTCTGTAAGTCAACTGGTTCAGTTGTGATGACGATTTCAGTGGAGCCAATATTGCAGAGATGTTGCCAATATGGGGGCTTTTTAGACACTAATTTCGTCATGACGTCAGAACAATAACATTGAGGAGTCTTCTCCGTCTTGTTTTCGGAGGTGCGGTGACGAACGCTTGGGTTTGTTGACATACGTCGTACGCACGCGTTCGGACCAAGCTTAATTAGGCTATTAAGCTCATGCCTTACATAAGGCATACCGGGTAGCGGCCCTTCTTTCGTGCTGTCCTTACCTAAGGCAGACCGGGTAGGAAGGGTTAAAGCAACCATGGAACACAACGAAAATACCGTTTGTCTGCCCGTTTAGACAAAGATGGCCAGATTGTTTATGCCGAAAACTGTAGCCTAGCAAACGACAACAAAGCTCAGGGTTACCAAATCAAAACATCATAATCCGCTAGATCCATTCTCAAATGTCGCTAGAAGGCAGCTATATAGTAAATTTGTGCCAAAAAAATCTTCAAAACAATACAAATCCCTTGAATATCTATCAAATCTGGCTCGAATCTCCATATTTGAAGTTTGATTATAAGCAAAAATACAGAATACAGTAGTAAAAATGTTGCGTCTGCTACCGCCGCCGCCAACACCGTGAACGACCGCAGCAGTGCAAGTACTGGTACAGAGCTGGATACACAGGCCTAGTTTGCCTTTTTCCAGAGGATCTACTGTAAGATACTGTAAAATATTATCACCAGAATTTGTGTCACTAGATGTAAACATTTGCCGCTATACAAACCTCAAGGTCTAGCGGAAGAGTAGCAAAATTGACACCACACTTGCTGATTCCTTACGATCTCAAAACTTGGTATGTGGGTGTTTTATTGGCCAGTTGGATGCTATATTACAGATGTAGTTATAACTACATCTGCAATATAACATAAAATACTCATATTATAGGTTTGATTCCCGAAGGGAAGTAGAGAAAACCTAATATTTAGTAGGGGCCCCGGAATCATTGACGATGTTGCCTATTAGTATAATAGTCTCCATTCAACACCCACGTCAGTCGTTTGAACCAACCTCCGCGGGGAAGAACAAGAGTCATCTTCATAAGTGCAACGCTACATTTCTTATGGTGTCGTCACAGATCGGGTACCCACTACGAAAAAACAAGAGAATAAAAAAGGAAACAAATTCTACTTTAACACTGTTAATCACAAGTGTCCCACATTCGGTGGATTTTCTTGCGTTGTGGCTTCTTACTACCTCTCGCCAAGCGCAACAATACGTCCTTCAATGATATACCAAGATAAACTCAAAATATCAGCGAATGGGAAGGGGATGGCTGGGAGGGTCTTCATCGTCAATGATTCCGGGGCCCCTACTAAATATTAGGTTTTCTCTACTTCCCTTCGGGAATCAAACCTATAATTTAATAGTGGCCCCTTCATCATTGACGATGTTGCCTGAATTCCAAGACTGGAGGGGAACATTCGTAATATCAGAACCTCAATAACCGCATGGTTAAGTCAAGAAACCTTATAACAGGAAAAGATATATTTATTGATTTAGTTGTGTATACAACAAAAAGAGAAAATATGAAAGAGGGGGAGCAGTGCGTTGCTTCAAAGAAGCCTGCTCCAACAACAGAGTCCTCATCCATGAGGTATTTGTTGTACTGTATGTCACAGAGTTAAATGCAAAAAAAAACTCATCACCTCGACCCTTAATATAACCTGTGCTGAGCTCAGCTAGGATCCTCCCATTGATTTGCTTAATACAAACAATACTAGTGCAAACTACTAGAACAATTAGTCACTTTTGACCAATACCGACCTTTCTCAATCTAGTGCAACTAGCATAGAACCTGACAAATACATGTACAGTATAATGAACAGTAGTGTAAAGCAAACTTTTTATTATTCACAACAACAACATGAGCTTGAATTAAGCTTGTAAAACAAAATGATTAGTGTAAAGCAAACTTTTTATTATTCACAACAACATGAGCTTGAATTAAGCTTGTAAAACATAAAATGATTAGTGTAAAGCAAACTTTTTATTATTCACAACAACAACATGAGCTTGGTGATGGGCTGGTCTATCAGAGTGAGAACTGAGCAATCTCTGCCATACCCATAGCTTACTCTGACTGTTCCTTTTACTTATATATTTTCTAGATCTCAAGTGACGGCATCTCTAACGTGGATTGACCTCCCAATCTACCAAGATTGGAAGCCAAAGCGTCACATTTTTCCCTTGCCCCTCAACTTTCTCTTCATAATTGCTGAGGGACACAGGGCCCTGGGTGGGGCTTTGGTTTCCCGGGCATTTCCGCACCCTCCTCAGCTCCCTGCCATGGAGTTCCAGGGTCTTTCTGTGGGGCGCTCAGTTATGGCCTTGGCCTTGCTCGGGGCCTTGGGGCTGTTCGGCCAGGCAGCTTGGGGAACAACAACAACAACAACAACAACAACAACATGAGCTTGAATTAAGCTTGTAAAACATAAAATGATTAGTGTAAAGCAAACTTTTTATTATTCACAACAACAATATGAGCTTAAATTAAGCTTGTAAAACAAAATGATTACAAAAGTTTTAATAACTAAACAAATTATTCCGAGCTTCTTAGTTCGTATGTCTCTCTTTTGGGCTCAGCCCGGCGTAAACAACGTCTAGCTTGCCCTACCTGAACTTGTAATCCTGTGGAAAGGGGTTCCTCTCTTGTACTGGGATCCACATATCCCCCCCCCCCCTTTTCTTAAGCCCCTATAGGGCGTACCTATCACAGTACTAACAGCTGGAAATACAAGTAAAACAAACAGAAAGAGTGTGCCCTTGTGCAGACCATGAAACAGATTCGGGCTGTAACGGAAAAACTGAGTTTGTAAATAAAAAGGGGGATTAACACCTGCTATGAAAATCTGCACCGATGGCACCTCCTGGGCCTACCACCGACTCCCGCCTACTCGGCGTGGAGCGAGGAGACATAGGATCATCTATTAACCTAGAGAGCCAAAAAGATCGCCGGCTATGACAGTTAGTCCGTCGGGGGACGTTACAGAACTTGTATTGGAAGAGGATCGAGCAAGACATTTCGGGGGACATGAGCCGGAGGGCCTGATGGGCCTCGGCCTTTCCCCCCCCCCTCCCCCCTTTTTGGCGTCCCAAAACACCGGCACACATACATTCTGAACGTTTGACCTTATACAACTAAAAACAGTTCATAATAACGTAGAGGTCAGAGAAAGCTCAGGGTCAGCGCGGCTAGCCATAAAATTAAGGAAGAACCGGCTATTAGTATAAGACGGCGGGACAACTAAGGTTTCCGGGGTTGAAGGGGAAAAGCAGTTTCCCATGAAGATTGCGGCCATTACCTACAAAAAACTAAGAGAGCTGAAGGGGCCTGAGGGCTAAAGACGAGACAGACCGAGAGATCTCAGGTGCATAAGGACTGATATTAGCGTTAAGGAGTCGGTAGGCCTTACTGAAAGTATAAGCCTGAGCGACCAAAAGCGTCTGTGTCGGTGAGATCAAGTTAAAATACCATACCGGCCTTTACTGAAGAAGTGCGCATGGGGGTAATTAGAAACGTCCGCCTGTGCTGACGTATTTGAGCTGTTTCCATCACTAAAATATTAATTTGACCATAAATAGCATTAATACTTATCCATACGCGCCTATTATGGGTTGATTATAAAGGTATTAACCTGAAACAACAATAAAACGAGTGAAAACAGCATTTGGATGGTCAAAATCGGAGATACAGGCCGCGAGTTATATAATGTATGGGTGAGGCAACCTGCTTTCCCGCCAATTTCCCCCAAGGCCACTGAGACACAGTCGATCGATACTCTCTCTCTCTCTTTTGCACTCGCTTGCTAACAGTGATGTCAATGCCCTGCTTGCAACTCGCTAATGTTAGCATGAAAATATACCTCAGAATAAGGGAATAACAGGGAAAATAGGTGATAACTGAAGGAGGGGAGGAAAGTGGGGAAGGAGGGGAGGTAGAGGAGTGATATTTTGCATGGCCCAGGGGCAAAAAAACAAGAAAAAAAAACATGTTTTTTTCGATGTTTAAAGTCTATTTTTTTTTCTTTCTGACTCTTAAGAGTCTTCCCGCAGTCCACCTGGGGAACTCTTAAGAGTCTCCCCGCAGTTCCCGGGTTAAGCAAGGGGAATGTGGCTGGGATTCTATATGGAACAAACTAAGGGAGGGGAAAAGGTGAGAGCGCCCCGAATGGTTTTCACTTATCCCAAAAGTGGGGACAGGAAGAATAACTAATCCAGCCTTGAGTGGTTTTTCGTGAAAGAAGTGGCCTACTGCTGAGCTGTCCCTGACCCCGGTAAAAAAACGTCCGGTACGTGCGCACAACTCGATTAAGCATATGGAGAGAGGCAGAAGTCCTCTAAACCATTGGAGATGGGAATTATACCCACCGGAACAACCTCCCATCCCCAACAGCGGGGACAGTCTCCGAAAAGGAACAACCGCCAACACGGCTTGCTGAGGGCTTAATGTGCGTAAGCGTAGTGAGAGTGAATACTTATGCGTGTTGTACCGCACCTATCGTACAAAAAAGGGGGCCTCCTGGGGAACCGACAAGTGTAACTGTAGTAGAGGGCTCCTTGGGTACAGTCCTCCAACACCACCAGATGTGTGTGACTAGGTGTACATTAGTTTTAAGGACCCACGGTAGCCGGTGGACGGTTGCCTCTGCCTATAACTCGTCAAGTTAAGTGTGAGAGAGATGGCCTCTCCAGGAGCTGGTCCGCCACAGGGGTAACGGTATTTGCATTTGGCGACCGCGTGCCTTCCTCTCGTGTGTAATGAGTAAGTATCCCATCCCTTATGCAGAGGGTTGTATCATTCTGTTATGCAACGCCGTGTGAGGTAAAGTCGCGTGACTCCTTTTCCGGCGTGCACTTGTGGTGACCGGCGCCGTCCGGTCGTACAGAAGACAGAAGGTGGCGCAGCCAACCTTGGGAACTAACACCTTGTCTAACCTTGGAACCCTATTGCACTAGCAATGCCGAGGGAGACGGAGGGAGGACTCCAGAGCCATTATTACCAGTCTAAAAGCGTTTGTAAATTATCCACATAGCGAGAGGTGAAAACCGTCCGCCGGCAGCTTGGAGCCATCAGGGGGGAGACCTATTGGGTGGTCCCTTCCTTCGATTTCAACATCACCTTAACATCTCTCTCCGTCTGGTTATCCAGGGGCTTCGCATGCAAGACAGGGGAGAACAAAATCCTATAATAAGCATTCATAGGTAACCCTTGAGCCATACTGAGTCTGAGGAGCTGTCGTGACCTGACTGCCTCAAATAAGGCCGGATTTCTGTAAGCGTTCTAGCCGGGGAAGGAAGGAGTTATTGTTAAAAAGCCTTAACTAATTCCTCTTTTCGCCGTGGGGGGTCCGGCACAGGTTTGGCAATAGCCTGGGCCGTATCCCTAGTTAACAGGAAGCTAATACATTTTCTGTGGGTATTATCTCTGACTAGAAATTCTCGTTGGAGTTCAATAGGTTCAGGAGCAATGAGGGGCAAAGGAAATTCCTCTGCAGTTAATTGAGGGGCTATGAGAATATCAAAAATAGTTAGCGGGACCCCACCCGGTCGTTGTGTTAGCCAGTCAAACTCGGTAATGGGGGGAGGGGGCACTGGGGACAAAGGGTTAGATGTAACCTCTATAGCAAATTGTTGAAGTTCCTGATCCCACATTACCCATGGTCCATCGCCCACCTCACCCAGATTCAGCTCCCTCTGGTCTTTATGTGGACCACATCTGTGAAACTTGCGAGGAGGCTCCTCCCCGAGATACAGAGAATGACATCCATTAACGCCACAGCGTTCATGACAATGAGGGCAAATGGGAGTGTCAGGGTAATGAGGGTCCTGGACCGGGAAATCCGCCGGAAGAGGAGTCAGTAGGCCTGGGTTATATACAAAATACTGAAAATTAGCAGGGTCAGGTCTAGCATAGATAGGAACCTGGAGCACTGTACCGTGAGCATCGTTAGCCCTAAAGACATGTTTGCGGTTAACTTCTATCACCCACTCGTTTGGCACTGGGACCTCCCCTTGTGTTGACGTATGTCTCTCCCTGTGTGTCACAGCCGTAACCGGAAGCCAGAGCCTTCCTGGTGCTTTTAGGACCTGGGGTTGGGTAAGGACTTCCGGCGGGACTAGAGGGGCAGAGGGGTGAGGGTTGGGGGTGCAAGAAGGACCCGGTGGACTACTAGCCTTATGGGTCCTTGTCCTCGAGGGGGATATATAAAGTTGAGTATCATCTGAACCCACAGAACTATCATGGCCGAGGCCGTCCTGACGAGAAACTGAACTAGTGTCCATCCTAGTCAAGGGGGATCTAATGGAGGGAGAAGCAAGCAACAAATCATCCGCCGGCAGTCCTTGTTTGGGTCGACCGGCGGAAGGGTGAGTTACGTTATAGGGCCTAGTTACACCCCTGGACTCAGAGTCCACGATCACTGAGGTTTGCGTCCGGGTCAATGGACGGACCATCTGCTCTGGCAACGAACCTGCGGTAACACCTAAGGTCTGAGGCCGCATCTCCTGTACCGTAGGCCGGGAGATAACTGGACTGACCGGTGTCGGGGCCGTAGGCAACGGGTGGTCAATTAAGCGGACCGTCTCTGGCCCGGTGGAGGAGGTCGCCGGATTGGGAATCCCTACATTGATATGAGGAGGGAAAGGCATAGATAAACTGTGAGGTGGTCCCAGTGCTTGATTAGGGGTTTTACCACGCTGAATAGTGCACTGACGGATCACCTTCTGTAACAACTCATTTAGCTGGTCAGACGTAACACCTGGTGTATTAGCTTGTGTTGGTGGCCTAACTTGTCTGTCTGTTTGTAGTAGAGTGTCAGTCTGTATCAGAGTGGCTGTGTGTTTCCTAGGACTGGTCACTAGTGTTTGACTGCTACTTGCCGTGGGCGGGTGGGGTGAACCACTAGCCTTTGACTCCTGGTCATGCGGCGGAGGCGGTGCCGGAGCGGCCGTAGGTTCAGAACCTACATTCTCGGGGGCGGACATCAATCCGAACTGGTCCTTAGACGGAGCCAGGAGTGTCGCGTGAGACCTCATGGTCGTAACCGCATCTGATGTAATTACACCCGGAGACTGAGTAGAGGTATGCGCCATATTGACCGGCGGGGCGTATCTGTTAGTTAACACTAGATTGGAACCTTGGAGCCTAACGTGTACAGTTTGCCTGATTGTAGAGGCGGTGTGAGAGGGTCCGGCGTCTGGCCTGAGGAGACCGGGGAAAACCCCTTGCGTCCCCGAGGCGGCCGCCGGACCCTTTTGCCGTGTCACCGTAAGATCTACTTGCGGAGCTGTAGGTGTTTATTTAGATAGCAGAACACGTCGTGGTGGACTCGAGAGCCTGCGGATCTTGTCTGGCAGATACTCAGTGCTGTCCGTTCTCCTCAGGTTGCCCGCCGGTGGAGCTGGGTGGGCAGGTTTGAGGCATTCCAGTGACATTAAGCGGCTTCTCTTGGATGGGGGAGAGGAGCTCTGTGTAGATGTCATGGAGGAAGTAGGAGACGCAATGGTCCACAAAGGTATTGGGGAGTTATGAGACTGGGGAGCTATACGATCATCAAATGAATATAACTGAACAACTCAATAATTCTGGGTTATCACATGACAGTTCTTTGTTAGCTACTTGAGAACCATATGCCTTAAACTTCGTCCTAACTTCAATGAGAGTGAGCAAACAAGACGTATCTTGGGCAGCGAGCCATTCCTCGTACAGGTCTGAACAGACAGTGCATGTACGAGATGCCCACATGAAAGAGGCCCTGTCTAAACAATGAACACACCTGATACACCGGCTATGGGCTGGTATCGGTATCAAAAGACATGAGGGAGTTGAGCAGACTGTAAACAAAGGCATGATTCAGAGACTCCTCTCCCCGGCGTGACTGTTGCGGTAGCAGGCGGTCCTGAGGGCTTACCTGGAAAGACAAAATTTCCAGGAATCAGTGCTCATAAGGATATACAGAGAGAACCTCACACATCCTATCCTCCCGGTGCAAGAAGAATAGGAGGCTACGGCCTCCTCTTTCTTCTTATCCCTAGGAGGGTGTGAATTGCCTATTCCCATGCCCCTGGACAACATGAGAAGGGGTTATCACTTGTACAGAGGACGAAACGTTACGACCCAGGTCATAGGACATTAAGCCAACTGGCGGCATATCGCTCTGTGCTCTACCAAACACACAAGCCGCCGCTGTTATGTTTACCGACTAGGCCGCCGGCATGGCGTTTAAACGCCACTAAGTAAGCGCGCTAGCTTATGACGAGTCATACGTGCAGTGTCCGCCGGGGTCTTTACTCACTGGGCTGCCGGCAAGGCGGGGTAAACGACCCTATGATCCCGCGTCAGCTCCTGACGAATCATAGTTACCGGAGGACCGCTGATGGCGGGTATAGGCTTAATACATAAATGAAACCACCCGCCGTCGGACTGTTATCCATGCAGCCGCCGAAAGGCGGAGGAAACGTCCGAGGGGCTGAATAGCACCTTACCAACCAGTGTGAGACACGTCGGAGTCCGCCGGCCCCGTGAGGGTCCAGGAACAAGGAGGTAGCGGCACCGCAACTCCTTCCGACTCAAACACGGCGAGGGAGAGAAGAACCCAGGAAAACGCCGGCACGGCGGACCGAACCGACGGCTTACAAAACCGAGGCTGGCGGGACAAGAAAAGGGAGGGGGCCTCGGACAAGCACAACCACGAGAGAACCCGACCCAAAACTCCCACACTCCCACGCGTAGATCGCTTCGCAGGACTCCCGGAAAGTGGCACACAAACCAACAGGGAGACCCGCGAAACACAGGGGTCATAATAAATCATAATAATAGCAAAATTAAAGAACCCCCCCAAAACTAGATAACCTACAGGCTTATCCAGGAAAGAAAACAGACATCACGGATGAATCATGAAAAAAAAGGAGCCAAAAAGGGCCCCCTCTCAGCAGGCTCGAACGCCGGAGGATCCCACAGCCACGTGTGACAATACTAACCTGGCACGTCTGCAACAAAAAACAGGTTCCCTAGACCCCAAAGCTGAACAAAGGAACAGCTAACGAAAACTGAAAAGAAGCCTCCTAACTAAGGACACAAGCAAAAACTAAGGTGCACAGCAACAAGAAAAGAACACCACGTGTGGTGGCAACATTGAACACAATGAGTAAGCGCCTAGACGTACCCTAATTTAACACTTCCTGCAGGCTAACAATAACACAACCCGTGCTAGCTAGTCTAAACCCTGCTCACTATCTCCCAGATATATACAAATGAGTAAAGACTCACTAGAGGAGAGCGAACGTCAAATGAAGCCGGAGCGCGGGGGCACTAGTGTGGACTGTAGGCCCGCGGGGAAGAGAAGGACGTATTGTTGCGCTTGGCGAGAGGCGGTAAGAAGCCACAACGCAAGAAAATCCACCTAATGTGGGAAGCTTGTGATTAACAGTGTTAAAGTAGAAATGTTTTCCTTTTTTATTCTCTTATTTTTTACGAAGTTTTTTCGTAGTGGGTACCCGATCTGTGACGACACCATAAGAGAAGTAGCGTTGCACTTATGAAGATGACTCTTGTTCTTCCCCGCGGCGGTTGATTCAAACGACTGACGTGGGTGTTGAATGGAGACTATTATACTAATAGGCAACATCGTCAATGATGAAGGGGCCACTATTAAATAATTATTAGGTTTGAGCTAAAAGGTGGGTAATATAGGTGGATAGGGGAACAATTCGGGGTCCTAGAACTAAACTAATTAATCCCATAAGGCCATTGTTTCGCCCAACGTAATTTCGCTCTGCGCACGGTATTTTCGGAACGGAACCTGTTCGCTAACCGAGGGTCTACTGTATCCCAAGTGCCCCTCTAGTTAGTGTATTATGTTATGTTACATTTGGTACTCTGCCTTCCATCACACGTGAATTACTATGTAGCGCTCTCTCTTCTGCAAGGAGAACAGTTTTGGCTTTCATGATATCCCTAATCCTAATGACTAATCCTTCTCCTAATCCATAATCACCCTGCACAACCCCCGCACATTAACCCCTTTCGTCATATATAACGCGATCGCGTCATGTGGCGGTTTCGCCCAAAAGTATCATATGGCACGATCGCGTCATATGGACTTAGTGAAATAGCTCAATAATAAGTTTATGACGCGAGTTGCGTCATATTGAGCTCAGTAAGTTGGGTAAATTAGATCATAATCTGTCGGTTGGTGACAACCCCAAATTCCTCCGACTTCTAACGGTCCCTCAGTGTGAGAAAGAGTGTTGTTGGGGAAATACCGGGCGCTCGGGCAACCCCTAACTTTCGTAAATTAATATGTCTGGGAGAGCTAAGCGGCCCTTTGCGGGGCCCACAACGTATGCATATTTGCAGTGAATTTTGATAATTTACGTTTTAGATTCTGCTAAGCATCTTGGTGTAGGCCTAGTTTGCAGATATAAATTAACTGCAGAAACTACAACTGGAAATGCGTTGGTATACAAATTGTCATAGGGTACTTCCATTATCCTCTGTATATTTAGTATCTTAGTAGCCTATAAGTCATGGTAATTATATGTACTATTTTGTAAGGGAGCCAAAAATGTAAAGAACTCCATTGAATAGCTTCTTTTATGTATGAAGATACGATATGGTGGTTGTAGGTAAATATCCAGGTTGGTTAATATAATACCCGGTATGTCATGTAATCCAGCCCTGCAGCAAGATGAATACGATATGATCGGTAGCCTAATCTACGACAACCACAAGGTAGAAGAACACAAGTCAACGTCTTACAAACTTTGGTTAATAAGAGAATAAAATGAAATATTCAGTGCCATAAAAAATAGACGCAGACCACAATAAGAATACATCAGGGAGTGCAGCTATGAAGGCAATTCTTCCGCCATCCAACTGAACTGACTGAACTCTTCTAAAAATATATAAATAGTACCATATGATAAACTCATTGATTGAACAAAAATGCTGGTAATGTTACTCCGAGTAGCTTCTATTAATCTATAATTAATTTGAAACTTTAAGCATTGACAAATATTATATATAGTCGACATATTTTTTTATCATTACAGTAGACTGTTGAGATTGTGCGCCATCTGCCTGCCATTTCCGTGAAAAGCTCGCAAACATGAAGGACTTCTGATATTTACCGACTCAGAGATGCTTAAAAAAGGTAAGTAGATCAACAATTGCAATATAAGCGGAAGTAGTAAAGCCTATAAACTTTATTTGTGTGTACCAACGTTAGTGTCATGTACAATCGTATCATTTACAGCCTCAAAACTGAAGGCTCTCAAAAACAAAATCAGCCACAACCTAAGAAACAAAATCTACAACACAAACATGCACAACAACACAAAAAGGTGGCTGGCCAACTTCCTAGCAGGCAGATGTGCACACGTATCTTTTGCCGGTCAGTCATACATACATACATAACATTTTAAAACTGAGTGTTCCACACATAAGTGCAGTTTCAGTCTCTTGTCCTAATGGCGGCATTCCAGGCAACCCTGTTAAGGGCTGCTTCACTTGTCAAGTTCTTGGATTTGAGATCGGCGCGTATAGTCCGATCCCAGGTCTTCCTCGGTCCACCCCTTGGTGCAGCTCCCTCCACAATCACAGACCTGCATTTTTTCACCCAATTTTGTTCATCCATTCTCTCCACATGTCCATACCATCCCAGTCTACTTGTACGCATCACCTCGCTAATACTCTTTATACCTAAACGTTTCCTCAGCTCAACATTTGTTATTCTATCCTGTAGCCTGGCCCCACACATCCATCTCACCATTCTCATCTCATTACGCTCCATTCTGTTGACATCCTCTACTTTAACGGCCCATGTTTCTGAGGCATACGTCATTGCACTTCTAACACATGAGGCATACACCTTTCCCTTCAGGGGGAGGTATTCTTTTCATGGTCAGGATTGGCATCAATTCTCTGAACTTCCCCCAGCCACACCTAATTCTAGCAACAGTGGCAGCCTCAGCCCCACCACCGGCAGAGATGGTATCTCCTAGGTAACAAAACTTGTTCACCAGCTCCAAAGACTCATTTCCAAAATTCACAGCCACAGGATCATCACTTAACACAAGCTCGCCTTTGCACACTACGCACTCAAATTTCTCTATTTCTGACTTATCCTTCGGCAGGGGCCCCTTTATTCTACTACAGCGCTTACTCCAATGGTGTAACCAACATCGACAGATGCTACATTGAATTGAGTTAACGCCCACTCCCTTTCCACACACTGCACATGGGTATGCACCGCTCTTTTCCACATTGCCTCGTCTCAAACTACAATGCATAACCTTGGTTTTGTTAATATTGACTCTTAAACCCTTGCTCGCCATGCCATCTCTCCACTCTCTGAATTTGGCCTCAGCATCCTGCATACTGTCAGCTATTAGGACTAAATCGTCTGCATAAAACAGTTCCAACGGGAGTCCGCCTCTAAAAATTCTAGACAGCGCCTCCAAGACCATAATAAAGAGGAGGGGGCTTAACACTGAACCCTGATGGACTCCAACACGGACTGTGAACTCATCACTCAGTACACCCTTCACCCTCACCGAACTTCGCGAATCCTCATACATCTTCATTATCACACGCACCAGCCACTCTTCCACACCAAGTTTCCTCATAGCCCACTGTACAACATCTCTAGGTACCCTATCAAAGGCCTTCTCCAGGTCCACAAACACAAAGTAAAGATCCCTGCCTTTTAGTAAGTATCTTTCCTGTATCTGCCTGACTATGAAGATAGCGTCGGTTGTACCAAGTCCTGGCATAAAACCAAACTGCATATCATCAATAGAGATGCTTTGCCTGATCAAACCCTCAAGGACTCTCTCACAGACCTTCATGATTTGGTCAAGCATTTTCAGGCCCCTATAATTTCCTCTATCTAGCGCATCCCCTTTTCCTTTGTATATATTTACTATTACACTTTTGAGCCAATCCTCTGGGATTTTCTCATCTTTAATAATGGTGTTTATCAACTCAGTGACTAAGTTTACACCAATCTCCCCTGAGGCTTTTATCATCTCAGCGACAATGTCGGAGCAACCTAGAATCAGAAACTTTCCAAACGGAGTCCCACAAGGATCGTCCTATCGCCCGCACTCTTCAATCTGTACATGCACGATATAACTACACCCAATACTCCCCAAATAAACTTAGCCTCCTATGCAGATGACATACCACTCACATGCACACACCATGACCCAAAAACAGCAACAGATCTCCTTCAACCCTATCTCAACACACTACATGGCTGGTGCTCAACAAACAGACTTAATCTAGCCTCAGCCAAATCCACCACAACCCTGCTCACAAGCTGGACAGAACACGAATACATCCCTCAACTCACCATAAACAACACACACTCACCCAAAATCCTAGGAGTAACATATGATACTCATATGACATTCAAACAGCACACCACAAACATCAAAAAGAAACTGACACCCAGACTTAACACCCTCAGGTCACTTGCTCACACAAAATTTGGACACAGCAAAGAAACCACCACCACAGTGTATAAACAATACATAAGATCAGTGATGGAATACCCAAGCCCAGCCTGGTCTTCTAACCTAGCTGAAACACACCATAAGACCTTACAGACTATTCAAAACAAAGCCCTAAAGATCATTACAGGCTGCACAGGTACTGCACCCACAGATAACCTACATCAAGAAACTAAAATCCTCAAAGTCAAAGACCATCTGGACATGAGAGGCACTCAATTCCTGGCAGCAGCCTCCACGAACCAGGACCACCCACTACACTACATGGCAACACACCCACAGACACCACGAAATATCAACACAACACCCAGCACACGGTATCACACACAAATACTGTCCTCTCTCCCTCCCTGCCCACCCCGAACCAACTTCCAGAAGCACATCCATACTCATATCTCTCGCCGATCCATCCACTCACTCATAGACAACATGCAGCTGCAAGCACGACCTCCCAAAATCCATCCTTCTGAATCCTCCCTTCCTCGCGAGGAAAGAGTCCATCTGGCCAGGCTGAGATGCGGACACCATCCAGCTCTTCCGAGCTATCAGAAGAGACTGGATGACTCCGTCGTCGACACCTGCCCGGGATGTAACACAGCACCCCATACCATTAAACACATCATAGAAGACTGCATTTCACACAACCACATACGCCAACAACACAATCTACACTCAATGAGAGCTCTGTGGGAAAGCCCGATTGTGGCCATGGCCTTCTTCAGGGACTCGGGGCTGTTCGGCCAGGCAGCTTAGGGAACAACAACAACAACAACAACATTGTACGAAATGATAACCCTATTTATCACTAGGCCTATGTTATTATTACTGAAATCCAACATCATTGATCGAGTGCCATAGGCCCTATTGGTTTAAGTCATTTACAAAGGGCATAGCCTATGCATGCAACTAATGATATAGCCTATCTGGGCATTGAATCACTGACGATATCGGGGGAGAGTTTACCCTTGCAATCCACGTTTTCTTTGTTGGGACGGACAATCTTGTAAGTATATTGATAAATTTATATTGTGTGAGTGTGTGACAGCCAAGTTTTAGCATACACCTAGGCCCTATCTACTTTTTGTTCTCTAGGCTTAATTGTTCGGTAAATTTTGACTGTACTCACCTAATTGTAGTATACAGGATTTGAGCCTAAGCTTGTGTTGTCCTGTCTCTCTCTCTACATTTATCCAATTTTGCTTTAAAAGCTTGGATATTTCTTGCTCCCACCACCTCCCCATCCAACTTATTCCAACAATCAATGCTTCTATACGGGAAGCTGAACTTTCTTACATCAGACTTACATACAACTTTCCTCAACTTACATTTATGACCCCTGGTTCTTCCCTTGTCCCTCACCACAAAATCTCCCTTGTCGATCTTCTCAAAACCTTTCACACACTTAAACATCATGATCATGTCACCTCTCTCTCTCCTCTCCCTCAGCATTGGCAGCTTTAGCCTCTCCAATCTCTCCTCATATGGCAGGTCTCTAAGGCTAGCTATCATCTTAGTGGCAACTCTCTGAACTCTTTCCATTTTTTTATTATGTTTTATAAGGTGTGGAGACCACACCACTGCTGCATACTCCAGTCTTGGTCGTATTATTTTCCCCATTATTTTTGCTAACATCTCTTCATCTAAATAATTCAGAGCTATTCTCATGTTAGTCAACACTGCATAGGTTTCACCAGTTATTTTATTTATATGCTGTTCAGGTGACAAGCTGTCTGCCATAACTACCCCTAGGTCTTTTGCTTTCCCAGCTTTACTAATTATTTCATCTCCTATTTTATATCCCCAAGAAGGTCTATATTTACTTTTTCCCATCTCAAGAACCTGACACTTACTCGTGTTGAATTCCATTTTCCAAGTTTGACTCCACGCATATAATTTATCTAGGTCTCTCTATAATTCTTCACAACTACTCCTACTTGTAATATGCTTCATTAATTTTGCATCATCAGCAAACATAGATATATATGAGCCTATATACCCCCAGGGGGTAAGGGGGCCTTCATCTATTGGTGGAGGAAAAAAAGAATATGCCTCACGCATCCTAGTGCGTGTCGTACAAGGCGACTAATAGGGGGGATGGCGATAGACTTGTGGACCAACAGCCATTACTATGCAATAAAGTCTTTATCTTAGCACTGTCTTGGTATGGCACTGCCGAGGCTGGTGGGGTGTGGATAGGTGCCACAGGGGACCGAGTCTTACCTGGGCGCTGTTTGGCACCACACCTGTGTTGGCAACAGTGTTTGCATGTTGGAGCAGTGTTGGGGCAGGACTTTATTGTTCTATAGTCCAATTGCCTAATATACAGTAGAGTCTAGTTATGGTGCTGTCTTTTTGTAACACTGTTAAGGCTGGTGTGGTTGCAGATACTGCAGGTGCAAGTGCTGCAGGGGGACTCTGTTGAGTCTTGCTGAGGCACGGTTAGCACTATACCAACATCAGCCACAGTGATGACTTAGTGGGGCAGTGCTGTGGCGGGACTTTATTGTACTACAGTACACTCCAACAAAGGCAATCCCATCTGAGCCGTTACATTGCATGTAATGGAAAAATGACGTTAAACCATTGTATGTATGTATGTACACTCGACGCTCGATTTAACGGACCCCGATACAACGGATTTCGGATTTAACGGACTCTGTCTGTAGCCGGACAATGGACCCAGCAACGGACAAAGTCCGTTGCTCGAAAAAAAGTTGGAGCAAAGTCCGTTGCTCTATCTATTTATCTCTCTAATGCACCTACCTAAATCCCTTATACATTAACATAACTATGTCTTATTTGGACTTTTTGTAATCTTTGAATCATTTCTAATATGATGGAATTGAAAAATATAATATCCTTCCAGCACATAGATAAATAATAAATAAGATAGTCAACAAAATATTTCAACTCTCCCCTCCGTGCGAGCAGAAAAGGAAGATTTACGTTTGATAGATTTTTTGTTTTGTTTTTTCCCTCGATATACACACTCTTTCTATCTATCTATCTCTCTAATTCATCTACCTAAATCACTTATACATTAACATAACTATGTCTTATTTGGACTTTTTGTAATCTTTGAATAATTTCTAATGTGATGGAATTGAAAAATATAATATCCTTCCAGCACATAGATAAATAATAAATAAGATAGTCAACAAAATAGTTCAACCCTCCCCTCCGTCTAGGCGCCGAGCTTCCCAGACAGGAGATTTACGTTTGATAGATTTTTTTTTTTTTTTTTCCCACGGTATACACAAAATGATGGGGAAATATTATAACATGTTTTTAATTGACATGTGTGTCGTTTTTGCTGATTATGAGTTGGTGGAAAAAAAAATCTTTAATTCTATCATATCGGAAATGATTCACAGATTATATAGAGACCAAATAACATACACTTTTAAGTGTGTTCAATAGTTTTGCATTATCAATAGGGTGTAGCACAAAGCTTATCAACATTATCACAGTAACGGGGTCGGGGTTGAGGCCGGGACGGGGAGGGGAGGGAGTAGGCCTACAGCGGCGGGGATATCCTTCCTTTTTGTTTTTTTCCCCATGTGAAATTTATCATATCAATGACAAATACGACCTTTATTATGTTTTCAGGGACAGTACAGCACAACGTGTCCCTCAAATAACAGTTAAATGTCATGATCCGGACACCTGTACTCAACACCGGATTTTTCTCAAGGAATTTCCGGATTACATCCGGACTGGACAGTATTTAGCAGCAACGGACATTTAGCAGGAACGGACAGGTGCTTGCACGCATTTGTCCGTTGAATGGAGGTTGGAGTGTATGTATGTATTCCCAATTGAAGGTCGTTGATGAACACCAAAAACATGATTGGGGCCAACACCGATCCTTGAGGCACTCCGCTTTTTACCCTTCTCCATGAGGAGAACTTTCCTTGTATTACTGTTCGCGTTTCCCTTCCAATTAAATAGTTTTCCATCCACTTCAATAATACTCCCTCAACCCGCCCCACAGTCCTGAGCTTCCACAACAATAATCTCTTATGAGGCACCTTATCAAATGCCTTTTTGAAATCTAAGTAAATACAATCTACCCACCTTGTACAATGTCAATTACCCTATCATAGTAACTCAACAAATTTGTGGTACACGAATGACCTTTTCTGAACCCGAACTGCTTACTTGAAATTATTTCCCTCTCCTCCAACATACCCACCCATCTTTTTCTAATAATCTTTTCACAAAGCTTGCATATAACCCTCGTTAAGGATACCGGTCGATAATTTAGCGGGTCTTCTTTATTTCCACTTTTATATATTTGAGTTATATTTGCTTGTTTCCATTCTAAGGGAAGTTCCCCCTTGTTTAATGAGTGTTGAACAATATTAAAAATAGGTCTCACTAGTTGTTCAGAACATTCTCTTAATACCCTGTGTGTATTTGGCTGTGTGACAGCCAAGAGTTTTAGCATTTTATTATGAAAATTTACCCATTATCCAACAATCTATAGGCCTAGGCTAAACACGGGTCACGGCTCTCACAGACTGTGTGAACGGCTTTGAAGATCTGGGAAATTTAAGGAAAATGTAGGGTAAAATAGGAATCAATGATAAAAAAGAGAAAAATAATTTCTAAAGTAGGCTATTTGGAATGTTCTACTGTTAACCCTTAATTAGCGGCGAGCATTAAAGAATAGTCTTTGAGAATTTCAATGTCCTGTGGGGGGGGGGGGGGGGGGAGATTACTCCCCCTCAACTTATTCTGTATCCCACAGCAAACGGTTATGGGGAAATTAGGTTTTTGCCCCTTATAGTAGGGTCATTTGCTTGGAATCTGTGACCATTTTGTTCCTACCTTTTTCTCTCTATGGATTTGACAACCTGAATCATTTTAAAGGAAAATTAGCTCCTATGCCCCTCTGAAAAATGACGGCTAACTCTGCTAGAGCCCAATATTCAAAATGGCCGCCAACGCCATCTTGAAAAACATGAAATGTAATATCTCTCGCATCAGATGAGCTACAAGGACGAATGAGGTGTCCTTTTTCACTAGCACTTCACTTTTTCTGGCATTACAAATCCACTGGAATGGTTATTGTATTGTATTGTATTGTATATTGTATTGTTATTGTATTGTTATTGTATTGTATTATACTAATTGTACATACTAATCTGCCACTTCACTGTCACTACATGATTCACTGTATGAGCCACTATCAGAATCACTGTCCTCACTTTCGCTGCTTTCATCACTGTTGTTCTCTGCCTGCGGATTTGTAGGTAGTGGTATGGATGGGGGAAGTGGAGGCTAGGTTGAACGGACAGGCAGACATAGGCTATTTACAAGATGCCATCCATGGCCGATCGGTGAGGGGTGACTTTGGAGCTGGTAATGCTTTTGCAAATATGCAAGATAGTTTGCACGCTCCAAGTGTGGACGGAGACTGTCCAAGTCAGGCACAAGTCAGATAGTGCTTTTTTTCTTCTGAGCTCTCCACTTCGCTGCCCTCGCATCTCCTAGGGTCTTGCTTTTGGTATCACCATAGACATATCGAATGACAAACCGCTTCAAATCACTGATGACCTGTTCTGTGACTAGGAGCTGTGTACCACATGCTGCTAGCAGGTCGTGTGCCTCTTTAGACTTCTCCAGACGATCTGCGATGAGCTTCTTGTTTGCTCCATAGAAGCCAGAGTTGTGGTCACACCCAGTGAGGACATGAAGTGGTATGATGGATGCAGCCATTGCCTCACTGCACAAACATCGGGCATCGATAAGCTGACGTTTGCGTTTCACACACAGGATTCCTTTTTTATTTTTTATTTTATTTTATTTTATTTTTGTCCAACTTACTCTCTCTCGGGCATAGGCTGAGAGCCTGGACATTCACAGCTGTACAATGAGCAGTGAAGCCTGTGAGGTCTTGTTCCAGTCTAGGGAGTGAGACATGTGAAGCACGTAGAGTACAACGAGCACCTGCCATCTTGCCTTCACATGAGGCACGGTGCTCACTCATGGACCGAAGTGACCCCATCTCTGAAGCCACCTCGTTCCTGTGCTTCACTGTCTCAGCCCCTACACTCGGACTCTCACTCTTACACACACACACACAACGCCACCTGTTGAGCAGATAACTCACCAGGCATTGCACCCCTATAGCATATTTTGAATATGGGAATACTCATACAGTGCTATTTAACCTCAGAAGTGCACATGGAGGTAATTAGACACCTCTGCCTGTGCGCATGTATTTGAGCTGTTTCCATCACTAAAATATTAATTTTACCATAAATAGCATTAATACTTATCCATATGCGCCTATTATAGGTTGATTATAAAGGTATTAACCTGTTACAACAATAAAACAAGTGAAAACAGCGTTTGCATGGTCAAAATCGGCGATACAGGGCGGGAGTTACATAATGTATGGGTGAGGCAACCTCCTTTCCCGCCAATTTCCCCCAAGGCTGGAGAGACACTGTCGATCGATACTCTCTCTCTCTCTCTTGCACTCGCTTGCTGACAATGCCCTGCTTGCAACTCGCTAATATTAGCACGAAAATATACCTCAGAATAAGGGAATAACAGGGAAAATAGGTGATAACTGAAGGAGGGGAGGAAAGTGGGGAAGGAGGGGAGGTACAGGAGTGATATTTTGCATGGCCCAGGGGCAAAAAAAAAAAAAAAATTGTTTTTTGTTTTTGATGTTTAACCCTTCCTACCCGGTCTGCCTTAGGTAAGGACAGCTCGAAAGAAGGGCCGCTACCCATATGCCTTACCTAAGGCAGCAGCTTAATAGCCTAATTAAGCTTGGTCTGAACGCCGTGCGTACGACGTATGTCAACAAACCCAAGCATTCGTCACCGCACCTCCGAAAACAAGAAGGAGAAGACTCCTCAATGTTATTGTTCTGACGTCATGACGAAATTAGTGTCTGAAAAGCCCCCATATTGGCAACATCTCTGCAATATTGGCTCCACTGAAATCGTCATCACAACTGAACCAGTTGACTTACAGAGCTCTACTCAACGCCAAAATACAGATTGAAAACTGCACTACGATTATAGATGAGTGGCAAAGTTCTAGCAGTGAAAATAAACATAAATACAGTAGCCTAGGCCTAGACGTTTTTCAGCCATTTCGCCCGGGTAGGGGCGACCGTCATTGGGTAAGACAACCCGGGTAGGAAGGGTTAAAGTTGATTTTTTTTTTCTGACTCTAAAGAGTCTTCCCGCAGTCCGCCGGGGGAACTCTTAGGAGTCTTCCTGCAGTTCCCGGGTTAATCAGGGAACAATGAGGGTATTTTATTAGCGTTTTGGTGGGCTTTGTGGTAATGCACTGATACTAGGTACAGCACAAATTCCATCCCAATAATATCTTCCCATTGATACATCGGGATTTGAACGCGGGACCTTTGAATTACCAGGCCAGTGGCAAGACCACTCCGCCACACCTCCCCTGAGCAACATATGCCGCTTGCACGTAGTTGTCTGTGTCCTCTGTGTCAAGAACGACAGCTGCTGTGTAGCTGTCTGACCGGAGCACACTATATATGGTGAGCATTGCCGTATCTGCCTCTGCATGGTAGCATGTGAGCTCTGGCACAAGCTTGCCTGTGGTGAGATTCTTTGCAGTGCTGCCAACTACACAGTAGATGATCTCGGTGCTAGTTGTTGTTCCCCAAGCTGCCTGGCCGAACAGCCCCAAGGCCCCGAGCAATTCCAAGGCCATAACCGAGCGCCCCCACAGAACCCTCCCTGCCGACCACAATAAAGGGGTGACCGAAGCCACTCCACGGCGGGGAGCTGAGTAGGGTGCGGAAACGCCCGGGAAACCAAAGCACCACCCAGGGCCCTGTTCTCCTCAGCAATTATGAAGAGAAAGTTGAGGGGCAAGGGAAAAATGTGACGCTTTGGCTTCCAATCTTGGTAGATTGGGAGATCAATCCACGGAAGAGACGCCGTCACTTGAGATCTAGAAAATATATAAGTTAAAGGAACAGTCAGAGTAAGCTATGGGTATGCCAGAGATCGCTCAGCTCTCACTCTGATAGACCAGCCCATCACCACATGACTAGAACCCAATCCTCTCAGGATCAGCTAGGAAAGGCCCTAGAAAGCCGCCTTTGGCGGGGGGATAGCTCCCCTATTTCAACCCCATTCGGGGTTGGGCACGCGCCCTTCGGGGTTGGAAGTGTCTTGTTTGTATGGTCAAATGGATCACACTTGAATTCAGTGAGACATGCGCTTTTATCCTGTACAGCTTGTTCATCCTTCTTCATTTTACTCGACGAGCAATCAGCATGCTTCCCTTTTCCTTGTTTCTTGCGATTAGCATGGCGATGGACCTTTGTTCTCACCCGATTGATGTTATTCACATTCCGAGTGTTTGAATGGAGCTGCTTTTCATTGTTCAGAATGGCCAACCAACCAGACTTCAGCTTAGAGCCCTTATTCATTGTTGACTCTATCCATATGTCTAGGGCGACACACGAATATGGTTTTCCTGTCATTGACTGTGCAAACATACCACTCTCCATGAATGCAGCCTGATCGACAGGAAGGTTATCAAGCACTGCGGTGAAATCGGGGAGATGCCGACCATACTTGTCATTATCATAGATTTGCATCAAAGGAAGCATGAGCTTGAGTGAGGACTTGAACTCAGTCCAGTTGCTTGTTCTGATTGCATGGATATTTTGAGTTAGAACCTCAACCATTTCCATGAATGACATCCAGTATTCTGCTTGTGGGGCACCCTCAAAGTCCTTGAAGAGAGCATCGAGGTCCTTCAGCTCAGCATTTCTCTCTATCTCTGCATGTTCATCTGCAAGTTCCTGTGCATCAATCGGATGTCGAAGCTTGGCAAGGGATGCCTTTACTTCTTCAGATAGAGGGGAATCTTCCAAACGTTTGTCTATGACATGGTGGACCAGAGTCTCGTAGAATAGTCGCAAGCAGCGAACCCCACGCTTAACATGTTTTCCACGAAGGGCCTGATCAACAGACCCGTCTGCTATAACACCAGCTGCCACCAACACATCTGAGATGCCAGATCCCTTAAACCTCTTGTATATAGTGTAGATGAACAACATTTGGATGTGGAAGGGTGCCATGAATGGTAAGATTTTGCTGAACAGCTCAGCACTCTCACTTTTCAACTCTAGCATGAGCACGTAGACAGGATGATCACCAACAATTATTGCAAAAGGCATCTTTTTTTCTTCGATTGATTTTGCAAGCTTACACATCACATCATTGAGAATTGTCTTACTGGGTGGGTTGGGATAGGTCATGTGGTATATTGCTCGACTCTTCTCATCTGCATTTGACATGCTGGCGTGAAACCCTGAAAATCCAGGCACAGTCTGTTCTTCTGGCTTAGGTCTCGTTCGGTCATCTTGCGCCCTGGCCAATGCATGGATCACACCACGAATTCTTTGCACCGATGTGTCAGGAGGAGGAGTACGTTGATCAGCTGGTGGCTTCCTGAGAGGTGGTTCCCCACGCTTCGCTGTCTTGTATGGGTTGACTTTTTGCATTTCACTTCCGAGCTCTTTGAGAGTTATCGAGAGGTTTGATGCAAAGTTGGCACCGGGAACTGGTCTATCCTCGTGATTCTCGGAAGGAAGTTCTGTATCAAATTATTCTGGCTGCACAAACATGACATTAGTGCGGTGTGACTGGCCAGCACCGGTCAGTGTGTCGCTCTTGAAGTCATCGTTGTCGACTATAGCGATAGCAGGCTTACCCTCAGCTAGTTCGAAGGGGCAATCAGATGAACACTTGAGGTCATTGACCACCCAAAAATCTCGCAGCATAAGTACGTCATTGTAACTGATGCCCAGTCTATCTTTGTGCATTATGTCGACTATCTCCCTACTCTTGGTCAGTCCATGTAGCAAGACAGAGAAATTTATCTCAAATGCAGTGCATTTTCCAGTGATGTAGCTTGTGAGGATAGATGCAATCGATCGGACGGATGGACTGTCATCAATTGCAGACTTATTTGGGTGTTTAAGCCATGTGAGCAGCTTCAGCAGGAGCTCACTGAGGTCTTCTTCTCTCTCCAACTCGTGTATATATGGGAGCCAGGGAATAGTATTTGTCCTGATGACTTGCTCTTTGAGTCGTGCCGCAACATTAACCCCTCCACCCCGGAAGGGCTCTTGAACGCCCATAACAACGTCGGCCCGCGCAACCCGGAAGGGCTCTTGAACGCCCATTGCTTGCATGCGTGCTTTCGAATGCCGCGCGTACATTTTTGGTATCATGGGACGGTAGGTGGCGCCACCAGGCGTAAACGACGCCACAGCAACAGTATCTACCCCGACGCCATCATGGACAGTACGCCAAATAGTGATTCCGCTGTGTCCGATACCGTGCTTCCTACGACGCCCTTCCTAGTTCGTCGCGCCTTACCCCGACGCCATCGCCTAAATGTGTTATCTCCCGGAGGTATTGAGACGACATTGAGACTTTATGAGCGAGCTGATGCCAAGAATAATGTTGGTGATGAAGTCAGTGACGACTCCAGTAATTATAAGTCGAGTGATTATGGCCATGAGAGTGACAAAGAAGAGCAATTCCTGGGATTTTCGAGAGAACATGACAGTGATGAGAGTGATGAAGGTGATGTACCAGTTGTTGAGGAAGCTGGTTTACCTAAAGACAGTGAACTTGAGAGAGTGAGTGAGTGGGAGAGTTCAAGGTCACTCACCAAATTTCGCATAAGTGACACGACTCCAAGCCCTTCCCCCAGGTAAATCGCCTTTCAAGCTACACTTGTATAAGCAGAAAATACTTGAGAAGGCGGCCGCGGCAGCTAGGGAACAAGCAAAAATACTTGGTGAGGATGAGGCTGTGAGTGAGGGTCAGCGTGGTGACCCTTCTCGTCCGCCATTGTCTCCCTTATCTACCCACGCCACCCAAGATGACCCGGATGCCCCGCATTCTTCCCCACCACCCCCACCATTGCCAGGGTTGAGGACCCCCCACTTTCGGCCTATTTGCCTCCTAGGTCCCCCGACAGGAGACATACTGCTGCCGAAAAGGGGAAAGGTAGGAAATATACCAAAAAATTAAGAAAAGTAAGAGAGTTTTGTTCGAGGCTCCCGCGGCGTCCACCCCGGCCGGCCCCAGCCATACGTCCCCGCAACTTTCCCCACGGTCCTCCCCACCTCTCCCGCCTTCAACATGTCTTCCTGAAGAAGTCTTTGAGCTCGCATCACCAATACCTGGGCCTAGTGACAGTGAAACATTGCTTTCTGTCACTCGTCACAGGCAAAGGAGCCCAGGACCTCGGGGGGACACAGCCTCACCTGCCACTCCTTCCCCACCCGCACCCGCACGCCGCCCACGCATCACTGGTTCCCCGCCAGATTATGTGGGGGCCACTGATGATGAAGGGCACCTCTCTGAAGACTCTGGCCATGATTACATAGGTCCACCGTCAGGGCAAGATGACCACTCTGACGATGACTATATGGACATCGACGACCCTCGACCCATCCGCTTGGCCCGGCGTCGTGCTGCCCGTCGTGCTGCCCGCCGCCCTGGCCGACGCCCTCGCCACCCTAGGGCGCGCGGCTTCCGAGTTGGCCGTGGGCGTGCTGGGCCACCAGCTGGAGCTCCTCGTCAGCGTAGACAAGACCCATTCTACGTTTTTCAGTGGCAAGACGTAGTTGATGGGGATGGATACAACCCTGATGTGCCAGCTTTTGATGAGGTACTGGAGGGTTCAGGCATTACCCCCAATTTTCCTGCAGGCCCCAATGCTCCACCACACGAACTATTTGAGGCCTTCTTTGATGAGGAGGTGGTAGGCTATGTTGTCAAAGAGACAAATAAGCAGCACCAATTCCAGGTCCACTTTTTGGGCAAGGTGACCAAGGGCCACATGAGGCAGTGGACCCCAGTGACTCATAAAGAGTTCATGGTGTTCTTGGCACTCACCATGCTAATGCCTCATGTCAAGAAGCATAGGTTGCCTGACTATTGGATCACCAATGATCTGATATCCACCCCTGCCTTCGGGAAATATATGTTTCGCGACCGGTACCTTGATATCCTCGCAGCGCTCCATCTTGTCACCAACACCGACGTCCACCTCGGTGACAAGCTGTGGAAGATTAGGACGTTGTATGAGATGATGCGAGAACGCTTCACCTCCTACTTCAAGCCCTTCCGCAAGGTCGTCATTGACGAGTCTCTTGTGCTGTTCCGGGGAAAACTCAGCTTCCGGCAGTACATCCCCTCAAAAAGACATCGCTTTGGCATAAAATTCTTTATGCTGTGCGACTGCCAAACTGGCTATGTCCTGGACTTCCTGGTCTACAGCGGGAAGGAAGGGGACTTGCTTGTGGACCCCCTCATTGGCTTTGGCGGAGCAGTGGTGCAAGCCATGATGGACCGCTACTTTCACAAGAATCACGTCCTCTACACGGACAATTATTACACGTCCCCCACTCTCTCACAGTACCTGCATGAGCGCAAGACGGGGACTGTAGGCACAGTACGAGGGAAAAGGAAGGGCATGCCACCTTTCCCTCCAAAGACCAAAAAAGGTGATGTGTTGAAGAAGAAGTCGGGGCCCATTCTGGCTATCCACTGGCACGACCAGCGGAAGGTCAACCTCCTGACCACCATCCACAAGGGGGAAATGGTGGAGACTGGCAAGGTGGATCGCCGCACCCAGGCCAGGGTGACCAAGCTCGATGCTGTCCTGGACTACAACATCAACATGAGGCTGGTGGACAAGTCCGACATGCAGATAGGCTTCATTGACTGCCTGCGTACCTCGTGCAGATGGTACAAAAAGTGCTTTCTGCATATGGTGGACATGTCAGTTCTGAATGCCTACAATATATACAAGCTTCGGAATGTGAACACACCCATGAAGTTCAATAGCCTGCGGAGGTTCCAAAAGCAGGTGTTGACGGAGCTCCTGGAGAAGTATGCTACGCCACAGAGGGCAGTGGCACATCCTGGGCCCGCCGTTATTGACCGCTTGCAGTGTGCTCAATACTTGATTAGGCACAGGCTTGGTTCCCTGCCTCAGAATGAATCAGGAAGAACACAGCAGAAGTGGTGCCATGTCTGCTACAACAGCAGGGTGAGTCCGAGGCCAGGTAAAAAGTCAACCATGGAGTGTGTGGAGTGCAAGGTGGCACTCTGTGCTTTAGAGTGCTTCTTTGATTACCACTCCAAGCTGGAGTTCTAATAATCATACTGAAATTGCCAAATAAAATGACAATATGTACACTATAATTATATATAGGCAAAAAGTTGAAGAAAACCAATTTATTGTAATACAAAAGTCATGTATTATGAGAAAATTGATACAAATACAATTACACCATAATAATATGTGAAAGTGACACATATGTATATACCAAGTGACATTCATATGATTAGAACCTATAGAAATATATAAATCAGTGAAAAAAGACACAATAAATTGTATATAAAACGTTTACAAATCATATAACTAAGTGAAAGTGACACAAGACCTAATATTTGATGGCCAAAGTATAATAAACACCTGTGATAACGAATAATCAGTGCCTAATACAACAATAACCTACCTCAATTACTAATAAAATGTACGGTATCGAGTGAAAATGAGCATTATCAGTGACAGTGACATTCTAAAGCATATTTGTCAAAGTGAAAGTGACACAAGACCTAATATTTGATGGCCAAAGTATAATAAACACCTGTGATAACGAATAATCAGTGCCTAATACAACAATAACCTACCTCAATTACTAATATAATGTACGGTATCGAGTGAAAATGAGCATTATCAGTGACAGTGAGACACTAAAGCATATTTATCAAAGTGAAAGTGACACAAGACACAATACTTGATGACCAAAGAATAATAAACACCTGTAATAACGAATAATCAGTGCCTAATACAACAATAACCTACCTCAATTACTAATAAAATGTACGGTATCGAGTGAAAATTAGCAATATCAGTGACAGTGATACCCTAATAAACATATTTTATATAATTGGCCTCAAAATCACTAGAAAAATATCAAATAAACATCACATTCTCAATATCAAACACTAAAATCGTCTAAGGGAGATAAATACTTTGGCGCGACGAGCGGCTAGGTGCGTCGTAGCCATGGCCGGGGCGACGCGTCCGAACACGGGAAGAATTTGCCGCCGAAAAGCACTCGTCTTCCCGCGCTCACCATTATGCAACCAGAGGGGCTAGAGACCTCTACTCAACGCCATTCGACAGAGGAAGGTTTGTGGAACATTATTCTTTTTTATTCACAACATTACATGCCATATTCATTGACTTACAGAGTAGTTAACATAGCCCAAAGATCGTCAAAACACCCGGTACCGCAGCACAGTCGCAAGCTATAGCCCCCGGGGCTGGAGGGTTAATCACCAACTGATCATTGCTGACACCCAATGAAGATATTGCCGCCTCGATGTATGTACCTGCTGCTGTTGTATCATATACCAGTTCACTCACATTCTTTTGAATGCGTTCATGAAATCCGATGTCTTCCCCAAATTCATTGACGAAAATTTCCTTTAACCCTTGTCTAACGGGGTGTTTTGGGCTCATTTGGGCATATTCAGGCCCTCCTGCATGATAAATCAAGCATCTGCATGAAAATAAAATTATTTAGCAAAAACCTAGGCACTAAAAGCTTCAAAATGAGACCAGAACGAGCTACGTAGCACTCGTGGTTCTCTTGCAGTGATGCCACGAACATGGGAGTTTAGCATATATCGGTATATTTTTCCCAGCTATGCTCACTACTGGCTACACTGCCAGCCTCTCGAGAACACAGGGAACATGAGTTAATGGGCGGCGGTAAGCCCTGGGAGTCGGCTGTCTGGCCCGCTGTGCTCCCGGCCATTTGCACTCGATTTTAACCCTTTAAAAGTCTTAATAATGCTCCTAACTTGCTGCAAATTGGTGCACGACGTAAGTCGAGCGCCGCCAATAAGGGGTTAAGTAGCTAGATTTTACTACAGTACTGAGTTATGTCCGTGATTTGAGATAATGGTCTTTGAAGATGACTTGACGAATATGATGAAAGAAGAGAGCTTGGGCCTCTCGGAGGTTTACACGCTGCAGATGTTGAGTGTTTTCATCTGAAAGGGGCTTGTGGTCGCTTACATATTTGCGCCAGCACGCACGATGGTAGCGGATTTCCAACCCAAATGCTGTTTGACTATCTGGGATGGATGCAATCAGAGTGTCAAGTCTCAATCTCATGACCTCATCTTCCAGACGGACAGTATGTAACTTGAATTTAGTCCAGGCATCTACTGTTGATAGGAGTAAAATCTGCTTGTCACGATCACTACTCTTGTATGCCCCTTTCATGCACCACACACATAGAGTCTTATCGTGAAGGACACCCATACTGGAGCGGAGCCTTTTAGGTGCACTGGCCTCTGGGGAAGGGTCTTGTTGATCTGATGCTTCATCTCTTTCAAGACGTTCCTCGGATTTGTGTTTGTGTTTTTCGGCTTGAGAGAGCTTGCGCTTGCTGGATAATGATGCGTAACAAGTGCTATGCATGTGGTGACCCTTTGGTCCCTTCTCCCAATCCACATTTTCATGTATATGTTGAAACTTATCAAGTTCTTTCCATTGTAAAGACTTTTCCCGGATGGATTCCCACTTCTCAGGTGTAATGTTTTCCATACGATCATCTGCGGTACATCGCTTACCACAGAGTAAAATGCACTCGTATTCATTTAATGTCTTGTCTGGTAACTCATCACTCTCTTCTATTATCCATTATTTCGGTCACTTCACAAGTCGTCGATTTTCATGATATGGGCATGCGATCCATCTGAAACAGTAAAAAAGTAATATTAGATATACACCGCAGGCAGAGAACAACAGTGATGATAGCAGCGAAAGTGAGGACAGTGATTCTGATAGTGGCTCATACAGTGAATCATGTAGTGACAGTGAAGTGGCAGATTAGTATGTACAATTAGTATAATACAATACAATAACAATACAATATACAATACAATACAATACAATAACCATTCCAGTGGATTTGTAATGCCAGAATTAGTGAAAAAGGACACCTCATTCACCCTTGTAGCTCATCTGATGCCAGAGATATTACATTTCATGTTTTTCAAGATGGCGTTGGCAGCCATTTTGAATATTGGGCTCTAGCAGAGTTAGCCGTCATTTTTCAGAGGGGCATAGGAGCTCATTTTCCTTTAAAATGGTTCAGGTTGTCAAATCCATCGAGAGAAAAAGGTAGGAACAAAATGGTCACAGATTCCAAGCAAATGACCCTACTATTACTGTTAAATTATATGAGAATTTCAATAAGTTTTTTTTTTGGGGGGTGAGGTCAGGGCTTGCCCCCCCAACTTAATTTGTATCCCACGACAAACGGCTATGCTCAAATACTGTACAGTACTGTAGGTTAGATTAATTTAAGTTACCCGAGCCAAATTCCAAAATTACCTTACGTTACTGTGTTCCTTTAACCTGAAAAAACTAAAAATCCTAGCCAACTTTGGGAAGGATCGAGTATCCGGGCGTACGGTCATCATGTTTACATAGGTTGTGCGCTCGCGGTTAGGTTCCTGTCTATTTTGACGGCTATTTTTTTTCTGTTATTTGTCCCCCTGCTGGCAATATATATGATGATGACAATATGTCATGGGGCCCTCAGCCTATTATTGTAGCCCACAACAGTCAGCAGTCAATATATGATCGAGAGCGTGCGAGTAGTGTAAATAAGGGGGGCGTTACGCCCGAATACTTTACGAATACTTTATCCTTACCCCAACTACAGTCAGGTTTTGATATACATGGTTAATTCGTACCCTGTACGTACAGTGTATATCAAAACCGTGTTTTAGAAATAACAGGCCTTATGGGAATTAATTAATTCGTTCCAGCCACTTTCCCAAAGTCCCCCTTTTGGCCCTTTTTGCCTACCTTCAGCCGACTTATATTACATTATACCACCAACATCATATATAACATTACACAGAATACATTACCACTTTGGCATGCCTGGCCTACCCTCTCCAGCCTACCTAGGAAGTGAGCCGCGCTCCCCACCTCCCACCTCCCACCTACCCAGTACTGAGCCGCGCGGTATAGTAAAACACTCGCCCACCCTAGTACTCCAGCTTGGGCTGGTTACCGTTCATAGTCACCTTGTATAAATGTTTAAAGTTATTTTCTTTTATGACGATATTTTTGGTCATATATCATTAATTTTACTCTATAAATATTAAGGTATGATTGTTAGATAACAATATGTGCATTGTACACTGAATATAACACTGCTATATCTAGGAAGAAGAGGGAAAGTGGAACGTGCGTGTACATATTTATTTTCTTTAATCATCTTAAAATTTAAACTCATATTTTTTCATATTGGCCTATAAGTTGTATGAATGTATATAAATGTTTGTAAAGTCGATTATTCCCGCCCAAAAAGCTAAAGCGCGGCCAACATAATAATCTTGTCGCTCATGTTTCACCCACAAATATCACCCCAACTGCATTTAAATACACTTCACGAGATAGAGGGAAGTCTATACAACAATATTTCTATCAACAACAAATTGTGTATTTATAATGGTTATCGTGTAAAATTATTATTCGTAAATATTTCTGCTGCAAATTGTGATATTTGTCACTTTACTTCAAGATATTTCCGAAACTTACTAAATAACTTATTTTTATTTTCATACTAAATCACAGCTATTTTTTCCGCTGAACATGATGGCAGTGTTTATAATATTCTATCATCAATATTAGATTTTATAGAAATAAATGTGTAACGATAGTTTTCGCTGTTATAGAATTCCTGTCGCACCAAATATTCAGTCTCAGTTGGTTTTCACCCATAATAATTTTTTTTTTTTTTACTTTTTTTATTTTATGAACGGCAAGAGGAAAGGTTATTATATAAGATTTCATCAACAAAATAAACAAAACAAATAATATGTGGAATTTCACCGTAGGTGAAGATAACTATTCAGTCCGCTGTTACTTTCCCTCTCCATTTTCACCGATAAAATGTGGGACAATGAATATTCTGTAAGCAAGCGCTATTTAGGATTGTTCATTAGCTTTCTAATGGTACCTATATGACCAATGTACGATCAAAACTTCTATTTTTCCCGAATATTTTATGTCCGTCGACCGCTGTAACCGTTTGGTAAATATTTTTGCTTCACTTCATGGTCCATTTTCATATAATTTAACGATCGATACAGTTTTTATATATTAATTTCGTATATCGGCAATGAATACAGATTGTTATTTTCGAAGAACCAGCTCTCTACGACTAACACTTGATTTTATATCAATATTTTCATATGCCTATACCTTACATCGAAATATTAATGTATATAAAACTATACAATAATAATAGCTTATAATTATAGTAACAATAATAGGATAAGTAGAAATAATCTTTAATGATAATAATAATTAGAAAAAAAAATATATATAATCTATATATTTATAATACCAATAGTAACAATAAGAATGATATAATAGGTGTATGGCTTCGTTCTATGTGCATGACGAAAATAACGTCAACGGCACGGCTACGGTTGGGAAGCGGATGACGAAAATAACGTCATCGGAACGGCTACGGTTGGGAAGTGGACGACGAAAATAACGTCATCGGCATGGCTACGGTCGGGAATCGGATGACGAAAATAACGTCATCGGCACGCCAAAGTGTTAAGAATCAATAAGAACTGTTTTGGACCTGTTACCGACTTATTTGTGTGAATAGACGTGTTGACGTTTGGTAGATATCCCCGCCGCTGTACTCCCTCCCCGCCCCGTCCCGGCCTCAACCCGACCCCGTTACTGTGATGATGTTGATTAGCCTTGTGCTACAGCTAGCACATCGTCCCCTCCAGGTTCCCAGGCATGTTGATCGTCCTCACAGAACACAGAAATATTGTCCATAATATCATTATCATCATCAGATTGGTTGTCACTATCAGGTACGCTCCCTCCCTCCCCCTCTCTTTATTAGGCTATGGTTCAATAGACCAGAAAGTAGAGAAGAAGTTATAACCCTATTGATAATGCAAAACTATTGAACACACTTACAAGTGTATGTTATTTGGTCTCTATATAATCTGTGAATCATTTCCGATATGATGGAATTAAAGAAAACAAATTTCCACCAACTCATAATCAGCCAAAATGACACAAATGTCAATTAAAAACATGTTACAATATTTCCCAATCAATTTGTGTAGACACATTTTCAAGGAGAAAATAAACCGTGGGAAAAAAAAACAATAAATAAATCAAATAAAATCTCCCTACGCTCGGAACCTCGGGCCTATTTGCGGAGAAGACGGGGGAATATTTTTTGTTGACTATCTTATTTCTTGTTTATCTATGTGCTGGATGGATATTACTGTATATGTTTCAATTCCATCGCATTAGAAATGATTCCTAGATTACAAAAAATCCAAATAAGGCATAATTATGTTAATGTATAAAGGAGTTATAGATAGATACATTAGAGAGATAGATAGATAGATAGAGAGAGAGAGAGAGAGAGAGAGAGTTGCAGAGGGGGAAGTGATCGATAACATACAAACTATTATGAGACTTATGAAACGGACTCAAGTTTCTGAAAAGACAGAGGAGAAATTTTTATTGACTCTTTTGTTTTATTATTTGTGTGTTTAACCCTTCCTACCCGGTCTGCCTTAGGTAAGGACAGCTCGAAAGAAGGGCCGCTACCCGGTATGCCTTACCTAAGGCAGCAGCTTAATAGCCTAATTAAGCTTGGTCTGAACGCCGTGCGTACGACGTATGTCAACAAACCCAAGCGTTGCGTCACTGCACCTCCGAAAACAAGAAGGAGAAGACTCTTCAATGTTATTGTTCTGACGTCAGACGAAATTAGTGTCTGAAAAGCCCCCATATTGGCAACATCTCTGCAATATTGGCTCCACTGAAATCGTCATCACAACTGAACCAGTTGACTTACAGAGCTCTACTCAATGCCAAAATACAGATTGAAAACTGCACTACGATTATAGATGAGTGGGAAAGTTCTAGCAGCGAAAATAAACATAAATACGGTAGCCTAGGCCTAGACGTTTGTCAGCCATTTCGCCCGGGTAGGGGCGACCGTCATTGGGTAAGACAGCCCGGGTAGGAAGGGTTAAAGTTGATTTTTTTTTCTCTGACTCTTAAGAGTCTTCCCGCAGTCCGCCGGGGGAACTCTTAGGAGTCTTCCTGCAGTTCCCGGGTTAATCAGGGAACAATGAGGGTATTTTATTAGCGTTTTGGTGGGCTTTGTGGTAATGCACTGATACTAGGTACAGCACAAATTCCATCCCAATAATATCTTCCCATTGATACATCGGGATTTGAACGCGGGACCTTTGGATTACCAGGCCAGTGGCAAGACCACTCCGCCACACCTCCCCTGAGCAACATATGCCGCTTGAACGTAGTTGTCTGTGTCCTCTGTGTCAAGAACGACAGCTGCTGTGTAGCTGTCTGACCGGAGCACACTATATATGGTGAGCATTGCCGTATCTGTCTCTGCATGGGAGCATGTGAGCTCTGGCACAAGCTTACCTGTGGTGAGATTCTTTGCAGTGCTGCCAACTACACAGTAGATGATCTCGGTGCTAGTTGTTGTTGTTCCCCAAGCTGCCTGGCTGAACAGCCCCAAGGCCCCGAGCAATTCCAAGGCCATAACCAAGCGCCCCCACAGAACCCTCCCTGCCGATAGAGAGAGAGAGAGAGAGAGAGAGAGTTGCAGAGGGGGAAGTGATCGATAACATACGAACTATTATGAGACTTATGAAACGGACTCAAGTTTCTGAAAAGACAGAGGAGACATTTGTATTGACTTTTGTTTTATTATTTGTGTGTTTAAAGGAGATAGATAATGTATAGATAGATAGAGAGCTAGTTGCTAGGGGCAAATGATCGATAACGTACAAAATTATATGAGACGGTTTTAAGTTTCTGAAAAGACAAAGGAGATATTTTTATTGACTCATTTTAATTTTATTATTTGTGTGTTGGAAGGGTAATATTGTCTTCAGTTCTATGTATTAGAAATGATTTATAGATTAAAAAAAAAAAAAAAAAGACATAGTTATATTTATGTGTAAGGGAGATAGATGCATTAAATAGATAGCCAGAGACATTTGATGCATAAATAACATTCTTAATCTTTAAACAAAAATAAAAATAAATAAAATAATAATAATAATATATACCTAGGCTTGGGCCGCCACCCGTATATGATCCCGACTTTTCCGTGTTTGTGGCCGACTTTGGAACTTTTGAGGTTACCGTGTCCAAACTAAACCGTGCATATAAAACCTGTGTATATCGAGACCTGACTGTACAGTGGAGCCCCCATCCTAGCTGCTAATCGGTTCTGCAGAAATAGAGCTAGGATTGAAACAGCCAAGATCGGGGCACTGTTCTTATGAGGAAAATTCAATCGGTTCCGTGCTCATGCCAAAATTTGCGTCTTTTTCTATTTTTTGCCTATGAAAACATGTTTTAGTGTACACAAAATAAATTTTATGCATTATACTGTATCATATAATACACCATAGAATAAGTTTTTAATAACTAGAAAAAAAAGGCCCAATATCTAAACAATTACCGCACTTTTTCCCAGTGTTAGGCTATGAAAACATGTTTTTTGTCTAGGCTACATCAAGTAGCCTAGGCCTAAATCTTATGCATTGTAAATAATAATGTAGACATGGCTAAATGACAGTCCTAACCATAAATACTGTAGATTGGGGCATTGTTTCTATCATGCGACATTTTTTAGGCCTAGCCTAGGCCTAGGTTCTAAAGTCTAAATTCGTCCAGCCACCCCTCAAGTACCCATTTCGCCCCAAATACATATTATGAAGAAAAGACATATAAATATGTATTATGAGAAGATTACTTACCACACAGATTTATTATAAATCATTGTCGTATTTAGCCTAGCCTAGGCTAACATCGTCTAGGCTAGGCAATTCAATCGCTTTCGTCCGACATGGACTGATCTTTGCTGTGTTTTGATCATGAAATTCCTTCATTGCTACCACCAGGCCAACCATCCCTATCACTAGATGTACTAGAGGTTATTATAAACGCGAGAGATAAGGGGTTCAGGCACAAAAAGGCTTGCAAACGGTTGTTTTGTCAACACAGATACTAGCTAAACTGCAAGCGTCTGCTTAGTGATGACGTCATACAAAGATGGCGGCATCTTGCGCATTTGACGATCGGATCTCGGATTCACTCGGATTTCGTCTCTAAACGGCAAGCTACTGGCAGATTCTTTCGTTATGTTAAAACAAAATTATTGTTTTTGTTTGTTGTTGTTGTTGTTGTTGTTCCCCAAGCTGCCTGGCCAAACAGCCCCAAGGCCCCGAGCAATTCCAAGGCCATAACCGAGCGCCCCCACAGAACCCTCCCTGCCGACCACAATAAAGCCTGGGTGACCGAAGCCACTCCATGGCGGGGAGCTGAGGAGGGTGCGGAAACGCCCGGGAAACCAAAGCCCCACCCGAGGCCCTGTGCCCCTCAGCAATTATGAAGAGAAAGTTGAGGGGCAAGGGAAAAATGTGACGCTTTGGCTTCCAATCTTGGTAGATTGGGAGGTCAATCCACGGAAAAGACGCCGTCACTTGAGATCTAGAAAATATATAAGTTAAAGGAACAGTCAGAGTAAGCTATGGGTATGGCAGAGATCGCTCAGTTCTCACTCTGATAGACCAGCCCATCACCACATGACTAGAACCCAATCCTCTCAGCATCAGCTAGGAAAGGCCCTAGAAAGCCACCTTTGGCGGGGGGATAGCTCCCCTATTTCAACCCCTTTCGGGGTCGGGCACCCGCCCCCGTGTTTTTGTTTGTTTTCTAGTTTTATGTCGAGTTTTTCGTTATTTTTGTAATTTTTTCGGGTTTCGGCTGGGATTTTGATGCGAGAATTGAGGCTTTTGGCGCGAGAATTGAAATGGGGAATATTTGGTGTGTGGTGCGAGAATTGAATCAACGAAGACCGGTGTAGCGAGGATGGGGGCTCCACTGTATTGTCAAAACTGGGCTCGGGTTTTCGAAAACTCAAGTTCTAGGAGTCTCCAAACATCCCAAACCTAAGCCAACGTTTTATTAATGTTACTGTGTTATTTTACTATGAAAATTCTAGAAATCCGAGCCAACTTTTGATAAAACTTGGCTAGAGTTTTCAAAAAATTGGGTTTTAGGGGTCTCCAAACTTTCAATCCAAGCCAAGTTTTACTTAGAATGCTTATAACTTTTTACCCCACAATTTCCCTATTCTTCATAGCCCTTCCCACCATCAGAGGCCGTATTTTTAAAGTGTTGAATAATGAGTATTGGCCAAATTCTTATTTCCAGCAATAATCATCAGTATAGAAAGCTTATGAACCTAAAAAAAAAAAGATAATACAGTAAATAAAACGAAAAAGAACCTTGAAAATAGCTGTGGCCCGTCTCCTTTATATTGACCCAAAAACCTTTTGGAAAAAAACAATGGGAAAGGATGTACGGTCGTCATGTTTACATAGGTTGATCGCTCACGGTTAACCCGGGAAGACACTTAAGAGTTCCCCCGGCGGACTGCGGGAAGACTCTTAAGAGTCAGAGAAAAAAAAATCAACTTTAAACATCGAAAAAAAAAAAAAAAAAAAAAAATTGCCCCTGGGCCATGCAAAATATCACTCCTCTACCTCCCCTCCTTCCCCACTTTCCTCCCCTCCTTCAGTTATCACCTATTTTCCCTGTTATTCCCTTATTCTGAGGTATATTTTCGTGCTAACATTAGCGAGTTGCAAGCAGGGCATTGTCAACACTGTTAGCAAGCGAGTGCAAGAGAGAGAGAGAGAGTATCGATCGACTGTGTCTCAGTGGCCTTGGGGGAAATTGGCGGGAAAGCAGGTTGCCTCACCCATACATTATATAACTCGCGGCCTGTATCTCCGATTTTGACCATCCAAACGCTGTTTTCACTTGTTTTATTGTTGTTTCAGGTTAATACCTTTATAATCAACCCATAATAGGCGCGTATGGATAAGTATTAATGCTATATATCGTAAAATGAATATTTTAGTGATGGAAACAGCTCAAATACGTCAGCACAGGCAGAGGTGTCTAATTACCCCCATGCGCACTTCTTAGGTTAAAGGTGGTGGGGCATGTGAAATTAAAATTAATTTATAATGTATTTAAAGAGATGTTTAGATCTCCAGTAATCAACCTGACTACTCCTTTGTCAAAACTAATCTTCAATATTAGAGAACAAATCAAAAATAGATATTGAATTGCGACCCCTTGCAACTAGTACTCACGTGAGGATGTGACGTAGGCCCAGGCAAACATTTGGGAAGTAAACATCAGCAAGTATAGCAAAAATGGTGTATAGGTGTGCTGTTTTCGGGTGTAGCAACATCCCTGGACCAAACATAGCACTTCGCAAGTTTCCAAGTGATCCATACCATTGTAACAAATGGGTGAAGTTTATACAAAGAACCAGAGTGTGGAAGGCAAAGCCCAAAACAAGCTTCATATGCAATGGACATTTTCGTGATTAATGCTTTGACAATAAAGTGCGGTGGAGTATGGGTATGGCTAGATGCATCCGCTGATTGCCTATACGGACTGGGGTCTTGTCACGCCCAGTGCCAGGTCCGTATGCATTATAATCCCTTATATCCGAAAATCACGAATCTCAGGACACTTCGGAAATACGAATATTTCGGATATTCGAAAATTTGGCCTTGGCCTATTTCTTTTTTTTTTTTTTTTTTTACTAGGCCTATTTATTTATTAGGAATTAGGCCTCTAGGAAGTCCAAAGTTTAACTAACTATTAAATGTTTACTAACATAGAAGAGCATGGCAGGCAAGCTAAACAAATCTCTAGTAGGCCTAGCCTTCATTAAATAATCAATGAATATACACAAAATAAAGTGTTTAACTCACCATTGAAGATTGATGCAGAGGTAGTGCTGTAATCCAGGGTGATGCAGAGGTACTGCTGTAATCCAGGGTTTTGCCATTTCCAAACCACCAACAGAGGTAGGCATGTTGGTTCGTTTTTTTTTCAGTGGTTTCCCCAGTAGGCCTATTCCACTATCCATATCAGCAAATGTTTTTTTGTCATCCACTTGCACTAGCCTATGCTAGTTATCAGACACATCCCTCCGCTTGAACAAGAATCGATCGAGATTAATCTTCTTCGAGGGAGTAAAGGTACACCAGCCAGTGAAGGATTCTTGACTTCCATTGACTGGAATCTCTGGGGTGACTGAAGACTCTGGGGTGAGTGGAGGCTCTGGGGTGAGTGGGGACTCTGAAGTCTCGGAGTCTGTAGGCTCTGGGGTGACTGGAGGCTCTGGGGTGACTGACGATTCTCGGCTTGATGACGACGATGACTCTGCTGGCTTTGTACAGAACTTGCGGATGTCTGACTGGCGGATTTTGTCACTCCGTCTGTTCTGAAAGACTTCATATATGGCTCGGTGGGTTAAAAGTTCCTGAGCTGTGAAGCTGCTGTTTCTCTCCAAGAACTTTATCACCGTTCGGTATGCCGTGTCTGCAGCTTCCCAGGTATAGCCGTGTTCCACCTCCTCTTCCTCCGAGTCCGAACTGCTGCACTCCTTCTTGCTTGGGGAGATCACAGAATTTATGATCTCCTCATCAGTGAAGACCTTGCTGACTGGAGCGTCCTCATCGGCATTCAACCACTGGTCGATCTCCTCAGCATCCACATGGCGAAGTGGATGGTTCCTGGGCGCAGCTGCGATGACCTGTTTAGGCGACTCTTCTTGGGTCTCATCAATGAGATTTTCATCAAGCTTAGTCAACAGCACAATCTCGGGCCACATCGGTTTCCATGCGTTGATTAGGGTTGTGTTCTTTACTTTAAGCCAGGCAGCAGCGATGGAAAAAATTGCCTCCTTAATGTTCACACTTTTCTGGAAATCCAGCACAGAGCCACCAGTGAACCTCACACATTTCTTTGAAAAATCAGTCTTGTAGATTTTCTTCACTGCCTGTATTATTCCCTGATCTTGTGGCTGGATCACAGAGGTTACATTTGGAGGCAAATAGGTCACAAAAATGTTCCCATTCACCAATTCTTCAGCATCTGGATGGGCTCGGCAATTATCCAACAACAACATCACCTTTGAGTCCTCAGGAAGGCCCATTTCCTTCAGGTGATTTTTTACTGAAGGCACAAATTTGTGATGACACCAGTGCTTAAAAATAACCCTGGTCATCCATGCACTTGTCTGGTTGTCATAGTCCACAGGCAAATGCACAACATTCTTGAAGGAAGTTGGCTTTTTAGCTTTGCCCAAGACTAGAGGGCGAAGCTTGTGTGACCCAGCAGCATTCGAGCAAAACAAGACAGTTATCCTATCCTTGTTTTTCTTGAAGCCCACAGCTACTCTTTCAGATGGGCCAGCTAGTGTAGATTCTGGCATCATTCTATAATAGAATGCAGTTTCATCAGCATTATAGATGCATTCTGGTGGAATGTCGTCGTGTTCATGCAACAGGTCTCTGAAGGTTGACTTAAATTCCGCGGAAGCTCCGTCGTCAGCAGACTTTTACTCACCACACACATCAAGGCGCCTAATTCCGTGTCTTTCCTTAAAACGGTTAAGCCAGCCATCACTAAAGCCACACTCTTCTTTTATGCCCATCTTTTCATGATAATCTCTTGCTTTTTCAATGATTATTGGACCACTCATAGGGCATCCTTCGGCTCGCTTTACCAAAAACCACTCGTAAAGCACTTTGTCAAGCTCCACAAATTTGGCTTCTCGTATTGTATGCCGCTTCTCCAAGGTCTTCTTAACGTCGGAATTGGCCACAAAGCTCAGCAACTTGTCCTTTTGTTTCCTTATATCATAAAGCGTTGTAGAACCGCAATTATACAGGCGCATCAATATCGTCCTACTGGTTCCCGCATCCATCTTGTGACATATTTCTATCTTCTGTTTAATGGTGAGTACAACCCTTTTCCTCTTGTTTGAAGATCCTGTCGACATCTTGAGTATACTAGGCGTTGATTTAGATGATTTCGGAGGCACCATAGCGTAGATGATAGGTGATTCACAGCGATAAACACGGAGCGTCACGAGCAAATTTTACGGACAATGGCGAGAGATACAATGACGCCGAAACAACACAGGGAGGCGGGAGGCTGCGCGGTGCGACACCTTGCGGTTGGGCCGTAAAATTGCCGCCCCGCACGAACGGGAGAGCGGTCTGTTTGAAATTACGGTTGGATCCCGAATTTCTGCGGTTATTAGAGTTTAGGAAAATAGGATGATTATGTACGGTTGACTGAGATTTTCGGTAGTACGAAATACGGTTATAAGGGATTATACTGTATATACGGACTCGCCGAAAATAAATCGTAGCAGCGAAACGACTGCACCTATAGCTTTCATATTTCTACCACATGTACCTTACCCTTCTGGCTTCTTGCTACCACCACCCCAACCCCCTCCCCCAATCCACTCGCCGACCATGGGTCGCCACATCAGGCCATCACAAAGGAAAAAAAGGAAAATATGTGGCGGCGAAACGACTTCACCAATTGGTTCCATATTTGTGTGACAAGTCCCCTACCCTTCTGTCCTTCCCCCACCACAACCCCAACTTCCTCCCACCACCCACTTCCAGCCTATCCGGAGATCATCACATAAAAAAATGAAAATCCGTGGTGGCGAAACTAACCTCACCAATCGGCTCCATATTTGTAACACGAGTCAATTACCCTTCTACCTTCCCCTCACCATCCCCCAAACCACCCTCCCACCCATACGTCCTTGCCAATTTCAGGAGTCAGGAGAGTGGATAATATGGACTAACTTAAGCCTAGCCCAAATTATACAGTCAGCGTCGATGGATATAGGCCTAACCTAGGCAAAAGAAATTTATTGGCTGAAATTCAACTACTAGCAACTAGGCTAACAAAAAAAAAAAAAAAAAAAAACAGTGAGTTGCATAAACATTGTTGGGAAGGATATGTAGTGACCAGGCGTACGGTCATCATGTTTACATAAGTCGATCGCCGCGGTTAAGTTCCCGTTTATTTTTACGGCGTTTTTTTCTGTTATTTGCACCCTGTTGGCAATGTATATGATGATGACAATAAGTCATGGAGGCGTGAGGGGCGGGCTTTCATTATTGTATCCAAATGCAGTCAAAATAGACGGGGACATGATCGCTAGCGTCCGCTGCGGCTCCGAGTAGTGTAAACAAGGCGGGCGGTAATCACAGCTGCTTCTCCCTCCTCTCCTGCTGCTGGATCTCGTCCTACAGGTTCATACATATAAGCCTGGACACCACCAATATTCATCACTTGAGGTTCTTCGCCATAATCACGGTTATCACCCTCAGTATTGGCAAACGAATCGGAACTACTGTCACTATCCTCCATTTGCACCTGTCAGAAGAGCTTGTTGTGTTGCTGGGCATACGTCATCAGAGCGCTTAAACTCCGAATCCAGAAAAGTGTCACCCATATCCTATTTTGGCCATTATATAAATAATTAAGCCATTGTAGCAGAAAATATTGCACCAAAAGCTATAGTGCACACTGCCGGTAATGATTGTGGAGGAAAATAATAGCATGCATACCCACCTTTAACCCTCCCGCCCCGGCTACGCATTACGTAAATATTCCCCGAAATCCGGGTGTTTTGGCCGAAAAACGTCTAGGCTAGGCTACCATATCATTGTTAAGCTGACTGCTTCCCGCATTCCCGCGCATCCCCAAGCGTAGCTGTGTTATTTACCTGTAGAATGGCGTTAAGTAGAGCTCTCTAAGTCAAGTGCTTGATTTGTGATGATGATTTCATTGGAGATAACTTTATGGCCAAAACAGCCACTTTACACTACTTTTCGATACTTAACAACAACATACAGGCACACACGAACAAGCGACGCTCTCCTTCTTGTGGCCGGAGATGCGGGTCGTCGGTCCAGCCGGCTGTTGTTTACATGCGTCGGACCGACGCCTCGCACACGAAGCTCACAGGCTTTCAAGCAATGGTACAATGTTGTACCACCCGGGTTCCTGGGGGCAAAACATAATGGTACACACGTGTACCACCCGAGGTTGAAGGGTTAACCCTTAACCCATCCAACCCGGAAGGGCTCTTGAACGCCCATAACAACCTCGGCCCGCGCAACCCGGAAGGGCTCTTGAATGCCCATTGCTTGCATGCGTGCTTTCGAATGCCGCGCGTACATTTTTGGTATCATGGGACGGTAGGTGGCGCCACCAGGTGTAAACGACGCCACAGCAACAGTATCTACCCCGACGCCATCATGGACAGTACGCCAAATAGTGATTCCGCTGTGTCCGATACCGTGCTTCCTACGACGCCCTTGCTAGTTCGTCGCGCCTTACCCCGACGCCATCGCGTAAATGTGTTATCTCCCGGAGGTATTGAGACGACATTGAGACTTTATGAGCGAGCTGATGCCAAGCATAATGTTGATGATGAAGTCAGTGACGACTCCAGTAATTATAAGTCGAGTGATTATGGCCATGAGAGTGACAAAGAAGAGCAATTCCTGGGATTTGCGAGAGAACATGACAGTGATGAAGGTGATGTACCAGTTGTTGAGGAAGCTGGTTTACCTAAAGACAGTGAACTTGAGAGAGTGAGTGAGTGGGAGAGTTCAAGGTCACTCACCAAATTTCGCATAAGTGACACGACTCCAAGCCCTTCCCCAGGTAAATCGCCTTTCAAGCTACATTTGTATAAGCAGAAAATACTTGAGAAGGCGGCCGCGGCAGCTAGGGAACAAGCAAAAATACTTGGTGAGGATGAGGCTGTGAGTGAGGGTCAGCGTGGTGACCCTTCTCGTCCGCCATTGTCTCCCTTATCTACCCACGCCACCCAAGATGACCCGGATGCCCCGCATTCTTCCCCACCACCCCCACCATTGCCAAGGGTTGAGGACCCCCCACTTTCGGCCTATTTGCCTCCTAGGTCCCCCGACAGGAGACATACTGCTGCCGAAAAGGGGAAAGGTAGGAAATATACCAAAAAAATTAAGAAAAGTAAGAGAGTTTTGTTCGAGGCTCCCGCGGCGTCCACCCCGGCCGGCCCCAGCCATACGTCCCCGCAACTTTCCACACGGTCCTCCCCACCTCTCCCGCCTTCAACATGTCTTCCTGAAGAAGTCTTTGAGCTCGCATCACCAATACCTGGGCCTAGTGACAGTGAAACATTGCTTTCTGTCACTCGTCGCAGGCCAAGGAGCCCAGGACCTCGGGGGGACACAGCCTCACCTGCCACTCCTTCCCCACCTCGCCCACCCGCACGCCGCCCACGCATCACTGGTTCCCCGCCAGATTATGTGGGGGCCACTGATGATGAAGGGCACCTCTCTGAAGACTCTGGCCATGATTACATAGGTCCACCGTCAGGGCAAGATGACCACTCTGACGATGACTATATGGACATCGACGACCCTCGACCCATGTGCTGCCCGCCGCCCTGGCCGACGCCCTCGCCGCCCTAGGGCGTGCGCCTCCCGAGTTGGCCGTGGGCGTGCTGGGCTACCAGCTGGAGCTCCTCGTCAGCGTAGACAAGACCCATTCTACGTTTTTCAGTGGCAAGACGTAGTTGATGAGGATGGATACAACCCTGATGTGCCAGCTTTTGATGAGGTACTGGAGGGTTCAGGCAATACCCCCAATTTTCCTGCAGGCCCCAATGCTCCACCACACGAACTATTTGAGGCCTTCTTTGATGAGGAGGTGATAGGCTATGTTGTCAAAGAGACAAATAAGCAGCACCAATTCCAGGTCCACTTTTTGGGCAAGGTGACCAAGGGCCACATGAGGCAGTGGACCCCAGTGACTCATAAAGAGTTCATGGTGTTCCTGGCACTCACCATGCTAATGCCTCATGTCAAGAAGCATAGGTTGCCTGACTATTGGATCACCAATGATCTCATATCCACCCCTGCCTTCGGGAAATATATGTCTCGCGACCGGTACCTTGATATCCTCGCAGCGCTCCATCTTGTCACCAACACCGACGTCCACCTCGGTGACAAGCTGTGGAAGATTAGGACGTTGTATGAGATGATGCGAGAACGCTTCACCTCCTACTTCAAGCCCTTCCGCAAGGTCGTCATTGACGAGTCTCTTGTGCTGTTCCGGGGAAAACTCAGCTTCCGGCAGTACATCCCCTCAAAAAGACATCGCTTTGGCATAAAATTCTTTGTGCTGTGCGACTGCCAAACTGGCTATGTCCTGGACTTCCTGGTCTACAGCGGGAAGGAAGGGGACTTGCTTGTGGACCCCCTCATTGGCTTTGGCGGAGCAGTGGTGCAAGCCATGATGGACTGCTACTTTCACAAGAATCACGTCCTCTACACGGACAATTATTACACGTCCCCCACTCTCTCACAGTACCTGCATGAGCGCAAGACGGGGACTGTAGGCACAGTACGAGGGAAAAGGAAGGGCATGCCACCTTTCCCTCCAAAGACCAAAAAAGGTGATGTGTTCCGGAAGAAGTCGGGGCCCATTCTGGCTATCCACTGGCACGACCAGCGGAAGGTCAACCTCCTGACCACCATCCACAAGGGGGAAATGGTGGAGACTGGCAAGGTGGATCGCCGCACCCAGGCCAGGGTGACCAAGCCCGATGCTGTCCTGGACTACAACATCAACATGAGGCTGGTGGACAAGTCCGACATGCAGATAGGCTTCATTGACTGCCTGCGTACCTCGTGCAGATGGTACAAAAAGTTCTTTCTGCATATGGTGGACATGTCAGTTCTGAATGCCTACAATATATACAAGCTTCGGAATGTGAACACACCCATGAAGTTCAATAGCCTGCGGAAGTTCCAAAAGCAGGTGTGGACGGAGCTCCTGGAGAAGTATGCTACGCCACAGAGGGCAGTGGCACATCCTGGGCCCGCCGTTATTGACCGCTTGCAGTGTGCTCAATACTTGATTAGGCACAGGCTTGGTTCCCTGCCTCAGAATGAATCAGGAAGAACACAGCAGAAGCGGTGCCATGTCTGCTACAACAGCAGGGTGAGGCCGAGGCCAGGTAAAAAGTCAACCATGGAGTGTGTGGAGTGCAAGGTGGCACTCTGTGCTTTAGAGTGCTTCTTTGATTACCACTCCAAGCTGGAGTTCTAATAATAATAGTGAAAGTGCCAAAGATAATGACAATATGTACAGTATATATATAGGCAAAAAGTGGAAGTAAACCAATTTATTGTTATACAAAAGTCATGTATTATGAACACATTTATACAAATACAATTACACCATAATAATATGTGAAAGTGACACATATGTGTATACCAAGTGACATTCATATGATTAGAACCTATAGAAATATATAAATCAGTGAAAAAAACACAATAAATTGTATATAAAACGTTTACAAATCATATAACTAAGTGAAAGTGACACAAGACCTAATATTTGATGGCCAAACTATAATAAACACCTGTGATAATGAATAATCAGTGCCTAATACAACAATAACCTACAGTACCTCAATTACTAATAAAATGTACGGTATCGAGTGAAAATGAGCATTATCAGTGACAGTGACACTCTAAAGCATATTTGTCAAAGTGAAAGTGACACAAGACCTAATATTTGATGGCCAAAGTATAATAAACACCTGTGATAACGAATAATCAGTGCCTAATACAACAATAACCTACCTCAATTACTAATAAAATGTACGGTATCGAGTGAAAATGAGCAATATCAGTGACAGTGACACTCTCTAAAGCATATTTGTCAAAGTGAAAGTGACACAAGATCTAATATTTGATGGCCAAAGTATAATAAACACCTGTGATAACGAATAATCAGTGCCTAATACAACAATAACCTACCTCAATTACTAATAAAATGTACGGTATCGAGTGAAAATGAGCATTATCAGTGACAGTGACAGTGACACTCTAAAGCATATTTATCAAAGTGAAAGTGACACAAGACATAATACTTGATGGCCAAAGTATAATAAACACCTGTGATAACGAATAATCAGTGCCTAATACAACAATAACCTACCTCAATTACTAATAAAATGTACGGTATCGAGTGAAAATTAGCAATATCAGTGACAGTGATACCCTAATAAACATATTTTATATAATTGGCCTCAAAATAACTATAAAAATATCAAATAAACATCACATTCTCAATATCAAACACTAAAATCGTCTAAGGGAGATAAATACTTTGGCTCGACGAGCGGCTAGGTGCGTCGTAGCCATGGCCGGGGCGACGCGTCCGAGCGCGGGAAGAATTTGCCGCCGAAAAGCATTCGTCTTCCCGCGCTCACCATTATGCAACCAGAGGGGCTAGAGACCTCTACTCAACGCCATTCGACAGAGGAAGGTTTGTGGAACATTATTCTTTTTTATTCACAACATTACATGCCATATTCATTGACTTACAGAGTAGTTAACATAGCCCAAAGATCGTCAAAACACCCGGTACCGCAGCACAGTCGCAAGCTATAGCCCCCGGGGCTGGAGGGTTAAAGAGCGGCGCGCAACATAAGTCGAGTTAAAGAAACTGGCAAAAAACGGGTGAAAAATGGGTGAAAATCGAGTGAAAATGGGTGGAACAGTAATGAACCATACGTCCGACATCTGTGGCCTCCCGGCCCACATTAACTCCAGTTCCCCCACCGCACGGGAGGATGACAGTGTGACCAATAGTTCGCTAAAAGTGAACAATGTAGCAAAATCCGCTAAACTTCCATCTTTGAGGTAACACTGTCAGTGCTCCACGAGTGCTACGTAGCTGTATGTGGTGTCATTGTGTAGCGATTTCCGCCTAGTTTTCGGCACAATACTGTTCCTTTCATGCTGATGGTTGATATAGCAGTCAGAATGGCCTGAAAAGGCCCAAAACGGCCACAGACCCCCCGCTAGACTAGGGTTAAGTTCCCGTCTATTTTTACGGCTTTTTTTTCTGTTGTTTGCCCTCTGCTGGCAATATATATGATGATGACTATACAGTAAGTCATGGGGGGTTAATGGGGACAAAGCCCCCCTTCAACCTATTATTGTATCCCACGGCAGTCAAAGTAGACGGTAATTATTGCGAGCGTCCGCATAGTGTAAACAAGGCGGGCGGTACACCAGAATACTACATCCTTGCCAAAACAATTTGCGAACTCTAAATCCATATTGGTTGAAAGTGTAAATTTACTCGAAAAATGAACATGGCCTAAATAGGGCATATCAGGAGACTAAAGCAGATTTCTAAGACATTTTTGGAAAATCTGCACTTTCACCCACCAGTATAGATTACGCATTCATGGTTAGTTTTTCCAATGGCTGTTGGTGGGAATCTGTATGAAATTGATTGTGTCAGTAGTTCACTCACCGGCTGTATGTATTCAACTGACGGCCGCCAGCTGCAGACCCACGGTGGCTATCTTGGTGACGTCACTCTCCACACGGCGCACTAGTTTGTGACATCATAGCGCGCCGCGTTCAAACCAGTTCACACATCAACACTCTCGCCCTTCATTTTTAGTTAACAACACTTCCGTCCTTCTTTTTCTCCCCGGTTAACAACACTACCGTCCTGTTCTACCCAGGTCTCGACTATGTATCCAAATACTTATCGACCCCCCCTCTCGGCATGTATTCTAGTCTCGCCTGACTGCAGCACGCAGTCGCTCGGTAGATGCCCCTTTCTTGGTGAGGCAATCAGCAAGCTGTCCTGACGTATCCACCCAAGCCACCTCGGCAACCTCGCCATGCTCCAACATATCACACAACACAGCAATGTCAATCCGCAGTCTCCTATCCTCCACACTCTTGCACGAGTGAAGATCGTCCACCAGGCTCTTGTTGTCGGTGAAACACCGGATCGTAAGATTCCCACAGTCAGAAATTTCATGTAGAATCTTAGCCAGATACACTGCCGTCTCAACACAATCCAACAGTGCCTGAGCCTCAGCGGACAGTGTGGATTTAACAACTCTCCTGATCTTCTTTGATTGCCACTAAACCGGACATCTCTCCCCACCACTATCCCGCAAGAATATAACAAAACCACCTTGTGATCCACTGCCCGCTAAGTTAGCAAAAGAGGCATCTGCAAAGCACTCCAAATAGCAATTCCCCAGTTCCTCCATATTTGGCATATATAACTTCATAACATCTGTCTTTACTCTTGCTATCACCTTGTTAAGCCGCAGAAGATCAGCCACGATCGCCCGACTACATGCCACACTCAACTCGCACACATCCAAAGCTATGTCCGGCCGGGTATGCGTGGCTAACCAATTCAACTGACCCACCAAGGCCCTATACTCTGACCTTTCCGACTCCGACAATTCGCCCGATTTCACCATTGCCCGTTGTCTGCTGACTGGTACTGGGGTCAAGGTCGATGCATACTGAAGCTGGTCCAGTGTTATACTTCCATCCTCGTAAGAGACAATGTTCAAACCTACGTACTTAAAAGCCTTGGACTCAGTGCTACCGATGAGAAAGATTTCACTCAACGGGTCTACCACCTGTCTCTTGAAGTCAGGAGTCCCAGTCCAAAGAAAATCATCCACGTAAACACACACCACGCCACCAACCTTGCCGTCACACCTCCAGCAGAACAACGCCGAATCCAGAGAAGACACTGCAGCCCCGAGATCCAGTAACTGACTCTTCACTCGCAGGTACCAATGCCTACCCGCATCACACAAACCATAGACAGTTTTCTTTAGCTTCCACAGCTGCCCATCAGAGAACTCCGGCGGGGGTCGCAGATATACAATTCTATCAATCGCGTTACCCTTCAAATAGGCAGCCTTCACATCCAGGGAGTGACAGTCCCAACCGTTGGAAGCAGCAATTGCCAGTGCCAAATGCACCGCCTCCTTAGAACATGTAGGCGAATCCTTCCAAATATCGCTTGTATCCTCTTCGAATACGCTCGCAACTAACCGCGCCTTCACCACTGTCTTTCCTCCCTTGATCTTTTCTGTCACAACCCACCGTACCGAGAATGCTACCTGACCAACTTCCTCTACCACCTCATATACATCATTGGCCCGCCAGTTCCCAAGCTCTTGTTCCTTAGCACATAACACTTCATCTGAGTTGAAAAGAACCATCATCTCTGTACTGTCATCGACCACCTCCCACGTGCTAAAGTCCCTTTTCAGATCAGCCCAGGAGATGCTCCCATCGGAGTCCCACCGAAAATTATATCAATCCTTATGTCGTTCGGTGGCCTTACCAGCCCTACTCGTCACACGCCCAGACACCAACTCACCGCTCTCAATCCGCACACCCTGTATCCGTTGACCAGTGGCGAGTTTTGGAGGCTGACTTGGAACCGACTCAATCTCTGGCTCAAACGACTCCTCATCCGAATCATCACTGACCTCAGGCTCACGTGGTCCACCTCCACTCTCCGACCCCTCATCAGGTGGACACACCCTCGATGATGTCCCTGTCTCCTCCCTGCAAAGCCCGCACATCGTCTATATCTCACCCGGCCGTAGAGCCTCCAACTGGAGCACGAGCCAAACGACACACATGAACCCTTACATAGACGCCCCCATGTCTCACCAAAATCTGCTTCCCATCCCTGCCAATGACTGTGCCAGGGCCGTGCCACTCACAACTATTGTTCCTTTTGTAGAACACCTCATCACCATTCTGCACCTCAGTAAGGTCGCTTGAACGAATGTTGTGGTGCAAAGCCCTCGCCAGATATTCACCAGACTCAAGTCTAATAAACTCCTGTCTCGCCAAGTGTAGAGCATTCAAAGTGGTCCTAACAATTTCCGATGCCGTAGTGGCTTCCAATGCAGGAGGCTTATTCGAAAAAACAGTCGGCAAACCAGGGTTGTGACCAAAAACTAGTTGATTGGGGGAAAAAGCTGTGAAGTTAGTTAGGGCATTCCTCACCGACACCGCCCAGGCCAAGGCCACCTCCAAGTCACACTTGCTGTCCGCCGTAAGCTTTCTGACGATGTCACCGATTACTGCATTCAAGCGTTCACATACACCGTTGCTCCAAGGACTCTCAGCTGAGGTCGTCATAATCTTAATGTTGAACGCCTCTCCCAGTGCTTCATCTCCTCATTGTTGAACTCACAACTATTATCCGGTAAGATCTTCCCAGGCGCTCCAAATGTCACAATCCAGCTCTGAAACACGGCCTTGATAATGGTGGCCACACGTTTATCTCCAATCACCGTTGCCGTACAGTATCTGGTAGCTAAATCAACAATAACTAAAAAATATTTACCTCCCCAAGCCTTGAGGTCCATGGCAATGACCTCATTCAATTTGGACGCCATAGGCATGCAAACAACGGGCCGTGGTTTAACCTTCCTAAACTTAATACAGTGAACCCTCAAATTACGCGCAATTTATCTACGCGTAATCAAACTACGCTTGAACCACAATTGAGGCAACAAATCGAAAAGTACGCTCAATTATTCGAATGTATGAGCGGGAGTCGATTCGTATCTGTTAGAGAGTTTCGGGCGGCCATATTGACGTGACGCCAAGCCCTCCAACATCGTCACTGTTGACTGTGGAAAGAGACACATCTCCCGTACCAAACTATTATGTATCTATAAAGCACAACAGGATATTATGAATCTATTAAAAGACTGTTCTTCGTTTTACATTGCATGTATCATTTATTGAGCTAACAAAATCGGAAATGGAAAATCTGATTCTGTTAATTAATTATGGTCGACATTTCATCAGTGACGGCCCAATTTTTCGTGATTTCCGTCATTTATTTGCTGTTTGTACACACATACATGTAATTATACATCCCACAATAAAGAAAAATACAGAAAAACATAAGACATCATTATCCTTGAGAAAATCAAATTAAATGAGCAATTGAGCATTTACAGTATTGCGAGACTTGAGAGATAACGTTTGTAAGCGGAAGGATACAGAGCTTGGGTTGTGACGTCGGGCCGCAGTGTGGCCTGACTTCACGACCCAGCCACCCCTCCCCCCCGAAAACTAGTGTGGAGAGCCCCACTTTCTTACGGCGCCACCCACAAAAGTAGAGTTACCGTACATCGCAAAATTAGGTTTTCATCAAAAATGGCATTTTTGGGGTCTCGGTCGCAAAATTGGTGTTTCGCAAAATCAGAACACTCAACATTGGAGTAATTACTGTATTCTTGAAAAGTTGAATACTTTGGACTTGTATGGGAAACTTCGGACATACAGTGATTTCTTATGGAAAATGATTGCCAAGAAAGCTGGGATAACTTCAGACAAACGGAGGAGAAGCTCGGACGTACGTTCGTGGCTTTATTTCATTAATTTTTTGGCTTCTACTATTTTATATGAATATTTTATTATTACTGCTTATTCCTGTCCGATGTTTTAGTGGAAAATGTACAGTTAATACTTTTTGGGCTGTATAATCAGTATAGGAGGGGGTTACATACGATGTTTAACAGATATTATTTTTGGATCTGTTCTCGTTAGGCATTGAACTCATTCTTTGAAAATATTGAGCAGGAAAAATAACCAATGCTGTCAAATCAATAACTCGAAAATTAACTAGGCCTAGTGAAAATATATAGGTATGTACAGTTGACCCCCGACTTAAGAACGTCCATTCAGCGAAATTTTGGTTGCACGAAGATCACAAATTACTACCATTAGCTCACTTAACCTGCTGAGTGCCAGGTCCGTATATATACGGACTAGGGTCTTGTCACGCCCAGTGCCAGGTCCGTATATATACGGACTCGCCGAAAAAAAATAGTAGCAGCGAAACGACTGTACCTATGGCTTTCATATTTCTACCACATGTACCTTACCCTTCTGGCTTCTTGCCACCACCAACACAACCCCTTCCCCCCACCCACTCGCTGACTATCGGTCGCTTCACAAGGAAAAAAAAGGAAAATCTGTGGCGGCGAAACGACTGTACCAATCGGTTCCATATTTGTGTGACAAGTCCCTTACCCTTCTGCCTTCCCCCACCACCCACTTTCAGCGTATCCGTTCGAAGAAAAGGAAAAAAAGGAAAATCCGTGGTGGCGAAACTACCTCATCAATCGGCTTCATATTTGTAACACGAGTCAATTACGCTTCTACCTTCCCCCCACCATCCCCCAAACCACCCTCCTACCTATACGTTCCGATACCATAAAAGTCGATGATATATTCTGAAAATTTCAGCTACATTCGGGACCATCGGGGACCTGATTTCTGGCGAAAATGGACAAGGGGAGTGGTTTTTTTACCATTATCCTTCCTTTCTCACCCAACTTGATAGATTTAGCCAAAAAAATAAAAATAAAAAATCCTCTGGCACTGGCAGATGCATAGGGTCAATAATTGTCTGGCACTCTGCGGGTTAAGGGGACCGACTGGTTATTTACTAACTTCCAGGCCTTACTTCCAATGTAAATGCAATTTGGCACAGGTGTATGTGACCATAAAACTAGGTCAATTTTTTTTGTTTTTTTTCCTTTTTTCTTACAATTTAGGTAAAAAAAGGTTGCAAACTATAGCACTACTACGACCCATTCTACTCCTACAGAAATCCCTATATCACGTGCTGTATGTGATCAAACAACTCACAATAGGTGTGTCTGTAGTTGCTATAAAGAATATTTTATATATTTTGTGTATTTTTGGATTTAGGTGATTATGAATTAATGTGAAATTATTTTGTAGAATTTTACGACTGGACAACATGCTGCAACCAAACAAAGTTGGCTAGAGTAAATTGGCTTTATAGGACTTGTAGTGTTTTTAATTACCTTTCCAATGGTATATACACCATTCCTATAGGCCCAATAAAAATTTTAGAGTAACATCCGAAATTGCGACAATATAGGTTCTGAGAAAAACATGTGAAAGTCTAAGGTAATTAGGTGAACATTTTTACTTTTGTTTTTTAGATTTACAATATTTTACGCAGGAATATGGCAAAGTAGAAGATAAAGCGTATGGGAGGTTATAGAGTAGCTTACGCTCTTTCAATTTATATAGGTATGCTCCTTGTACGACCAGTAGTTACTGAACATGTTAATTTCAAAGTTTGCTATATAACGTTTTTAGAATTACAGGAAAAGTTTGGAAAACATAAAAAAAACTATTTCCAATGGGTTTTCACTAATAACATTTCACTGGCTTATGAAGGGATGTTGACTCTTGTTGAGTAAACACCTATTGGTATTTTCAGGATTTCGAGTTTGTTTAAGCCTAAATTAACCGGTCGGTCCCCTTAACATACCATAAATCGAATTAACAAACTTTATACCGAAGGCTAGCCTAGCCGCAAACCTTCTCAACACTCAAACAACTCGACTTCTAGTGAGGACACTCCTTAAACGTTGTTATTAGTTCAAAATGATGATGGATTCCGCATGTTGTTTACATAATCGTTTCACGCACTAAAGTTATTATCATACACTGTATTTACCCTCAAGTAATTTTCGTACACGATGTAAGGACAGAGAGGGAGAGGTGCACTGAAGGAGAGGTGGAAGGATGGAGTGAGGAAGTATATGAATGAAGGCGGTGCTGGTTGGGAGGAGGGGCGTCGACTGACTGGGGACAGAGGTGCATGGGGGCGGTTCGTTCGTGGCCACCCCTTCGGGGATCACGGCGTCAGGCAATAGATGGATAGATACTGTAGATAGTATTTCCCCATTTTAAGCATGAACAAATTTAATTGAATAACACATAAGAACTGCAGATTTAAATGCTATTATTGAACCTTTTTCCATAAGTTTGTCATGTATAAATGCTATAGCAGAATTAACTTATGGTTGCGAAAAATACTTCAATTGGTTAGTCTAACCTGAATGTCATTTCGCTACCAATGTTTCGCCTGCTCACACTATCCACTGTGCCTTCGTGGTTCATTACTTTTTCCTAGATCTACTCATTTCATTGCTAATCTGATTTGTTTTCATAAGTTTGTCATTTACATGCGTATGACATCATCAACTCGTTATTTCGAAAGAATTAAAATAGTTAGCCTAACCTAGGCTAGGCTTAGCCTAACTGTTGTTTCGCTTACATGTCTGTTCTTGGATTTGTAAGTTTTTTTTTCGTGATCTACAAATTTAATGGCCAATCTAGAATTCCTATCATAGCTTAAGATTGCATTCATTAAAGCAACCATGGAACACAACGAAAATACCGATTGTTTATGCCGAAACTGTAGCCTAGCAGACGACAACAAAGCTCAGGGTTACCAAATCAAAACATCATAATCCGCTAGATCCATTCTCAAATGTCGCTAGAAGGCAGCTACATAGTAAATTTGTGCCAAAAAAAATCTTAAGAACAATACAAGTCCCTTGAATATCTATCAAGAACAATACAAGTCCCTTGAATATCTATCAAATCTGGCTCGAATCTCCATATTATCACCAGAATTTGTGTCGCTAGATGTAAACATTTGCCGCTATACAAACCTCAAGGTCTAGCGAAAAAGTTAAGTCTAGCGGAAGAGTAGCAAAATTGACACCACTCTTGCTGATTCCTTACAATATCATAACTTGGTATGTGGGTGTTTTATTGGCCAGTTGGATGTTATATTACAGATGTAGTTATAACTACATCTGCACTATAACATAAAATACTCATATAATGAATAGGTTTGAGCTAAAAAGGTGGGTGATATAGGTGGATAGGGGAACAATTCGGGGTCCTAGAACCAAACTAATTAATCACATAAGGCCGTCGTTTCGCCCAACGTAATTTCGCTCTGCGCACGGTATTTTCGGAACGGAACCTGTTCGCTAACCGAGGGTCTACTGTATTGTAATGTTTCATACTGTAATTTTGTATATTCTGGAATAGTTGTAAAGGCAAAAACACAGAAGACCCAAAATTCCCAAATCTAAAGAAATAGGCTACAATTTATACAAAGCCTTGTAAAATATGTTTAATTTTTTTTAATTCAAATATTGCATGGGTTCCTAATGTCATTGTGCTTATTCTGGAATAGTTTAGAGATAAAAATATGAAAGGCTCAAATCTAAACAATTACCTTAAAAGCTCCAAGAGATGTAAAATATGAGTTTCCGATCTGAATTTAAGTATTGCACGAGTTCATGTACCCCACGGCAAAACAAAATAGCCTAGGCTAGGGTTTTTACATTCTGAAAATCCTGGAAATCTACGCAAGTTTTGAGAAAACTTGGTTCAGTTTCTCCAATATTAAGGTTTCTTTAACTCGGGAACAGCGAGAAAGCTCTTAAGAGGGCAGGCCTTAAACAAAACGTTTAACCCGTTGAGCCCCGGCTAGTTATAATATTTTGTTCACCCCAGTCCCAAGCCATTTTCACTTCTTATTTTTGTTTGCTAAAATGGAAGACAAGGATGAGAAATGAAAAAAAAAAAAAAAAAAATCACCTCGGATATTTTTTTTTTCTGGGGGGGGGGGCCTCAAAAAAATGTGTTGAGCCAAAATGGAAGAGAATGGTGAGAAATGAATAAAAAAATAAAAAAACTCACCTTGGTCATTTGGGGGGGGGGGGGGGTCGAAAGTTTGTCTCCCCCGCATGACCACCCGCCTGGGAGCACTAGGGTGAAAACTGAGTATGGCATTGTACGGCATACATCCTAAGGAGTGTCTCACATAAATCTCAAGCCTCTAGCTCCCATACGACCGGAGTAATGAAGGTTCAAAGTGGCGGTGAACTAAGGGTGTAAAGTATCCCCACTAAGCCCACCACCACCAGCCGCGCGGCTGTCTTGGCCCGCTCACACCTACCGGCCCGGCGCCCACACACACTACGGTACCTCCCCCTCCTATTCTCCCGCCATTTCCTGCCTTACGAGCCACGTAACTGATTTTAATATGTCGGACGCACGTGATGCGTCGCTGGGAGTTGGTGATCAAACACTGCCGACGCATCACGTGCGACGCTGGGTCTCACTGGGTTAAAAGGATCCAGTAGCACTTAAAAAAAAATTGTCCTCTATACCTCATATCCACATGTGTCAATATCCCCTCCCCCCCCCCCCTTCAATGATCACCTATTTTTCCTCTTATTACCATCTTTATTGGTGTATTTATCATGCCAATATCTCCAAACCGGTCTAAGCCATGCTCATGTTGTTGTTGTTCCCCAAGCTGCCTGGCCGAACAGCCCCAAGGCCCCGAGCAAGGCCAAGGCCATAACCGAGCCATGCTCATGTTGCTAGAGAGGGTATGGATGCAAGAGAATGAGGGAGGAGAGGTTCAGTGTGGCTGTAGGCTTCAGAGAGGGAGGGTGTACATCGCGGCTAGCTCACAACTCATGACTGGAGCGGCCGACTATAATTCGCAATTTTGACCACAAAATCTATATTCCCACTTGTTTTATTGTTGTTACAGGTTACTATCTTCATAGTAAAGGTAAAATAGGCGCATATGAATAAGTAGTAACGATATTCTCGTAAAATTACGATTTTAGGTGGGAAAGAGGCATAAATATCGTCGCCCAGTTACATGGTGTCCACTATATACAGCCCGCGCTTACCGGGTTAAACTGAAAAAGTAGAAAAACAAGAAATCCCGAGCCAAGTTTTACAAAAAAAAAGGGGATGGATGTAGATTCCGGGCGTACGGTCGTCATGTTTACATAAGGCGATCGCCGCGGTTAACTTCGCGTCCATTTTGACGGCGATTAATTCGGTTATTTGCCCCCTGCTGGCAATAGACTATACAGTCAGAACCCCCAATACACGATTCCACAATGCGCGAAAACCCTAATACACGAGTTACCCCTCGAAAATAACATTAATTAATTAAACATTAATTACGCGAGGTGGTACCACAATACACGAATCGAGAGCTAAGAAGGGGCCAAATCCGCTATTCCCGCTTGATACGCGAGCACGTCTACGTTTCGCGAGGCCCAGGAGTAGCTCCGAAAAAAGAAGAACACGGGCATACGCCTGCCTTCCCTCCCGCTTACCCTCCCTCCCTCCCTCCCACAGTCCCACTCAAGCGCTCATAGCCGTGCGGAGTGACCAAACGGTTGTAGTGCCTGCCACTTTTTTCGCCATGCCACGCCAATATAAGAAGATAACACACAAAATGAAGGTGGAAGTGTTGGATCGCAAGAAAAAAGGAGAAGGAAACTGTGCAATAGGCTTGTCAGAGTAAACTGTTCGTACGATTTGGTCAGGGAGGGAGAAGTTGGAGAAAATCGTGAAGTCCTACGGTCCTAGTCCTAGTCCTAGCCTATCTACTACTACATTTTAAAGTAAGGTTTCATATTTTTATTCATTGTTCTTCTTATATATAAGATATAGAGAGATGTCACCCAATCTAATTATTCCCATTTAAAGTTAGTTCCACAATACACGAATTCACAATACGCGATGCCTCCTGTCACCCCTATTCTCGCGAATTGGGGGTCCTGACTTATGATAAACTGTTCGTACGATTTGGTCAGGGAGGGAGAAGTTGGAGAAAATCGTGAAGTCCTACGGTCCTAGTCCTAGCCTATCTACTACTACATTTTAAAGTAAGGTTTCATATTTTTATTCATTGTTCTTCTTATATATAAGATATAGAGAGATGTCACCCAATCTAATTATTCCCATTTAAAGTTAGTTCCACAATACACGAATTCACAATACGCGATGCCTCCTGTCACCCCTATTCTCGCGAATTGGGGGTCCTGACTTATGATGATTACAATATGTCATGGGGTGGGTGAGGGGGGGCTTTGCCCCCCCTCAACATATTATTGTATCCAATGGCATTCAAAATAGACGGGAACATGATTGCAAAGGTCCGATGCCTCCCCCGCCGCCGTCATGTTTACATTTGTCGATCGCCGTGGTTAAGTTGGCGTCTATTTTGACGTCGATTTTTTCAGTAATTTGCCCCCTGCTGGCAATATACCGTATATGATGATGACAATATGTCATGGTGGGGTCCCTCAACATATTGTTGTATCCAAAGGCAGTCAAAATAGACGGGAACATGATGGCAAAGAACCAATGCCACTACGCGTAGTATAAACAAGGCTGGCGGTATGCCCGCACTTAATATTCTTGCCATAAAAAGCCGTAGGCCTAGCCTATTATCGGGTTTTTAAGTCTTTAACCCCACATTTGCCATGATCTTCATAATGTATAGCAGCATAGCCTAGCCCTCCCTATTATCAAGAGCCGTGTCACATCTCTAATTGACCCTACCAAGAATTCACCCGAGACTTCTGGTGGACGCTTCCGAACTAGCGCCAGAGCTACGACTGTCGACATTAACAATACCCAACACTTATGATATACACAGTTTATCTCGATTTTTTGTGATTCTACATGTTTATATTTTAGATAAAGTGGTAGTGGTGGATAGAGTGGTAGTAGTAAATAAAGTGGTAGTGGTGGATAAAGTGTTAGTGGTGGATAAAGTGGTAATGGTAGATAAAGTGTTAGTGGTGGATAAGTGTTAGTGGTGGATCAAGTAGTAGTGGTGGATAAAGTGGTAGTGGTAGATAAAGTGGTAGTGGTAGATAAAGTGGTATTAGTAGATAAAGTTGTAGTGTTGTATTACTTCACACTCTGGCCGAGACCTGTATGCAAACTTGCAAGAGAGTTCGCTATATCAATTTGTTAGATCTCCAACCCGTGGAAATAATGTCCTTGACCTTGTACTTTCAACAAAAGAAGAATTGATAGAGAATTTGAACGTCGGTGATGAATTCAGTACCAGCGACCATTGTACAATTACTTTCAGTTTAAAGTTTACTAGTAACAAACCAAATAGCAGCATCGAGAAAGTCCCTAATTTCAAGAAAGCAAACATTCGTAAACTTAGAGTAATGTTTAAAGAAACTGACTGGAGCTTTCTAATTAACAATAACGACATAAATACATCTTGGGAATCATTCAAAAACACTTATCGTAAAATGGGGTAACTTCGGACATTTTTCGAGGTTTTTTAACACTTGCTCCTGAGTGTAAACACATTATAGAGATTTAACTAGGTCAAGTGATGTATGGTGATAGTGCGCCGTAATCCAGGAAGCCTCCTAAAATTATCCCCCATAATAAGAGAGCTATCATTATCCTAAATGATGTCCGAAGTTTGCTTGAAAAGTTGAAAACTTCGGACATGTATGGATAAATTCGGACATAGGTGATTTCTTATGGAAAATGATTGCCAAGAAAGCTGGGATAACTCCGGACAAACGGAGGAGAACTTCGGACGTACGTTCGTGGCCTTATTTCATTCATTTTTCGGCTCCTACTATTTTATATGAATATTTTATTATTGCTGCTTATTCCTGTCCCGGGAGCTGCGGGGAGACTCATAAGAGTTCCCCCGGCGGACTGCGGGGAGACTCTTAAGAGCAGTGCCCCTACCACCACCACCACCACCACCACCACCACCACCACCACCACCAGCCGCCCCTGGCCCGTCTGCCCCTGCCGCCCCTGCCCAAGGAACAGGGAAGGGGAAGGGGAAGGGGAAAGGGAGAGGGAAAGCGACTGGGAAAGCGACTGGTGGCCCTGCTGGCCCTGGTGTCCCTGCCGGCCCTGCTGCCCCTGCTGCCCCTGCTGCCCCTGTTGCCCCTGCTGCCCATGCCGCCCATGCCGCCCCTGCCCAAGGAACAGAGAGAAGGGCGACAGGCACCACCATCATCTTGCCATCCTCTCACAGATGCCTCCTCCAGTGACACACCTTCAGAAGACGACCTGGCCCAGGAACACCGCGAGAGGCATGTGCGAAGAAGGCGACGAAAGGGGCAGAAATACAAGCAGCTCGAGAAGTGTGGGAAAGTGATAGCCCTGAAGTGGAAGGATAAGCGAGACGTCCACCTGCTTTCCACCGTCCACACAGGTGCCCAGGTGGATTCTGGCAAAATCCACTACCGAACCAGGAAGACAATCTAGAAGCCCGACATGGTAGTGGACTACACTAAGAACATGTGCCTGGTGGACAAGCCTGACTGTCAGCTGTCAGGCGTTGAGTGTCTGAGGAAGACTGTGAAGTGGTATCACAAGCTCTTCCTCCACCTAGTTGATATAACGATACTGAACGCCTACAACTTGTGGTTGGTGAAAAAGGATATGGCCCCAAACCAGAAGCTGAAATTCCGGGAGTTCGTCTACAACGTCTCATACCAACTCCTGGAGAAGCATGGCACCACCACTCACAGACGTACGGCATGGCGTGGGGATCACGTTCCTGACCGCATCCAGCTGGGTGTCGAAAGACACTACCCCATCAACACTGAGATACTTGGCACTCGTCTGCAGCTCCAGTGTCAGGAAACCCCATGTCACGAAAAGAGTCACCTCAATGTGCGCCGAGTGCAAAGTTCCACTCTGCCTGGGTGACTGCTTCAGGGACTACCACACCTTCAAGAATTGTTGAGTGTCGCCCTGCCCTGCCCTGCCCTGGACTCGCCCCGTGCCCTGCCCTGGACTCGCCCCCTGCCCCGCCCTGTCCTGGACTCGCGCCCTACCTTACCTGACCTGACCTAATTGATCACGCTACCTCATAATGTAACATATATATTATGTAATGTATAAGTTCCAAAGATGTCCCTGTGATATAGCTTTTACATTATATAATTGTATGTTTCATTATTTAGTTTATAAGTTTCAAAGATTTACATGTAATATGCCTTCTTTTTTTAGTATATCAATATATATGTTTGTTATTAGCCAAAGTAATGTGTATATAATTATTTTCTTACCTAAAATGAATTGTACAAAAATAAATATGTTTCAATAAATCCTGTCAAACCTACTAAGATAATACAAAAAAAACAATAAAAAAAACAAAAAAAAAACAAGGTCATGTCATTGTATTCTTACAATATGATATATTCTATGAATATTTCATATTGTTTGAATACAATGGCATGATCTTGTAAAAAAAAAATTTATCAAAAATGTTCTAGACAATATAAAACCTTCCCCATAACCCCCTCCTGGATTCGATCACACAACCCTACCACACTTTGAGTTTTCCAGTCCGCGACCTTACCAACCATGCCACGGGAGCTCATACCAAATATCACTCAAAACTTCGTGTCTACAATCGAAATGACAATATACAAAAAAAAATGAATTATCCCACCAATTTACGTTTGTAAATTGATGGGATTATCAATTATATCATGCCAAGGTTTATAAAAGTTTGTCTCTGTCAAGAATTAGTAATTATATAACTTTATTCTGTCAAAAATTGCCCAAACACTCAGCAAAATTGCCCCTCTCAGTGCGACTCCACTCATTTTCACACGGTCAAGCGGTGACCCTTGCCGCTCCTTTATGCCCCAGCTACACCAGCAACAGCAGCTCTGTCTGGGAACAAAATTTGTATAAATACAATAATGGATAAAATACTCTTCACAAATACATTTGTATTGTATAATATTGTAAATAAAAAGAATAATAACTGTGTGGGTGTCGAAAATTGCTCAACCAGCTTTCTTATGTCTCGCCTACGCGCGTATATTGGATTATACATAGTCATGACTGTCATACAAATAATTGCAGTAGGTCTCGAATATACATTTAGTTTGCATATTACTTGGAAATAAATAAGTAAACGTTTCTCTGGTGGCAATCTACCCTTTTGCAAGTGTAAGGAGACACCATTCTATATTTAGCCCTTTATCACAAAAGGCAATCTGCCTGTGTTTACTCACCACCGTCACTGGTGGTCTTTATTTATATAGTACTTTATTTACAGTCAATGGCCTACATGTTTCTGTGGTACTTCACATGTGTCTAAAATGCAATGTCTGCTTGCATAAAAATGCAATTCTGAAGTCCATTTATACGTACGACATACGCATGTCTCAGTCTCTCTCTCTCTCTCTCCATTCCTGACTCATGTTATTGTAGACCTGTTGGTGGCAACGAACACCAGCCATCTGGTAGACATAAGGTTCAAAATACCAAGACATCAATACGCCTCGGGCGCCTCCACAATTATCACAAAGCTGGTTATCTAACTAGAGATCTGCCTGACTTCCATCTCTCCAAGACTCACTCACTCACTCACTGCACCCCTGCATGCCTCCCTCCCACCCACCCCCAACCCACCCTTTCAGGCTTCCGTCTGCTAGAAACACATTCACAATTTGCGTAAATATCGCATCAATTGGGCTATATGCGGTATATTCCTTGTTATATGGGACGCCTACATATGTACACGTCTTTATTATAGCATGACAGTGCTCTAAATACAAGATTTACGTGATATTTATGGCGTAACACACCCTCTCCCCCTTCCATTCCCAGCACAACTCACTCACACCTTGGTTCACGCATAGAAACTCATTGATAATGTGCGTAAATATCGCATGAATTGGTCTATATGCGGTATATATTTTGATATATGGCACGTATACATACGTACAAGTCTGTATTATAGCATGACAGTGCTCTACGTACAAGATATACGTGATATGTATGGCGTAAACCACACTCTCAGCTCATAAATTGCCGCCAAACCTCCAACACATCTTCATTCCCGCCTAAAAATTCTCTTATAATTCCCTTATATATTGCAATTTTTGGTCACTATGAGGCATATTCATTGTTATATGGGTGGCCTACACACGTATACATACTCTAAATAGCCTAAAAGGGCTCAAAAAAGGAGATATACGTGATAATACGCGGTAACCCACCCCCTCCTCCCTCTCCTTCTATCCCCTGGGCGCGTGAAAATTCGGCAGGGAAATCTCGCCGCTCGATGACAATCTAGCCGCGCGGTACCATTCGCTCCACATTTTTCAACTACGGACCGTTCCCCTACCCCCCCCAGACATTTTTTGGGGGGTCAAATATATATGGGCCGATGCACGCAAACATTCCCTACACGATGATGTACTTTTTATCGAAATTGGCAATAGGTCCCAAAATCATCATAGGTGCGCACAGTCTTACCCTGTAGAAAACCCCCTGTGCGCCGCGGAGAAGTTAAGTGGAAAATGCACAGTCAATACTTTTAGGCCTGTATAATCAGTATAGGAGGGGGATATATACGATGTTTAACATACAGTATATTCTGTTTGGATCTGTTCTCGTTAGGCATTGAGCTCACTCTTAGAAAATATTGAGCAGGACAAATAACCAATGCTGTCTAATCAATAACTCGAAAATTAACTAGGCCGAGTGAAAATATATAGGTATGTATACTATATCACTGCATATACACTTCTATGTATTTGAGCATTTTTATAGGTATAACGTATTTGTTGGTGTTTCTTTCGGCAGATAAAAAAAAATTGGGACAAGATATATGCCTCTCCTAATTTATATATATTATATATCCAGAATTATCCGAAATACATAAATCAGTTAGCATATTATCATATTTTTATGGGTTTTTGGACTCAGAGAATGATTATTTGATCTTTTACCACCATGTTAATTATGGACAAGTATTATGAATGATTTTCATAGGGCAAATAATAACAAACGATTGTTTTGTTCCATGTCCGAAGTTAGCAAGTTTTTTTTTTTTAAACACAATCGGATAAATGATAGTGTTCTAGCTAGAGCATTATACAAGTGTAACAAATTTCCTTTGGTGGATGTTGTCTCTGGTAATGTTACTACAAAATTATATCAGTCACAATATCATTCATACAAACAAATTTCTTCAGGGCGATAGAAGTTTGGCAGGGTAGCGAAAAATGTACATATTTTCGTCATATATATAATATTTGTTTAGTGTACATATACTCATGTCAGTTTCCTAGAACTTTTACATGCTTATCCTTTGCCATTTCTCTAAACGGACCCCACAAAAAAAACAATAAAAAGCGTTCCCATTATACAGTATAATGACAATGTCTAATTACTTATTATCGCCGATGTCCGAAGTTATCACCGCAGTACGAAGTTACCCCACTTTACGGTACCTAAAAGCAGTGCAAGACTGCATACCATCGAAAATACGGCGTACAGGCCATAATGATAAGCCCAAATGGTGGAATAAAGATATTTCAAACTGTCCGCTTGCTAAAAGGTTTGCTAATGATAGATTAAAATCCTCTCAAAATCACGGAGAACGGGTGAGATTTATAGAACTACGACGCAAAGCCAAAAAGTTAATTAAGCAAAGTAAAAAGACCCTGGAGTTACATGTTGCGAATCAAAGTAAAACAAACCCAAAAGAATTCTAGCTATATCATAAGGAATAGAATAGTTACTTCAACTGTTGGACCGTTAGTCGATGAAAATGGTGAATATACCAAGACAAAGTACAAATGAGTAATGCCCTCAATACCTTCTTTGCATCAGTTTTTACAACAGAAGACCTCGTTGATATCCCTACAGCATCGCTGATTCAGATAGATAATTTTGATATTCTAAGCAATATCACCATTACAGAGAAAGAAGTATTGAAATGTTTAGATAAACTAAAGGTAAATTAAACGCCCAGACCTGATACAATCTCATCTAGAGTTCTGTCGGGAATTTAGATAAAGAGGTTAAATTCCATATCACTGGTACATGAAATATCCCAACAAATAGTTATAATATAATTTCCAACGAGGTATTCGATGGGTGTAATCCAGTCCCCCACATGCGGCTAATTCAATTGCATGACATGTAGGAATGTTCACATAATACAATATCGATACAATGAACTTAGCTTAGAGGACTGGTGATGTAGGACTGTTGTTAATATTGTTATAGATTAATATTTGTAGCACATGGTGAACTGTGGGTTGAGTCAGAGCCGGGGGAGGAGATGTTGGCTGTATGGTGTTGATTGAGAGACTAAAGGGCCGGCGTCCGATCGCTTCGCGAAATTACATATGGCTGCCGGCTCATAATAATTATAACCCATAACTTGGTTTCATAATACATCTAGAGCGGATGTAGATATTTATACATTACAGTTAATATTTAACCTAACTTAAGAATAAACTACAATACACAAAGAACCAGCCGAAATCGTACAAGCGATACGATACCGCCAAATTCAAATGTCCTATTGGACCAAAACCTGTCTGGATCATTACCCTATTCCCGACATATTGCCCGCCACCAAAAATGATATACAGGAGCTATATACAGAGAACAAGAAAAGGACATCAAAGTCAAAGATCACCTTGTTTGATCTTTGATCTCCAAAGATCCACGGAACTCATAGCCGCCCTCCTTTTGGGACGAGCGCCACCTGAAGTCTGAGGAGGATCATCCTTCTCATCATCAGCTGCCCCACCTTGAGGAGCACTGTCACCAGCACTCTCCCGCGGAGGGGTATCAGTAGAGACGCCAGGATCATCCGGCAGTTCTACATCCTGCTCCAAGGGATATAACCTTACGACTGGGCGAGTAGTAACCCCAGTCGAAGTTCGTATTCTAGCAACCCTTATAAGACCATCAATGCCCTGGAACAAATCGATAATCCTCCCAAGCTTCCAAAATATCCTAGGACGCTCATCATGAATCAGGACGATATCCCCGATACGAGGCCATCGTTGATTTGTCCCTTTGATCTTATGAGAGTGACGCTCGCGAAGAGACAGCAAATATTCTTGGGTTCACCGTTTCCATAGATCGTCGGACACCTTGTTTACATACTGGAAGCGACGACGTGTGGCGTCAGCATTGCCGAACGTAGGGTCTTGCAGATCTTCGTCATTTACGGACGATCTAGGAAAGGTATTAAGGGTTCGTCCACGTGTTAGCATAGAAGGCGAAATGGGTAAGAGGTCATCACCATCTGCCGAGGTATAGGTCAAGGGCCTGTCGTTGACTGACATCTCAATTTCTATTAAGATGGTTTGCAACTCCCGTCTGGTCACCAGTGCCCTTCCTAATACCTTCTTCATGGCAGATTTGACGATACCGATAGTTCTCTCCCAAATCGCCCCGAACCATGGTGCACGTGCTGGTATAAATCTCCACTGACAACCCTTTCCAGTGAGGGTAGCCACAACCTGCGGGTCATCCATTAAACTCTGGAGATATTTAGAGGCCCCGACAAAACAAGTCGCATTATCGCTCATAATAATTTGAGGGAAACCATTGCGGCCTGCAAAGCGTATTAGAGTATGCAAAAACCCCTCACTGGATAGGTCGTCAATCAATTCAATATGAATCGCTCTGGTTATCGCACATGTGAATAGGACGGCATATACCTTTATGATATTACCGGGCGATTCTCTAACATGATTCGCTCCGGTGTAGTCTTCCCCGGTTACCTGAAATGGTTCAGTCCTTTGTACCCTGAACTCAGGCAAGGGAGGTAGATCAACTGGAGAGTAAGGCTTACCCTGTAATCTTTTACAGATAATACAGCTATTGTGGATCCCTTTAATTGCCTGTCGCATCTTAGGGATCCACCAACGTTGTCGCATATACGCCAGAACATAATTTACGCCAAAATGTAGGCAGGTCCTATGGCATTGGTGAATCAACAGTTTGGTAATCAAATGAGAGGAGCTAAGGAGGACAGGATATTTCGCAGAATCAATAATGTCCGCTTTTTGTATCCTGCCTCTACACTTAATTATGCCTCCTTCCATATATAATCCTAGCTGCCTCATTAAGTTTGAGGGTTTGGCCTTTGACTCCTTGCTCAGGATTTGATGTTCAGTAGGATAAGATTCCTTTTGTACTAAACATATTAGTTTTGCTTCTGCTGATCTCAATTCATGGAGTCTGATATGCTTCGAATCTTCACTAAGGAAAGACCCGTGAGCCCGACTTCTCATGTTGTTAACTCCTTACGACATATATGACGCGATCGCGTCATATGAATAAGTCCACCAAAAACTCATATGACGCGATCGCGTCATATGGACTTATCTCTATACCTCTCCAATAAGTTTATGACGCAATTTTGCATCATATGAGCTCAGTAAGTCCGATAAGTTACCATACGATAAAACCGTTGGTGACAACCTCAGCCTCCTGCGATAATTCTAACGGCCGCAGTGTTGTTGTGAGTGTAGTACGAGGCAGTGGCAATGATCCTGGGGCTCCCGCCTCCTCGGACTTACTGGAACATAATATGTCTGGGGGAGTTAATGAAACGGTATATCCATGCAAATACCCGTATTACTTGATCATAGCTGCTGTAACGTTCCCACTCTACCAACTTGTTATCCTGATGTGTAGTACTCACATTCGAACTACTTACCACATCTTGGGGCCGACTTGAAGGAGCAGATATGCATTCCCTGAAATCCTGAGGCCATTCAGTTGGAGATTTAAGCCATGGAGGTCCATGCCACCAAAATAGAGGACGACATAAACTGTTGCGCCGAGATCCCCCGGGAAATTATAGAGTCACTGGGGTTATCCCTGGTGCTCACATAGCGAAATTTAGCTGTAGGAACTAAGTTATGTATCTCATCAGTGCGATTAGAAACATAAACAGGTAACACTTTCTGGCTGTGTACCCATGAAAGCGCTATTTGACTGTCGCTCCAGACATAGACGTTATTAATCTGTAGTATGTCTGCATAAGCATCCAGTGTAAACTTTATTAGACGAGCAGACAGAAGCAATGCAGTAAGTTCTAATTTAGGAACTGTAACCTTCTTTATAGGAGCTACTTTGGCCTTCGCTATAGCCAGGGTCGCCTCACTACCATTGCATATGTATATGGCAGTACCGTACGCACTATTACTAGCATCAGAAAAGGCATCTAGATCCACTTGTTGACCACTAATAACCTGACGATTAAGTTGGACCTTGCAACATGTGGAAAGGTCCGACCAAATCAACTGCCAAGTATCTTGTAACTCAGTCGGGAGGGGCGTGTCCCAATCTAGTTTTAGCCGCCACAGTTGCTGTAAAAACATACAAGCACGGATAGTTACAGGCAGCAAAAAACCTAGGGGATCAAACAACCTCGCTGACAAGCTTAAGCAGTTTCGCTTGGTCATAAGCTCACTGCCGCATTGGGTGTGACAGAAGGTTATACAATCTGTGGTAGTGTCCCATTTGTGGCCTAAAAACTTCACCTCACTATTCTCAGTAGCTACACCGTCAGAAGCAAATTGACCTTTCAAAAGATCACTATTAGTGGCCCATTCTCTCAAGTATAGATGAGCCTTGGCAAATATATCGCGGATCTCCCAGCAACTCTTGAGCAACAAATCTTCATTGTCTCCAGTGCCTTGAAGATTGTCCACATAGATCCCCTGCTTGATCTCATTCTTGAAGTCAGGATCTAGTCCAGCCTCCTCAAGATGACGCAAGATAGTAGCGTTGAGAAGGAACTGGGAACAGGTCGCCCCGAATAAGACGACTCTGAACCTGTAGACCAGATACTCTGAATCTAGGTCCATTGGGTCCCGTGGCCATAAAAATCTTGTCGAGTCCCTGTCTTCACAATGGAGTTGAAGCATCAGGAAGGCCTTTTCAATATCGGCGACCCATGCAAACTAATGACATCTGAAGCGCAACATAATTTGCGCTAGATCAGAGACCAGGGACGGACCCGTGTACAGACAATCATTCAGGCTATAGGAGCGATCACTGGATTTAGCAGAGCAGTCATACACAATACGAACAGGAGTGGTGGAACTGTCCTTTTTAATCCCATGGTGAGCAAGGTAATGGATGTTATCCCCATATTCACCGAGACCTACTCGCTCCACAAATCCACGTTGTACCTGCTCGGCTAAAACTGCCGCATCAGTCTCGCAATAACTTGGATCCTTGACAAACTGCTTCTGAAGGCCACGTAACCTACCAAGTGCTAGATGGAAATTAGTAGGTAATTTACTCTTGTTATCATTCCAAGGAAGCCTTACCACATACTGACCTCTGCCAGAGTCATACGTTACAGTCTCTTCATATGAGCTTAACGCTAGCTTGGACTCACGATCAAGTTCATGTGGGTCAATTCCAATATTATCCAAGTCCCATAGCTTATCTATATCAGTACATGTATTATCAGGCACATTTGGCCTAATATATTTATCTATGGGGCTTACTGCTACCTTGAGGACTGTAACCACCTCCACCTGTGTGTCTTGAGAGGAAGTGGCATAGGATCCAGAAATGGCATAACCTTGGATCGTGGGGAGCATTATAAGCTTATCTACCCGCCGATATCCAGGGTGAACCAGGTCGTAGTAATAATCAGCTCCGACCAGTAGCATAATACCATTGTTAGCAGAGAGTTGATCATCAGCCAGTTTATACCCCTTGCTTCTGAGATATTTCAAATGTGGTTGAATCTCTGATGCTATATAGAAACTGGGTAGTGTGTCGACCACAACAGCCTTGATGGGACATACCTTTCTTCTACAAACATAGGAAATCTCCACGATATCATAGTCACTGGAATCTATTTCACCAGTGAAACCATGGAGACGCAAGTTCTCTTGACCCTTGCTGGTACACTTGAGCTGGGGTAATGATGACCGCAGAACGAATGACCTCTGTGAACACTGGTCAAGTAAGGTGCGTGTCATTATAGTATTATTATTACTCCCCACTACTGGCAGCATCATAGTAGGAAGCAATTGACATTCTCGAGAAGCAATGGACATGGCAGATACTTTATCACCCTCGCTCTTACTTTTCTCATGTGACTCTTTGGGGGTTCTCCCCTTTTCTTTGCCGTCGTGCCGATCAGACTGGGTGCAAAGGGAAAACCAATGTTTCCCCTTGCAATACTTACAAGGTTTGATGTAGGAATTGGTGCAAGTACTGTTGAAGTGGTCTCTTGCCAGACAGCTGGTACATAACTTAAGCGATTTAGCCTTGCCAATCTTCTGTGTAGCCTTAGTATACTTAGGACACTGATACCACAGATGACCGTGGACACTGCACAACTTACAACCTAATGATATTGGCCTTTTCTGTTTAGGAGAAGTCTGTACCGGGAAAGCTGCAGTAGATGGCGACATCTCCACTTGTCGGTAGTGTCCAGTACTCTCCATATTGAAGACTTCAGTCTGGTACACCTGCACCAACGCTTCCAAGTTTAGTGGAGAGTCGCTTAGTTGTCGTCTTAAGATTTCCCTTAGGGGAGAGGGTATCTTATTCAAGATATTAACACTAAATATTTCCTCCTTGGTGATGGCCATTGTCTCCATAGATCGGAGGAGGCTCTCAAACGAGGCATAGTACTCCTTTAGGGCCGTCACATCATAGGATGGAGGATCTAGCGTGAAGAACTTAGTAATTAACGCGGTCTTGATGACTTCCACTCTCCCGTAAGTTCTCTTCAGCAACTCCACTGCAGACTCGTAGCTGGTAGCTTCTAGCTTGTACCCATCGACTAACTTCAATGCCTCCCCTTTCAATTGACCACGGATATATGTGAACCTTTGGATGGATGTGAGTGTTTTATTATGATGGACGGAACACTCAAAGATATCCCAAAATCCAGTCCAGGTAGCCGAATCCCCGGAAAAGGTAGGCAAAGTAAGCTTCGGCAGGTTAAAACCAGTCGCCTTTGGTGTACCGTTTTCCTTAACAGAGGTTGATTCTTGGGTGGAAGATAGTCTGGCTAAGGCTGTATTAACATTCTCAAAGTACTCAAGATCTGCCGACATTTCTTCTTCCACATCGTCAGTAACTGTCAATAAACCATATACCTGCTGAGCATAACTATCATAAGTAGCTAGCGATTTAGTAACAGTAGCGAATTTACCCTTTATTTGATCAGCCGTGGCACTTATCAAAAATTCATCAAGATCTCTTAAACATCTATTTAAACTTCCCTTCATCCCTCCCTTAAGAATCTTAAGTTTCTTTAAATCTGTCATCGTTAAGGTCTAATTTTAAGCAACTTAAACTACAATGAGGTCAGACTACAAACCGTTAATCGCTTAGGAATCAAGAGCGGCAAACCCCCATTACTTAAGAAATTTACTCAAAAAGAATTACATAATACTTACATCCCCCTTAATATAAACTATCGAAAGGAAATGATCTAACTAGACAAAAGAATTAAATACTAAATCCATTAAAAGAAAGGGTAAGGTGAAGCACTAATTATTGTAAGCCCTTTATAGGTAAGCCCAGTTGGTTAAGCGACAATCATGAGGTCTGACTATTAACTGTCAATCGCTTAGGAATTAACAAAGACCGACACTCATGACCGCCACTGTAAGCAACTAGGCCTAGGCTATTATGAAATTGAAATATAAAAGGTCACATGAGAACCCTCCCCACCAGCAAAATTAATAATGAGTCTCACAATGACAAAACACAACGAACACCACAGGCACACCACCAAAGCGAAATGAACAGCAACCGCAGACACCTGCAGGCCTAGACTGCTTAGCCTAGCCTAGCCAGGAGCGCAAAATGGTGACCGACGAAACTACCCCTACCCCAATCTCCAGCCCAGCTAACCCACCAAAAAACGCCAAGGATCACACGCCCAAAAAAACCTGGAAACAAGTCCCCAAAAAGATAGAAACGGCGCCTAAAAGGTAAAAAACACGAGGGAAGAAGCTGGGTGTAAACTAGGGAACGGCAGTCGGCCAACAACGCGCGAGGCGGCAGCCATTTGTAAGCTCACAAGCGTCAAGGAAGCAAACAAAACGGTACTACGGTAAGGAAGCCTAAGGGCACGAAGGACCATTATTTGTCGGGAATTTAGATAAAGAGGTTAAATTACATATCACTGGTACATGAAATATCCCAACAAATAGTTATAATATAATTACCAACGAGGTATTCGATGGGTGTAATCCAGTCCCCCACACGCGGCTAATTCAATTGCATGACATGTAGGAATGTTCACATAATACAATATCGATACAATGAACTTAGCTTAGAGGACTGGTGATGTAGGACTGTTGTTAATATTGTTATAGATTAATATTTGTAGCACATGGTGAACTGTGGGTTGAGTCAGAGCCGGGGGAGGAGATGTTGGCTGTATGGTGTTGATTGAGAGACTAAAGGGCCGGCGTCCGATCGCTTCGCGAAATTACATATGGCTGCCGGCTCATAATAATTATAACCCATAACTTGGTTTCATAATACATCTAGAGCGGATGTAGATATTTATACATTACAGTTAATATTTAACCTAACTTAAGAATAAACTACAATACACAAAGAACCAGCCGAAATCGTACAAGCGATACGATACCGCCAAATTCAAATGTCCTATTGGACCAAAACCTGTCGGGATCATTACCCTATTCCCGACAAGTTCTAATGGAAGCTAAGGATGAGCTGTCCAAACCACTGACAGAGCTATTTAATAAATCCTTGCAGTCTGGAACTATACCTGATCATTGGAAGCTAGCTAACGTAACACCGATTTAAAAAAAAAGGCAGCAAATCCCTACCCAGTAACTATCGTCCAATTAGCTTAACCTCAGTTGTATGTAAAATGCTAGAAACTCTCATAAGAGACAGACTCGTAAATTACTTTGAGGAAAATAACATATTTAAAAATACTCAACACGGCTTTCGTAACAAACAACCTCAGTTGTATGTAAAATGCTAGAAACGCTCATAAGAGACAGACTCGTAAATTACTTTGAGGAAAATAACATATTTAAAAATACTCAACACGGCTTTCGTAACAAACGTTCCTGCTTAGCAAACCTCTCAGACTTTCCACAATATCCTCAACTTCTATGATGAGAGTAAAGCTGTAGATATTATATACCTTGATTTTCAAAAGGCCTTTGATAAAGTTCCTCACAAACGTTTACTGCTAAAACTAAAAGCGCATGGAATACAAGACGGTGTGTTGGAATGGATAGAAATTTGGCTTCACGACTGGAAGCAAAGAGTAGTCAGGCATCTAAATGGACCAATGTAGGTAGCGGGGTACTCCAGGGATCGGTACTAGGACCAATTCTCGTTTTAATTTACATCAACGACATAGATGAGGGTCTCACCTGTACAATCTCAAAGTTTGCTGACGATACAAAAATTGTATATAGTGTACTCTCAAAAGAACAAGTTGACGATATGCAACACAATCAAGATAAGTTGTCATGTTGGGCCCAAATTTGGCAAATGAGTTTCAATGCGGATAAATGTAAAGTACTACAGTAAAGCAAAGCATGGATGTTCGGGAAGAGACTAAGACCAAGAGTGAGAGCGGTGGATATGAGTTACTGAGAAATGCGTGCAGAGTTACATGGAGGGATAGACAGACGAATGAGGAAGTAAGAAGGTGGTGTGGTGTGAAGGTAGACGTGCTGGAAAGTGTGAAAAGGAACAACTTGAAATGGTTCGGCCATATGGAACGTATGGAAAGCGAGAGAATGACTAAGAGGGTGTACAAGAAAAAGGGAGGTGGATGGATAGAGAGGAGAGGTGCACTAGACATTGTGACAGTTTGAACACTGCATAATGGCTTTGGCTTCGACTTGATACACTTATGGTGACCGTATCTTACTTTGAAATATATATAAAATATGACAGATAAGAGGTAGATTTATGCGATATAAGTAGCGTCAGGCCACCCAAAACAATGGCACTTTCATCGACGCACCGCAAAAATTGATTACATTTAAAAAAAAATCCATAGTTTGCCACAGGGTGCATTTCATAACTCAAGGAATGGAAGACATTATAGTCTTGAGCTGCTAGTTCGTTCCCGACATCCATCTTGAGACAAATTATTGCAGTTTTATCAATATTTAGACAATTTTATACCTTGTCCACACCGACGAATCGGCGAATCTTGTTCTGTCGTGCACATATATTCACCGCTGACATTGCTATTCAATAAATCCTTGAAGTCTGGAACTATGCCTGATCAGTGGAAGCTAGCCAATGTAACACCGATATTAAAAAAAGCAAATCCCTACCCAGTAATTATCGTCCAATTAGCACCCTCCAGCCCCGGCTATGTATTATATATATATTCCTCGAAACCCGGGTGTTTTGGCCGAAAAACGTCTAGGCTAGGCTACCGTATATGTGTTAATCTGACTGCTTTCCGCATTCCCGCGCATCCCCAAGCGTAGCTGTGTTATTTACCTGTAGAATGGCATTAAGTAGAGCTCTCTAAGTCAACTGGTTGAGCTGTGATGATGATTTCATTGGAGATAACTTTAGGGCCAAAACAGCCACTTTAAACTACTTTTCGATACTTAACAACAACATACAGGCACACACGAACAAGCAACGCTCTCCTTCTTGTGGCCGGAGATGCGGGTCTGGCTGTTGTTTACATGCGTCGGACCGACGCCTCGCACACGAAGCTCACAGGCTTTCAACCACTGGGCGTTCAAGAGCCCTTCCGGGCAGCTGTTATATGCTTTTTTATGGGCGTTCAAGAGCCCTTCCGTGGTGAGAGGGTTTTAACCTCAGTTGTATGTAAAATGTCTAGAAACACTCATAAGAGACAGACTCGTAAATCACTTAGAGGAAAATAACATACTTAAAGGTACTCAACACGGCTTTCGTAAAAAACTTTCCTGTTTAACAAATCTCTTAGACTTCTTCCACGATATCCTCAACCTCTACGATGAGACTAAAGCTGTAGATATTATATACCTTGATTTTCAAAAGGCCTTTGTCAAAGTTCCCCACAAACGTTTACTGCTAAAACTAAAAGCGCATGGAATACAAGACGGTCTATTGAAATTGGATAGAAAATTGGCTCAGCGACAGAGAGCAAAGAGTAGTCATAAACGGTAAGGCATCTAAATGGACCAATGTAAGTAGCGGGGTACCCCAGGGATCGGTACTAGGACCAATTCTCTTTCTAATTTACATCAACGACATAGATGAGGGTCTCACCTGTACAATCTCAAAGTTTGCTTACGATACAAAAATTGCACATAGCGTACTCTCAAAAGAACAAGTTGACGATATGCAACACAATCTAGATAAGTTGTCACGTTGGGCCCAAATTTGGCAAATGAGTTTCAATGCGGATGAATGTAAAGTACTACATATCGAATACCAAAATGAGAAAGCAAACTATTCGATGAATGGCACTCAGCTAAAGAATGTAAACAGAAAAACCGATCTGGGAGTAACAATATCTAGTAACCTAAAAGCGAGTCAACAATGTTCAGAAGTTTTTAAGAAAGCAACAAAATAATTGGCTTTATAGGCAGGTCATTTGAGCATAAATCCAAAGAAGTTATCCTAACCCTTTACAATTCCTTAGTCCGCCCTCTTCTGGAATACTGCATTCAATTCTGGTGCCCTTATTACCAAAAAGATATAGACAAGCTAGAACGAGTTCAACGTAGAGTTACCAAAATGATACCTAGCCTAAAGAACAAACCATACGAGAAGCGTCTTAGAGAATTAAATCTATTTCCTTTAACCCAGCGCAGATTAAGAGGCGACTTGATTCAATTGTTCAAAATCATCAAAGGCATCGACAATATGAACTGTAGTAAGTACTTCACTATCGACCAATCTAATTACACGCGGGAAAACGGTTGCAAAATTATCGGTAAATCTTTTAACTCGCACGAATCTAAGAATTTCTTCTTCAATCTAGTTGTCAATTTGTGGAATGGGCTTCCCCGAGACGTTATAGACTGCAGCTCCGTTAATTCATTTAAACTTCGCCTAGACAAATATCTTGCATCAAACCCGCGACTGACTGCGTTTGTAAATTAATAACTATATTTTATTCCCCCCTCAGATTCATCAAGGATTATTGCGTATATATATATACCGGTATATATTACTAAAACGTTATAAATTATTCATTTACAAACGCAGTCAGTCGCGGGTTTGATGCAAGATATTTGTCTAGGCGAAGTTTAAATGAATTAACGGAGCTGCAGTCTATGCAGTTGGTTGAGAGACTCAGACCAAGAGTGAGAGCAGTGGAAATTAATTACTTAAGGAGTGCGTGCAGAGTTACATGGAGGGATAGACAGACTAATGAGGAAGTAAGAAGGAGGTGTGGTGTGGAGGTAGATGTGCTGGAAAGTGTGAAAAGGAACAACTTGAGATGGTTAGGCCATATGGAACGTATGGAAAGCGAGAGAATGACTAAGAGGGTGTACGAGAGCGAGGTGGAGGGACAGAGAGGGAGAGGTAGACCAAATGAGAGGTGGAAGGATGGAGTGAGGAAGTACATGAACGAAGGCGGTGCTGGTTGGGGGGAGGGGCGTCGACGTACTGGGGACAGAGGTGCATGGGGGCGGTTCGTTCGTGGCCACCCCTTCGGGGATCACGGCGTCAGGCAATAGAATAGAATAGAATAGCTGCAGTCTATAACGTCTCGGGGAAGCCCATTCCACAAATTGACAACTCGATTGAAGAAGAAATTCTTAGATTCGTGCGAGTTAAAAGATTTAACGATAATTTTGCAACCGTTTCCCCGCGTGTAATTAGATTGGTCGATAGTGAAGTACTTACTACAGTTCATATTGTCGATGCCTTTGATGATTTTGAACACTTGAATTAAGTCGCCTCTTAATCTGCACTGGGTTAAAGGAAAAAGATTTAATTCTCTAAGACGCTCCTCGTATGGTTTGTTCTTTAGGCTATGTATCATTTTGGTAACTCTAACTCGTTCTAGCTTGTCTATATCTTTTTGGTAATAAGGGCACCAGGATTTTTTATTTTTTTTTCTATGTGATTGAGGGAGGCAAAAGGCAGAACTGCCTATAGCGAGTGCCTCCCCCATAGTTGAAAGAGTGACAGGGCCAAAATCAAGGGACGTTCGAGCCAAAATGCCTGGACACACAGAGTTTGAAGCAATTTAAGTCGTAGGAAGAGGGAAAGACTGATTCTGGGAGAGAGTTCCAGAGCTCAGCTGTTGAGTAGAAGAAAGACAGAGTAACGTTTCACTCTCGGGTTGGAGAGTTGCACAGAGTAGGGATGGGATTGAGTTGCAAGACGGGTACCACGTGCCCTACGTAAAGGAGGTGGTATACACTGGGAAAACTCTGAGGAACACTGATTATTATAGTAGCGATAGAATAGCGAGAGAGATGCAACATTGCGGCGGAGAGAGAGAGATTGCAGAGAGTTGGTGAGTGGATTGGAGTTAATGATACGAAAGGCCTTCCTTTCAACTTTGTCTAGGAGAGCGGTGTGAGAGGAACCTCCCCACACATGTGAACAATACTCAATACAAGGACGCACTATGCCCCTGTACAGAGCAAGAAGCTGTGCAGGGGAAAAGAACCCCCTAAGGCGGTTGAGCACACAAACTTCTGGGAGGCTGCCTTAGCAAGACTGGTAATATGGTCCTTCCAACTGAGAGCAGAAGAAAAAGAGACACCAAGATTATTGAGAGAAGATGAAGGATTTATTTTTGTATTGTTGAAGAATAAGGGATAATCCGCTGGGAGTTCCTTACGGGTAGATAGATGGAGAAATTGGGTTTTGGAAGCATTAATTAAAGGTATCAAGTTTTTCTCTGCCCCAATTGGAGATAGTATTTAGATCAGAATTTAAGAGTTCTATGGCTTGGATTGAACGCAGTATTCCAGAAGAGGGCAGACTAAGGAATTGTAAAGGGTTTGGATAACTTCTTTGGAGTTATGCTCAAATGACCTGCCTATAAAGCCAATTATTTTGTTTGCTTTCTGAAGGGGAGCGTCCGCCATGGCCCAAACTTGTGTGGATTGGAAAATCTGAAATTGAGATTTTTATTTTATCAGTGATGGGAACTGTAGGAGTAATGTGGCAAAGTTTTAGACTTGTAAAATAAAAAATACCCTAATTACAAGGTCCCCCCCCCCCCACACTCACAACGTATATGTAGTATCGTGGTATGAACGATAGTGACCAATACAATCACGTTATTATGCACAAATATAGACAAATTACAGTCAACAGAGGTATCTGGCACCTCAACTGAACCTGGGAGAGTGAGGGTGAGTCACTAGACCTCATCTTCTAGGCCATCATCATCATCCAAGACATCATCATCATCCAAGCCATCATCATCATCCAGATGCCAAGACATGCACAAACATATTATATATTAAACACTAAACAGATCTAACCCATCCAAACCAACCAAAACACAACCTAGAGTAATCTAAAGTGACCTAACTTGGCATAAATGAGGTGCGCGGTTCATGACGCCATAGGTGCCAAATGAATAAAATACCTTTTAGGGGGTCCCGGTGGCATATTATTTACTTAGACTTAATAAATTGTACTGGATTTTACTACCAGAGCATGTATCAAATCAATCAAGAGCAAACAGTTGCAATAAATCGTCATTTGAAAGAGGAATCATTGGGTAATGGATACATTTAGTTTTTCGCCTTTTTCTCAAAACTATAGTTATTCGAAAAAAATTCAATATAACTTTTCTATGTTTGGTCCAATTTTAATCAGTAAGATATCATTGGAAAGAGGAGAAAAATGCAATAAAACAGTCAGAGGGATATTCGATACACCAATAAAACTTGACAAGAGGCTTAAAAACCGTTTAATGCTTTCAAAAAACAAATATTAGCGGCAAAACTATAGGGTGTAGCAAATATCCCTCGGACTAATTTTTTGCCCTCTTTCCAATGATGTCTTACTTATTAGAATTGGACCAAAAATTAAAAAGTAGTAGCGGTTTTAAAATTTGCACAAAATGCGAAAATCCGAGGTAGCGAAAACACTATTTGTCCGTTTTTATACATTTTTGGATATGTTGTTCATAGAAGTGGTATCTATCACCTGTATACAAATGAAAACGATTTGACCATTTTGAAATACATGGCGGACGCTCCCCTTAACAACTTCTGAACATTGTTGACTCGCTTTTAGGTTACTCGATATTGTTACTCCCAGATCGGTTTCTCTGTTTACATTCTTAAGCTGAGTGCCCTTCATCGAATAGTTTGCTTTCTCATTTTGGTATCCGATATGTATTACTTAACATTTATCCGCATTGAAACTCATTTGCCAAATTTGGGCCCAACGTGACAACTTATCTAGACTGTGTTGCATATCGTCAACCTGTTCTTTTGAGAGTACAGTACGCTATTTGCAATTTTTGTATCGTCAGCAAATTTTGAGATTGTACAGGTGAGACCCTCATCTTTTTTCTATGTGATTGTGTGATCATCTATGTCGTTGATGTAAATTAGAAAGATAATTGGTCCTAGTACCGATCCCTGTGGTACCCCGCTACTTACATTGGTCCATTTAGATGCCTTACCGTTTATGACTACTTTTTGCTTTCTGTTGCTGAGCCAATTTTCTATCCATTTCAATGCACCGTCTTGCATTCCATGCGCTTTTAGTTTTAGCAGTAAACGTTTGTGGGGAACTTTGTCAAAGGCCTTTTGAAAATCAAGGTATATAATATCTACAACTTTACTCTCATCGTAGAGGTTGAGGATATCGTGGAAGAAGTCTAAGAGGTTTGTTAAACAGGAACGCTTTTTACGAAAGCCGTGTTGAGTATCTTTATATATATGTTATTTTCCTCTAATTGATTTACGAGTCTGTCTCTTATGAGTGTTTCTAGCATTTTACATACAACTGAGGTTAAGCTAATTGGACGATAGTTACTGGGTAGGGATTTGCTGCCTTTTTTTTAATATCGGTGTTACGTTGGCTATCTTCCACTGATCAGGCATAGTTCCAGACAGCAAGGATTTATTGAATAGCAATGTCAGTGGTGAATATATGTGCGCGACAGAACAAGATTCGCCGATTCGTCGGTGTGGACAAGGTATAAAATTGTCTAAATATTGATAAAACTGCAATACCTTGTCTCAAGGTGGAAGTCGGGAACGAACTAGCAACTCAAGGCTATCATGTGTTCCATTCCTTGACTAATGAAATGCATCCTGTGGCAAACTATGGATTTTTTAGGTATACCCGTAGGCTTAGGCGGAAGCGAGGGAGGCACAGGAGAGCACCCAAAGTGTAGCGTAGCACAGCCTGGGAAAAAAGGGAGAAGAGCATTAAACACCAGAACCGGTGCACCAACAGGCATGGACAAGTAGCAATGCACCCCCTAACCCCAACCCAGAGAGGAGCGGACCATCAAGGGACCCTCCGGTCTGGGGCGGGACAACAGGACAGCCAAAAAAGCGTGAAACACACGCCGCCGTAGAGCAGGGTAAACACGCCCTGGAGCGGACACCGATACGCTCCAGAGCGGGCTACAGCCACCAGTAGCACAAGACAAGTAGGACCGACCCAGAGCGGGGGAAGAATCCGCGCTCTAGGGCGGGGGTAAACACGCTCTGGAGCGGACACCGATACGCTCCAGAGCAGGCCACAGCCACCAGCACCACAAGACGAGGGCATTGACAAGGAGCAATGCACTCTGCAACCCAAACCCAGAGAGGAGCGGACCATCAAGGGACCCTCCGTTCAGGGGCGGGAGAACAAGACAGCCAAAAAAGCGTGAAACACACGTCGCCGTAGAGCGGGGTAAACACGCTCTGGAGCGGACACCGATACGCTCCAGAGCGGGCCACAGCCACCAGCACCACAAAGACGAGTTGGACCGACCAGAGCGGGGGAAGAACCCGCGCTCTAGGGCGGGGGTAAACACGCCCTGGAGCGGTCCCAAGACGCTCCAGAGCGGGCCACAGCCACCAGAACCTTACCGAAGCACCTCAGAGATAAGGAGGTCCGACCCAGAGCGTGGGAAGAACCCACGCTCCAGGGCGGGTGAAGACACCATGAAGAGAGGGAGCCCAAAAACCAAACAACCGAACTGGAGCGTGAACAACCAGCGCTCCAGGGCGGGGCGGTCACGCATGAGCGGGAGGACGATATAGCGGCCTCACGCTTGGTCCAGAGCGGCACCAAAGAAGGAGAAGACATCGCCGAAGCGACAGACGCAAGCCCGGGAGCGGAATACCTACGCTCCAGGGCGGAGCGGCGACCTCCTATTAAAATTCGGAGGGCCAGGGTAAGTGAAAGAAGACAGGTGAGAAGCGTCAGACGCTCGCCCTGGAGTGGTAAAACCGACGCCAGGTCCAAGAAACAGAGGACCGAAGCGTCACTCACGGACGACACTTAATACAGAAAGTAATGTAAAGTAGAAGTGTCACGTCTGCCAAGAAGGCCCCCCCCCCCCAGGGACTTGAGAAAAGGAAAACGCCAACCAAAGCCCGACCTGACGTCTTTGGGACGTGACGTGGGATGTGACCCACGAACAGGGAGGAGCAGAGGAAGACATAGCCTAAACGCAAGTCCCCAAGCAGGCAAAATAAGCTTAGGGAGCCGTAATGAAAATGTAGAATACAAATTGGGGATCTGGAAAGCCAGAGGTAGTCAGATAACTGGTGCGAACCCCACAAAATATAATAAGGGGGGTCAAGGGACATCCCCAGGGTTTGCAACAGAATCGAACGACAAAAACGCCCCCTTGTAGGCTAGGCTACCCACAAAAAGTTAGCCTAATCGGTACTAGGTGATAGGAATAAATAAAAAGAAAGACGCCACTAGCAACCGCACACCCAAAGAGGTGTGAGTGCGACATTAAAAGACCAATCATGGGGCAGTGACACCCCGGGTCGGCGCCCCCCACCATAACATCACCCGAAAAACCGAAGTTAGCCTAGCCACTGAAAAAACTTGCGTAAGTCAGAAACAAAGGTAGTGACAAGAAGCCCTAATTAAATAGAACCTATCAAAACCTAAACTAAAGTCACCGCCAGGCTAAAAGCAAAATTAAGGCAAAGGCCTTACAAACATTAGCGGTATCCAATGACACGCATGCGCAGAGGGATGAAAACCTAAGAGACCTCCACTTTCAACGCAAACACTCGAATAAACACCTGAGTGCCCATTTTACGTTGTGCCTTCAACACGGATCATCTATCTATAATTCCAGGTGCCAATAAAGGCCCAAAACTCACCAAAAGGTGACTAACATAGGAGTGGAAGGCAGCAAAAAACGGAGCACCAGAAACACATGTGCACCCGGGTGGTAGCGCGAAAGAGATGCCCTTTAATCCGGACCGGGTTAGAAGGTACGCCCCTGACAGCGGCGTGAAGAGCCAGATGGAATGGCCTAGTCGACAACTTTTTCTTTTCTTTCTCGTTTCTCTTTTCAATTTTCTATTAAAAAGACCTCAAAAGTATGTACAACGTACCTAGTAGAGAGAGTAAGGTGCTACTCTAGATGTTAGCGATTTAATTCGCGTTATGTGTATACAATAATTGCCGCTCTAGAGCGAAGCAGATTACATCGTCATAGTATAAGCTCTACGTTGGAATGTAGAGGCTACTACTAAATAGTGTATTTGAGGGTCCAAGATGGTTGAGCTTGGTACGACCTAAGTCTATTTCCCATTGAAACCTATGTTAAACACTGCCCACATATCCGTGGAACCGCGTATCTGCAGAAAATAAGCGGTACGACTTAGGCGCGGATACGGGGAGTGCACTGTACTTCTATTTAGTGCGATCCTTATTAGTGTGTGATTTCATGGTATCACTCGCGAAATAGAGAGGGTGCACTTTAGTAGTAATAGTCGTTTCCCAATCTGCCTGGCCGAACAGCCCTGAGTTCCCAAGGAAGGCCACGGCAGAGACCGGGTTTTCCCAAAACGTTCTCAAGGTGTGTGTGTTGTGTTGTGTTGTTGGCGTAAGTGGCTGTGGGTTATGCAGTCTTCCTTAATGTGTTTGATAGTGTGCGGTGTTGTGTTACAGCCCGGACAGGTGTCCTGGATGGAGTCGTCCAGCCTCTTCTGATAACACTTTTTTTTTTTTTTTTTTTTTTTACAAGAATTAAAAAAAACGAAAAAAAAAAGCAATTAGCCTTGTACAGGCAGTTACAAGACAAATACATTACTGACGGCTATAACCGTCGCTGGGATTGGACGGGTTAATTCAAAATTTCTAGAGCATTTGTCTTCCCATAATATAATATCAGATGAAGGGTCGCTCTACTGGAGATTTTCTTTCTTATCATACTAATTCTTGATTATCCTCTTTTCGGGACTTCGGTAAGACCTTTGCTTTGGGCTAAACATATTGAAAGCCTTTGATAGAGTCTAAACATATTGATAGGTTGACGGCACACCATGGCGGAAGGCGGACGCAAGTTTGAGGCTCCGGCATATGTTATGGGAATAGTCAATTAACTCAAGGATATCGAGTGCATACGGGGCTAACAAGAAGAGGAAGGATTTAGTGAAGGTTTGGAGGATATATTGGTGTGGTGGAGGGGTGATATATAGTGTAATAAGAGTGTGTAGTGACGGGACAGCGGTAGGGTTGTGAGTTGTTGAGTTTGTAAACAAACATGGCAGAGGGAATTTCGGGTATGACGGAGGCGGAAGGAAGGATACAACGTTTTCGGGGATTTAAGAGCACAGATAAGAAGTTAGAAGAGGTTAGTATTGTTGTGAAGGATTTGGAAAAGTGGATGAGTGATACGGAGAAATGGAAGGGGGATATTGGTGAGAAAGTTAAGGCACTGTGTGTAATGTGTGGTGTGATAGGTGGGGAAGGGAATAGGCCTAGCGAAGGAAGTGAATGCAGGCCTTTTTTGGCAGTTAATGAGAGCCTAGAGATGGTATTGAAAAGGGTAGATGAACTGGGAGCAGAGAATATGGCATTGAAGGAGCAGCTGAAGGAATACGAAGGACGTTTCACGGAAGTAAAGGAGTCGACTGCATGGACGGTGGTAGGTAAACAAAAAGTCAAGGATTTGGAGGATATTATGAAAGAGCAAAAGGAAGAAATGAATATGACCAAAAAAAGTTTTGAGAGTGCAGTTGTAGGGGTCATGAAGAACAAGGAGAGTGTCGTGAGGGAGGCCATGGACAGGGATAGGGGTGTTATCTTGTATGGAGATATAGAGACTCATATGAATGATAATGGAGTGAGAAAAGTGAGGGATATGGAGACAGTGAAGGAGGTCTTGAAAGGTGTGGATGAGGACGAATATGGATGGGAAGGGCAGGTGGAGGAGATCAGTAGGATAGGTAGATATAAAAGGGGAGAGATGAGACCTATAAGGGTACAGTTTAAAACTAGGGTAGTGGCGGAGACTGTGACAAATTTTAGTTGGAGGCTAAATACAAATGATAAACTGAAACACATAAGACTAAAGAAGGATTTGAGTATAGAACAAAGGAAAAAAATTAAGGAATTACAAGAAAAGGCTGATGAAAATAATGGAAAGTTGGATGAGGAGGATAAGATAAATTTTTACTGGAGAGTGAGGGACGGAAAAGTGAGGAAGTGGTTTATAAGAGTAGAAAGGAGGGGGAGATCAGGGAGGGGAGAGAATGTGATGAGAGTTGTGACGGAGGAGGAGAACGGGGTGGAGGTGTCACAGGGAGAGACAGGAGACAAAGAGGCAGACCCAGTAGTGCTAACAGGGGAGTAGGGTACGGACTGGAGGAGCGGGATGGTGTAATTGCTGAAGGAATGGTAGATGGATTAAGGATTATGTTTAGTAATGTGGATGTGTTTACTCAGGACAAGAAAAGAGAACTGATATGTAGGTTGCAGGATGAAGAGGAAAAACCTGATGTCATAGCCCTACAGGAAGTAAGACCAACATTTTTTAGAATTGCAAGGGAACTGGTGGAATATAGTTTGGAGGGTTTTGAGTTATATGAGAGAAATGCTATTAGAGCAGAGGTTGGAAGAGGACTGTTTATTTATGTAAGAAAAGAGCTCAAGGTTAATGAGGTGGAAATGAGACAGCAGTATTGTGAGTATTTGTGTATTGAAGTAAAATGTGTAAGAGGATCAATTCTAATTGCCTCTATATATAGAAGCCCAAATAATAGCAGGGGAGAGGATGATAACCTACTGAAAGCAATGGAGGAGATAGATAATAGAGAGAACAAATATAAAATTTTGATTGGAGATTTCAATTTGCCAAGGATCAACTGGGCAAATTGTACTACTCCAGCGGGACAGGGTAGCCTGGAAAATAAGTTTATAGAGAAAGTGAGAGATTGTTTTTTAACGCAACATATTGTAGAGATGACAAGATATAGAGATGGGACACAGGGGAGTGTACTTGATTTGATTTTTAGCAATGAAGAGGATATAGTGGAACATGTTAATGTGGATAGCCCTATAGGTCGTAGTGACCATGCCTGTATAAGCTTTAGTTGTAACATTAAATCGGAGAGGGATAATAGAAGCAATAGAAAAATATACATGTATGATAGAGCAGATTATGAGCTGCTGAGACGGTGTTTGGACATTGACTGGGGGGAATATTTGAACGGTGAAGACGCTGAAGGAATGTGGAGGAAAATTAGAGTCAAACTGGAGAATGCTGTATCCAAAAGTGTACCAGTAAGGGAATATAAGGATAAAACAAAATTGAGGAAAAGAACTAACCCAGAATTGCCAATGAAAAGAAAGCTTTGGATATTGATTAGAAGAAAGAAACGATTGTGGGAAAGATTAAAATTGTTAAAAAAGAACAGGGGGTCTAGTATAGAGGCTAAGGAAGTGGATCTGGAACGCAGACAAATAAACAATAAAATAAGGTGGGAAACAAGGAGGGGGGTGAAGGAGAGGGAGAGAGAGATAGCTAGAAATGTGAAGGATAATCCAAAAATATTCTGGAAGTACATTCAGGAAAAGTTAACAAGAAGAGTAGGGATCCCAGAGCTGGTGGGAATAGAGCGGAGACTGATAAGGAGAAAGCAGAGGTGCTGGGGAAATACTTTGGGGGGGTACTAACAGTGGAGTCGGAGGATGCAGTGCCTACTATTCCCATCAAACAGGCACCAGCGCTGGAACTAGTAGAGTTTTCCCATGCTAGAATAAGAAGGGCTATAGAAAAAATGAACAGAAGTAAGTCACCGGGACCGGATGGGATACACTAGCTATCTCTCTCTCCCTCTCCTTCACCCCCCTCCTTGTTTCCCACCTTATTTTATTGTTGTGTCTGTTATCGGTCATAAACTAGTTAACCATTGTATATTCTACGGTACCACACATAGCTATAGTAGAAAAGTTAATTAATTTTACGAAAAGTATTCATGAATACTTTCATAAAGTATTTGCATTTGTATTCGACGAGACAATATTTCCTTGTATTCGTATTCGTATTTGAATACTGAACTCGTGTATTCATTCCATCCCTGGATGGCGATGGCGTCTACTATGTCACCCAAAAGTATAATCCAGAATCTGGGGGGAGGGGGGGGGGGGGGGGGGTTCTGTGGGTGGGTTATTCGTGAATAATTCATTTTGGTCTCTGATTGCTTTTGTTTCGTCAGGCTTACTGAAGGCTGTTTCATACTGCAGACGTAAGAGTTCACTTATTTTCGTATTGTCCCCTGTGAATGACCCATCATCTTTACTTAGTGGGCTGATGTTTGATGTGGTTTTAGTCTTATGTTTAGTGTATGAAAATTAGTACTTGGAGTTTTCCTTTATACAGTACTTGCAATAGCTTTGCTCTCCTCTTCTATTTATTGTAGTTCATATGAGATTCTTAGTCGTTGTTAATTTCCAAAAAAAATCTATCTATTTTGACCTTTTGTCTTGCCTGTAGATTTTGTTGTGTGCATCTTTGTGTTAGTAATTTTCTTCTGTACAGCTTCCTTCTTTCCCGTTCTTGTTTGCTTCTTCGTTTGTTTGTCTTTCTGGTATGTGGTGGCTACAAATTTGGGTCATAGTTTCTGTTAATAGGACTAGGCATTCCGATGGTGTCTGGTTGTTCATTAAATCTTCCCAGTCTGGAACACCGCCATTAGGATGTGAGATCAGAACTGCACTACGTGTGGAGCACTGATTCCAGACCCGGTACTAAATATAGGGTTTTCATACTATAAAGCAATAAATTGCCTTACAAATGTGACATTGGCAACAACAATAATTTTGCTGTAAACTAATTAGTAAGTACCTCACTGGAGACTAGGTTAATTGGTCATAACAAATACAGTATAATCCTCTCTTTCACTTATCTCTAATTAAAGACACAAGATTCAAACTTACGCATTGTGAGACGGTTATGGAACCCAACAAAGTGATTATGTTATTGTTTTAATGAGTGATGAAATATAATTAGTTACGATACAATGAAAAACTATTTTGATAAACTGCTACAGCAGGATATGTAATATAACAATAACCTCAACGGAACTGATCTAAAAGTGTATGTTGGTCTCGTGAAAGGCTAAGTGAAACATTGTCATCATTGTTGTTATTTCCAAGACCTCTTATTTGTTAAAATAATGTGAAAAATCAAGTAATAAAAACAATAGTTTAGAATAGGTAACTTCGGACCTGTTGATAGAGGGACTAAGTTACTATAGGCCGAAGTTACCGAATACTGTTAGAGATGAGCTGCAAGGAGCAGCAAGTTAGGTTTGGTAGAAGCACTAGCCACAAGTATACAGTAGGTTGAAGCAAGCTGCAGAAGTAGGCTGCTGCAGATCGAATTCCTAATGATTTTTGTACCAATCTTGAACAATTTGGTGGCCATGAACGTACAAAATTGTGAACATATCAGGTGGCCGGTTACATCAACTCCTGGTCAAATCAACCCCAATTAATCCAACCCCCGGACAACCCAACATCAGTTAACTTAAACCCTAGTCAATTCAACCCTTGGTCAACTTAAATTTTAGTTAATTTAATCCCAGTAAACTCATCACTGGTTAACTTAACTCAGGTAAACTCAATCCTGGTTAACTCAACTTGTTTTTCCCTATGTGTATGAAGGAGACAAAAGGCAGTCTGCCTTTGACAAGTGTCTCTCCCAAAGCCAAAAGAGTAACAGAGAGCCAAACTCAAGGGGCGTTGTGGTGAAGGTGCCTGGACACAAAATTATAATCAGTCTAAGTCACAGGATGAAAGAAAGTAAGATTGAGGGAGAGAGTTTCATAGTTAAATTGTTGAGTACAAAAAATTAGGGTTGGTAAAATGAGGGGGAATGCAAATATATAAATGAAGTGAATGACTGGCTGCATTCCAATCATGATTTTCCATCGTCTCCATAGATGGCGTTGATGATGACTAACAGCTGTGTTATTGTTTACCACACGTGTTAGTGACCACATGATAGGCCTCCGTCTATATTTATGATTAGATAGGATATAGTATTTGGAAAGTCTCATGGTTATCTGAAGTGAATAGTACATTAGTCTTACCTTTTATAAATTAATTTATGTAAAATAAAGCGGTTATAATATTTGTGGTCAAGTTTCCATAGCCTACGGTCTCGATTTCAATCGTCTGGGTGAGTAATTATATCTTACGGTCTCAATATATATATTTCCATTTAAAAGTAATACAGTGCACTCCCGTTATCCGCGATCCTTGCTATCTGCGGACAACCTTAAATATCCCATTACTTGTTATCCGCGCAAAAAGTATGCGTTATCCGCGGATTTCCACTCGATCGAGGAAGAAAGCAGTGCTGCCATTAACCAAGAAAGGCGAAATATAAGAACATAAGATTATGGGAGACTGCAAAAAGCCAATTGTCCCACACAAGGCAGATCCCTCTAACACAAGGCAGATCCCTGTAACATACGATCCCATACGACCGGAGTAATGAAGGTTCAAAGTGGCGGTGAACTAAGGATGTAAAGTATCCCCACTAAGCCCACCACCACCGGCCGCGCGGCTGTCTTGGCCCGCTCACACCTACCGGCCCGGCTCGCACACACACTACGGTACCTCCCCCTCCTATTCTCCCGCCATTTCCTACCTTACGAGCCACGTAACTGATTTTAATATGCCGGACGCACGTGATGCGTCGCTGGGAGTTGGTGATCAAAAACTGCCGACGCATCACGTGCGACGCTGGGTCTCAATGGGTTAAATGGATTTTTTTAGGCCCAGGATCTTAAGAGTCTTCCCGCAGTCGCCCGGGGAAACTCTTAAGGGTAGGGCACACCTTGAGCCCAAAATTTTCAATGGAATTTAGATTTTGTTTTTCTTCTTAAAATGTTCCTTTGGTCAAGAACATGTGGAACCATATTTAGTGTGCAAAAATGCATCTACACCCCCCCCATGGCCCCCCCCCCCACCACCACCACCCCACCAGCCATAAATAGGCCTACCAGCTGGATGTTCAACACAACTAGTGACCTTGTGCCCATCCCTGGTAAAACAAAACCCCTTTCCGATGATTCAGCTGCATAGGACCCCCAGGGGTGAGACGAAAAAGCGTCGGTAAAGGCCAAACAAAAATAAATAAATAAATAAATAAATAAATAAATAAATAAATAATAATGCAAAAAATATAGCTATAAGAAAGATAAATATCAATAAATATGAAAAAATATGATATCTATGAATATCCATGCATATATATATATATATATATATATATATATATATATATATATATATATTGTTACGTATCTTGATCCTCAAGTGGTTAACTTGATGAATCTAGATAGCACAGAGATATATATTAAGGTATCAGTCAGCTGAAGGTAAAACAAAAGTAAAATCTAATAAAATAATTTCCTGTTGTTGCTTCCTTTCCTTTTGGATCTTAGGACTTAATATCCTTTATTGACTGATACTCTTTAATTATGAAAAATACTGAAACTAATTAAAGTCATGTAGTATTTATAAAGAATTATTATTTAACCGAAGCTTAGTAGGCTATGGTTATGAACCGAATAAGTTATAGCTAAAGAAGGACTATTAATTTTATAAAAAGTCTTGAAAGATAAATATTAAAGTAAGAATATTTCTGTCTCTTACCCTTTTTGAAATGAATAGATAGTTTTCTTATATGTCCTTTTATTTATATTTAATGTAATTATTCTTGGTTCTTGTCTTACGTTAATAGTATTATATTATTATTATCATCAGGAGTAATATCAAAGTCACATAAAAAGTTAGATATATATTTAATAATTAGTTAAATGTATTTCTTAACCACGTAACATTGAAGTTTGATTATGAGTAAATAAAGTTACAGGATCGTTTCATAGATTCGATTCAGGTCTCACTCAAATAATATGAAAGGCAAAATATAATATTTTGAAGCAAAAGAATTTTCTTCAGCTTAGGAAATCACTAGAAGTAATATTAACACAGCCCTTTTAGTCTAAGGCGATATTACTAATACGAGACAATAGCATCACCGTACTAAGCACCATTAAGCAATGTAAGCTTAATTCAAAGAAAATGAAAGAACTCGTAAGTATTAATATAAAACAATAGTATTACTTTCATCATAACCCAATTACTTAAAGAGTTGCTTTAGTCCACAAGTTAGTCAACTAAAATAGTTAAGTACATAATAATAGCGTTAACGTTAATTCCCAATCAAATAGTTAAGTACATAAATAGTAGCGTTAACGTTAATTCGCAATCAAATAGTTAAGCACATAATAGTAGCGTTCACGTTAATTCCCAATCACATATCTCACTAACCAACATAACATAAGTGTTTACACCGAACACACTTAACACACATTTATATAATCTGACTGACAGTCACAATCCCATTATAATACTTCACCCCGTCTTCCTCCAGCTGCAAGTTCACCTTCCCCAACTCCAAATGAGACTGATTTGAATGCCCACAACTCGGGTCTTATATACCAAACAATGATGGTGTAGGAACGAATCAGGAGTGGTGGGGTTGATGCCTGCTCCAATCATAGCTCCTCGAGTCGCATAACAGGTGCGTGGTCCACTCACAGCTCCTGGCGTCGATCATACGTCATAGCATCGGTCATCGAGGTGTGAAGGCTAGTTTGCTGGTATGGGGCGAGATGGTTTGCCCACTCGCTCGTTCGCTAGTCTGCTTAACCGTTTGGGTAGTGGGCTCCTTCAACTCTAATTCTAACTCTTAAATTAACATACAGGGCTCCGTATGTCAGAATATATATATATATATATATATATTAGTAGGGCAATGAGAAGAAATACGTTGTGGAACATCATGATTTATTCTAATTTTCGGCGACGTCAGGCAGCCATCCTCAGGAAAGGGTTACCAACAGATCCTAAAAATTGAGTATAACTCTGTATATATTGCTAAAACAGGATCACTAAAATGTAATGCATTGTTGAACACGTGGCAATTTGCCTATCTAAAAAACAATTAAACACATAATTTTGGCCAACTAGGCAAGGTTTGAATAGAAAATAAATCTACGGCTAGACACATCAAATTCAAAATTGCTAAATCTCAATGCAACAAAAGAAATCAAAATGCATAAGATATCAAATTTATATTATCATTTCTTTTTCAATTCAAATATTATTCTGAACTGTAAAGGCTAAAATCTATTAAACAAAATTTAACCTACCGCTAAACAGCGTCCAAAGTATTATGCTAATATCCAACCATGTGAGGACAAGACTTAGCAAAAGCAATCATAATAAAGGAGAATATTAAAATGAAGGACTTTACAAAACATTTCAAATTATCTAGTAAAATTAGAAGCAAATCATAGTAATCCTAATCACATTGAACCGCAACATAAAGCAAAAAAGTACATTTGAATTACTTGACTCAAAAGATAAACAAAAGATAAATGTTGAAAATTCACATAAAGGAAAATTGTCACAAACAAATCGGAACTCACCATGATACCACCAGTCTCCAATGAAAGACGATGAGGGACTGATTAACTGAACACATTTGAACTCTATATGTAAACTCAATATATGGTGAAAATTAAACGAAATAAAATGAAAAACTTAAAAACTTAATTGTTTTTTAGATAGGCAAATTGCCACGTGTTCAACAATGCATTACATTTTAGTGATCCTGTTTTAGCAATATATACAGAGTTATACTAAATTTTTAGGATCTGTTGGTAACCCTTTCCTGAGGATGGCTGCGTGACGTCGCCGAAAATTAGAATAAATCATGATGTTCCACAACGTATTTCTTCTCATTGCCCTACTAATTTGGAAGTTGCGGTGTCCAAGATCACCTGCTGAGGTTCTCATAACTATATATATATATGTATATATATATATATATAAATAATGTCATATGTCATGTTATGTCTATCATAACATTAGGAAGTACAAAATCACAAATTTCAGAATCCAGTCGAAATACTAAAATATTATAAAATATAATAGTTTAAGATGAAATTCGCAGATAATTCGTTTTCTCTTAAAGAGCGTACGCTAAGAAAACGATAATAAGAGAAGTAACTTTTTTTTTTCGCCAAGGCCACTAAAATAATATAATATTGAATGTTGAAAATGGAATCTCCTCTAACTTTTAATTACATTTTTCACCTTCTAGGCACTCTGCCACGAGTATTTATTGACTTATATATGTATAATGATGCACACATATGCAACACACCTATATAAGCAACACGTCGTAGTAAAATTGCGTTTTCTATTCATGGGACCAAACTATTGAACATAATATAGGAAATATTTCGAGAATTCATGAATTTAATTATACGATAATGCACAAAACTAATTTTGGGCACTTTATATTAATGAAAACCGTGATATTATACCGATTCTTTGTGTAATATGTGGTTTACCAATGCCTATCCACGTTTCAAGAGGTTTCAAGAGGTTTTAAGATGAAATTGGTGTTTTTAATGGAAAAATAACATTAATTAAATAAAAAAAATAAAAACACAGAAAAGCAACCAATTTCGGTGAACATATAGAGGATAGTACTACTAACTAATATAATAACAAACATATTTAAAAAACATAAAATTAAGGGGGATTTAGGATATTTGAAAGATTGGGGGTGTCAAGGTGTGCCCTACCCTTAAGAGTCTTCCTGCACTTGCCGGGTTAATGTGTTTGATAGTGTGCGGTGTTGTGTTACAGCCCGGACAGGTGTCCTAGATGGAGTTGTCCAGCCTCTTCTGATAACTCGGAAAGGCTGGATGGTGCCCACATCACAGCCTAGCCAGGTGAACTCTGTCCTCACGGGAAAGGAGGGTTTCTGAGGGATGGACTTCAATGGGCTGTACATGTAGCTGGGTGATGTCTTTTAGTGAGTGGATTGATTGGTGGGTGATTTGAGTATGGATATGCTTCTGGAGGCTGGCTTGGGGTGGGCAAGGGGGGAGTGAAGACAGTATTTGTGCATGATAACGAGTGCTAGGTGTTAATTTGATGTTTCTTGGTGTGTGTGGATGTTCTGCCATGAAGTGTAGTGGGTGGTGTAGGTTTGTGAAGGCTGTGGTGAGAAATTATGTGGCTCTCATTTTAAGGTGATCCTTGATTTTTAGGTTTTTGGTTTCCTGGTGTCTGGTGGTCTGTAGGTGTGGTAGCTATGCAGCCAGTTATTATTTTAAACGAGTTAAAGTCATAGGATGAGGGAAAATAGTTTGAGTGAGAGAGTTCCAGAATTCACTTATTGAGTGGAAGAAAGACTGGGAAAATCAGTTCAATCTTGGGTTAGAGAGTTGGACAAAAATGGAGTGGGAATGTGTTGAAAGGCAGAGAGGCCGCCAACTCTCCATAAGGGAGGAAGCATACAATCACAAAGCTCTTAAGAACACTAATTATTGTAAAAGCGGTAAAACGGAGAGGTGCAACATCGAGACATGTAGTGAAAAAAAATGGTGAGAAATAGTTAGAGGAGGTGAGTAATTCAGACAAAATATTTTTTACTCTACTCATTCCAGAAGTGCAGTATGGGTGGAACCTTCCCACTCATGTGAACAACACTCAATACATGGGTGCACTGTGCCCCTGTAGGCTACAGAGCAAGAAACTGAGAGGGAGTCAAGAATCCACGGAGACGGTTGAGCACACCCAACTTCTGGGAACCTGTTTTAGCATGAGTGGTAAGATGATCTATTCCAAGAATGGTCAGGAGAAAAAGTAACACCAATAATACTGAGAGAAGATGAAGGGTTCATTTGTGTATTGTTGAAGAGTAAGGGATAGTTGTGTGGAAGATAGTGATGGGTAGATACAGTAGATGATTTTTTTTATTTTTGGAAGAATTGACAGTAACATGATTTTCTCTGCCCAATTGGATATAGTTTGTAGATCAGAAGATAGGCGTGCTATAGCCTTATCACATAAGTTTTGGCAGTTATTGCATGGTAGGTCATTGTGGAAAGCTAGTTGAGTAGTGGAAGGTAGAGTCGTCAGCATTACAGTGGATAGGACTGAAGGTAGCCTACAGTTAAGAGGATCATTAATGAATATTAGAAAGAAACTGGAGACAGGACAGAACCCTGAGGAACATCTGAGTTGATAGGTTGAGGATGTGAGCGATGGCCGTCCACAACTGTAGCTAGGTTATGGAATGGCCAGAAAGGAAATTAAAGACATAGGAACACAGATGGAGGGACAGAAATTAAAAAGAGGGTAGTTCAGAAATTAGAGATTAATAAATTTGTTATTATTCTTACAGTTTCTTACAGTAGATCCTCTGGAAAAAGGCAAACTATGCCTGTGTATCCAGCTCAGTACCAGTACTTGCACTGCTGCGGTCGTTCACGGTGTTGGCGGCGGCGGTAGCAGACGCAAAACGTTTGGAAATGAATAACTTTATTTTATCCCCCCCTCAGTTACTAACCCATCTGTCCCCTACTAACTTCCTAATCCTGCCACGGACATTAGTTCCAGGGCAGTAATTCCCTTTCCAATGTTCCCTTACCCACTCTAAACCACTGTTTGGACACTTGATCCTCAGTGTTTTGGAGGACAAGCAACCTAGAAGGGTCACTAGATATGTTGTTGCTTGATTTCCTTTGTACTCCTTTGTAGTCGGACTGGCTACGGCCTCTCGGACATGCACTTCCGTATTTCGGACATTTCCGTCATCGTTCCGACAGTCTCTGACGTTGTCGGACTTTATATAAGTATTCGGAAAATGTCCGTCATAACCGTCCTCTGATATCTCGAATATTTCCGAAACGTGTCGTAACGGTGTCCGACAAAGGATGACGTGTCGGATGACGACCTCACGTCACCGGACAATAAGGGTGAATATCCGATATTATATTTTTCAATTCCATCACATTAGAAATGATTCAAAGATTACAAAAAGTCCAAATAAGACATAGTTATGTTAATGTATAAGGGAGTTAGGTAGATGAATTAGATAGATAGATAGATAGAAAGAGAGTGTATATCGAGGGAAAAAAACAAAACAAAAAATCTATCAAACGTAAATCTTCCGTCTCTGCTCGCACGGAGGGGAGGGTTGAAATATTGTCTTGCCTATCTTATTTATTATTTATCTATGTGCTGGAAGGATATTATATGTTTTCAATTCCATCACATTAGAAATTATTCAAAGATTACAAAAAGTCCAAATAAGACATAGTTATGTTAATGTATAAGGGAGTTAGGTAGATGAATTAGAGAGATAGATAGATAGAAAGAGAGTGTATATCGAGGGAAAAAACAAAACAAAAAATCTATCAAACGTAAATCTTCCGTCTCTGCTTGCACGGAGGGGTGGGTTGAAATATTGTGTTGACTATCTTATTTATTATTTATCTATGTGCTGGCAGGATATTATATTTTTCAATTCCATCGCATTAGAAATTATTCAAAGATTACAAAAAGTCCAAATAAGACATAGTTATGTTAATGTATAAGGGAGTTAGGTAGATGTGCATTAGAGAGATAGATAGATAGAAAGAGAGTTGCAGAGCGGGAGTGAGCGATTTTATATGGAAAAAAGCTAAAAATACCCTGGCAAAAAACTTCTGAACCATCGGTAAATCTTGGTAAAAAATTCGAAAAGTCGAGCCAAAGTGCGGGCAAGGGGTAGTACTATGCAACCTTCGGTAAAGTGAAAATTTGTTGCAAGAGTGTTTGTTGTGCAGGGGTTTACTGTACTGTGTTTTGTATTACAGATTATAGGGTTCGAATAGGGTTGTCTTCGTTTTCTAGGTTGACGCGGACGTCTCTCTTGAGGTCGGATTTTTTCCGTAGTCTCCGATTTCATTGTTGCCTCGGACGGACATTGGTTAGGTCAGATTTTATCCTCTGTTAGGTTGGACTCCGGACATCTCGGCTTTTCGGTCATCTCGGACTGGGTCTCCCCCCCAATTAGTCCGAGATAGCGAGGGTTTACTGTGTATATATATATATATATATATATATATATATAAAGTATATATGTAATAGTGTGTACGATAGTTTTGGTGCAAATTCCATATTTTTTGGGTCATATATGATAATTCTATGTTTTGAATCTGGCAACACTGGTGCACAGTCTGTGTTTGTGGGGAGTTGTCTCTTTCGTTGGATGACTCGTCGATTATCGTGGTGGGGGTTTAAATGGCTGACTTCTGAGAAGCGATTAAAGAGAATGTTTGCTTGTTGTTTTATTATGTTCCCTCCACCAACCGACTTTACTCCTAAACTTAATTAATGAAATCAACAAATACATGTGGCAGTCCAGGGATTCGAACCTAGGATGCTCACACCGAAATTCAGTGCATTTATCCATGCGCTACGAAGACAGTTAAAGAATGGTGGACAAGCCTACGATTAATTATGCAGTTTCGAATCCTGCATATTAATCTAAGCATGCACACACATTCCAACTGCGCTATCATAGGCTATGGATAGATGAATGGAAGGAGTAATTAATGGGGCCTTATTCCTAAGGAAGGCCTCTCTATAAACTACCACTGAACCTGAATGAATTATTATGTTCCCTCCACCAACCAACTTTACTCCTAAACTCAATTGATTAAGTCAACAAATACATGTGGCAGTCCAGGAATTCGAACCTAGGATGCTCATACCGAAATTCAGTGCATTTATCCATTGCGCTACGAAGACAGTTAAAGAATGGCGGACAAGCCTACGATTTATTATTTGTTTGAAGATATGGTGTCTGTTGTTATGATTGCAGCACGGGATTGTATTGTGTTGCTGTTGGAGAGTGTTATGCTGTTCAGTATTTTGTAGTTTAATGGTTTTTGTTTTGTGATCAAGAGTTTGGAGGTAACTATTTCAATTTAGTGTTTGTTGTTCTAGTATTTTATTTGTATTTTGAGTGTTTGTGTTTGTGTTGTACAATATCCTGTGTGTGGCGTGTTGGGGAGTGTTTTAGTGTGTCGCATTTTGTGATAAGGTCTTTAATTTTTGGTGTAAAATTGGGGTTATGTTGCTTTTTGTTACCTCTAGTGATGTGTTTTGTGTCTGCATTTTGGATAATTGTGCAGTATGTGTGTATTTACCTAGTTGTAGTATACAGGATTTGAGCTAAGCTCGTATTGTCCTGTCCCCATGATTACTTTTATCCAATCTAGTTTTAAACACATGGATGTTCCTTGCCTCTACGGCCTCCTCCCCCAACCCATTCCAGCCATCTATACTCCTATATGGAAAGCTAAATTTCTTTACATCTTTACGGCAAATACCCTTCCTCAATTTATACTCATATCCTCTTGTTCATCCAGCATCTATTACAAAAAGGTCATCTCTATCCAATCGTTCCAACCCTCTCACACTTTTGTACATTGTGATCGTCTCCCCTCACTCTCCTTTCTTGTAGTGTATGTAATTGCAGCCTTTCTAATCTTCTTTCGTAAGACAGTTCCCTCAAATCTGGGACCATCATCGTGGCTATTCTTTGCACCCTTTCCAGTTTAGCAATGTGCTTCTTCAGTTCTAATCTTGGCCTTATCATTGACTCTATAATCTGTCTTAGCATCTCCTCATCCATATAAGTAAAATCTACCCTCATGTTCGTCAGTAGTCCACATGCCCCTCCCACTATTCTATTGATATGCTTTTCCGGTGACAAATAACTCTGGATAATTACTCCCAAATCTTTCTCTTCTTTTACTGTGCTGATTTTCTTCCCTCCCAAGTTGTTTTCCCAGTTGGGTCTCCTCTCACTGACTCCCATTTCTAGTATATGGCACTTCTTTGCATTAAACTCCATCGCCCAAGTTTCACTCCAGTGATGTATCCTATCTAAATCATCTTGCAACTCTCTACAACCATTCTCGTCTACAATTTTCTTCAAGATCTTAGCGTCGCCTGTGAACATGTTTGTGTAACTACTCAATCCTTCTGGCATATCATTTACATATATATCAAAAATATTATCGGTGCCTGCATTGACCCCTGCGGGACCCTGCTGCTGACGTTCTTCCACTGAGAAGTCTTGTCTCTTTTTATTATTCTCGTCTGTCTTCCTATCAAATAGTTCTCCATCCATTTGAACAGTTTTCCATGCACCCCGCCGACCTTTCTAAGTTTCCACAAATGCTGTACAGTAAACCCCCGTTATCTCGGACTCGTTAGTCGGAAACCTGTACTTCTCGGAATGGCATCGGATATTTTGCCGTAGATCTCGGCAAAATTCCGATATCTATGATCTGTATCCGAGGGACCACCGTGACTTGTCGGACAGGTGTCCATATATCTCGGAAAATCCGAGATCTAAGGGGTAAAACTCTGAGGGCCCACGTGGTCTGTCGGGCAGGTCACCTCACGACTCAGAACATAACAGAAAATTCCGAAATGTCCGTGGCGTCATGCCCAAGCCGCGGACACCCCACGCGGTGAGTTTCCATAGCAACCACCCCCACCCTGTATCCTCCGTCCCACCCCCTCTGTTTTCCCTGACTCACCTTCCTCTCCCGCCTTATCAGCCTCAGTCATGTTCTCGTGCGCATCGAATCCCTTACATGGCCATTATGCCTCCCAAGGCTAAAGTGAAGTGTAAAGTGACACACGTATCTCTGGAGACCAAGCTGCAGATGCTTAACCTGGCAGCTGCGGGGAGACTCTTAAGATGTTTTACTGGGTGACTGCGGGGAGACTCTTAACCCGTTGAGCCCCGGCTAGTTATAATATTTTGTTCACCCCAGTCCCAAGCCATTTTCACTTTTTTTTTTTTTTTTGCTAAAATGGAAGACAAGGATGAGAAATGAAAAAAAAAAAAAAAATCACCTCGGATATTTTTTTTTGGGCGGGGGGGGGAGCCTCAAAAAAATGTGTTGAGCCAAAATGGAAGAGAATGGTGAGAAATTAAGAAAAAAAAAATCACCTCGGTCATTTGGGGGGGGGGGGTCGAAAGTTCGTCTCCCCCACATGACCACCCGCCCGGGAGCACTAGGGTGAAAACTGAGTATGGCATTGTACGGCATACATCCTAAGGAGTGTCTCACATAAATCTCAAGCCTCTAGCTCCCATACGACCAGAGTAATGAAGGTTCAAAGTGGCGGTGAACTAAGGGTGTAAAGTATCCCCACTAAGCCACCACCACCCACCACCAGCCGCGCGGCTGTCTCGGCCCGCTCACACCTACCGGCCCAGGTCCCACACACACTACGGTACCTCCCCCTCCTATTCTCCCGCCATTTCCTACCTTACGAGCCACGTAAGTGTTTTTTATATGTCGGACGCACGTGATGCGTCGCTGGGAGTTGGTGATCAAACACTGCCGACGCATCACGTGCGACGCTGGGTCTCACTGGGTTAAGATCCTAGGCCTAAAAAAAAAAAAATTAAAACACCCCAGTGGCACTTAACCCGGGAACTGCGGGAAGACTCTTAAGAGTTCCCCCGGCGGACTGCGGGAAGACTCTAAGAGTCAGAGAAAAAAAAATCAACTTTGAACATCGAAAAAAAAAAAAAAAAAAAATTGCCCCTGGGCCATGCAAAATATCACTCCTCTACCTCCCCTCCTTCCCCACTTTCCTCCCCTCCTTCAGTTATCACCTATTTTCCCTGTTATTCTCTTATTCTGAGGTATATTTTCGTGCTAACATTAGCGAGTTGCAAGCAGGGCATTGACATCACTGTTAGCAAGCGAGTGCAAGAGAGAGAGAGAGAGTATCGATCGACTGTATCTCAGTGGCCTTGGGGAAAATTGGCGGGAAAGCAGGTTGCCTCACCCATACATTATATAACTCGCGGCCTGTATCTCCGATTTTGACCATCCAAACGCTGTTTTCACTCGTTTTATTGTTGTTTCAGGTTAATACCTTTATAATCAACCCATAATAGGCGCGTATGGATAAGTATTAATGCTATATATGGTAAAATGAATATTTTAGTGATGGAAACAGCTCAAATACGTCAGCACAGGCAGAGGTGTCTAATTACCCCCCTGCGCACTTCTTAGGTTAAAAAAACAATTGTGTTTAAGCGAGATAATTCCCCTCCATACCTCCAATCACTCCTTCACATATGTCAAAGTCCCCTCCTATCCCCCTTTCTCCCCCCCCTTCAGTTATCACCTATTTTTCTCTTATTCCTGTGATTATTGGTTTATTTATGGCGCCAACACTTCCTGCCCGGCCAGTTTCAAGGTCGAAAGGGAGGGAGGTGGAGGGAGGAGAGAGAGAGACAAGCTAGCACTAGCTCCAGTCTCTCTCCAGAGCTCGTGAAGGTATGGTGTGGTCTCTCTCTCTGTCAACTTCATGAATGAAACGCTCGGCATATTTCGCGTTTGTCACCCCCCAAGCACTATTCCCACTTGTTTTATTGTTGTCACTTACAGTTTCTTACAGTAGATCCTCTGGAAAAAGGCAAACTAGGCCTGTGTATCCAGCTCAGTGCCAGTACTTGCACTGCTGCGGTCACAGGTCACATGTTACTATATTCATATTAACCCAGTGAGACCCAGCGTCGCATGTGATGCGTCGGCAGTGTTTGATCACCAACTCCCAGCGACGCATCACGTGCGTCCGACATATTAAAATCAGTTACGTGGCTCGTAAGGTAGGAAATGGCGGGAGAATAGGAGGGGGAGGTACCGTAGTGTGTGTGGGAGCCGGGCCGGTAGGTGTGAGCGGGCCAAGACAGCCGCGCGGCTGGTGGTGGTGGGCTTAGTGGGGATACTTTACACCGTTAGTTCACCGCCATTTTGAACCTTGATTACTCCGGCCGTATGGGAGCTAGAGGCTTGAGATTTATGTGAGACACTCCTTAGGATGTATGCCGTACAATGCCATACTCAGTTTTCACCCTAGTGCTCCCGGGCGGGTGGTCATGCGGGGGAGACGAACTTTCGACCCCCGCCCCCCAAATGACCAAGGTGAGTTTTTGTTTATTTTTTTCTTCATTTTTCACCATTCTCTTCCATTTTGTCTCAACAAATTTTGTTGAGGCCCCCCCCCCCAAAAAAAAATATCCGAGTGATTTTTTTTTTTTTTTTTTTTTTTCATTTCTCGTCCTTGTCTTCCATTTTAGCAAACAAAAATAAGAAGTGAAAATGGCTTGGGACGGGTGTGAACAAAATATTATAACTAGCCGGGGGCTCAACGGGTTAAACGTAAAATAGGCGCATATGGATAAGTATTAATTATATTTATGGTCAATTAACAATTTTAGTGAGGAACGAATCAAAATACCTACGCACAGGGGTATGGTGTATACTACAGGGGTTGCGTAGCCCAGAGGTTAAGGACCTGGATGGCGGTATGAGAGCCAACGCCTTGCAGGAGAAGTATCAGCTTGGGAAGTCGACTGTGTATGACTTTTTCCGAGATAAGGAAAAGATCCGACAGCACGGCGCCGCCCTTCTTCATGGGCCAGCTGCTTCAAAGATATTCTGGAAAGCTAAGTTGCCCTTCCCTGATATAGATGCAGCAGTCATCAAGTGGTACCAGCAGCTACGAGCCAAAGGTGTGCCAGTTCGAGGGATAGAGATACAGCATGCTGCGGACAAATTTGCTCGCCATCTTCACCACGCAAATTTCAAGTGTAGCGAAGGTTGGCTTTGGCGATTCAGGAAGCGCCATGGTCTGTCTAACAGGAGTGTTTGTGGCGAAATCTTGAGTGCTTACACAGCTGCGGTCGGTCCGTTCACTGAGCACCTTAAGAAGATTATGACCGACAAACATTGGCAGTTATTCCAGCTCTACAACGGAGATGAAACCGGACTATACTGGCGGTCCCTTCCTACTAAAACCCAGGCGTACCACGAGTTGACTTCGACACCCGGACATAAGACTGTCAAGGAGCGTATTTCTGTGCTATGTTGCGCCAACGCTGACGGGAGTCACCGCCTCACACCAACTGTTGTGGGAAAATCACAGAAACCGAGAATCCTGAAGGATTTAATGAAAATGAACCAGCTGCCTGTAGATTACTATGGGGCCAAGAGTGCCTGGTTCAACCAGCGCATCACCGAGGAAGTCTTCCATGGACGTTTTGCTCCGGCAGTTCGATCTTTCCAGCAAATAATCTATGGTATCCCTCCTGACGAAGTAGTTGCAATCCTCCTGCTGGATAACGCACCTGCACGTCCGTGTACCTCTAAGTTGGAGAGCTCAAATGGTAAAATAAAAACAATGTATATTTCCCCTAATACAACCAGTGTCATACAGCCCATAGTAGACCAGGGTATCATCGAGAGTTGTAAGAGGCGATACAAGAGGAAATTTCTAGAACAGTGCTTGTCATTGTTGAGGATGGGATGGACGAGGAGGGCTATGTGGATGAACAAGGCAAGAACACTCTGCAAAATTTAAAGAAGTACACCCTCCGTGATTGCATCTACAACTGGGCCGAAGCTTGGAAAGAAGTCACCTTTAACACACTCAGAACGGCTGGTGTAAGCTGCTTGATATCCCCAAAACCAACGATAATGGGTTCATTGGGTTCGAGTCTGGGGACTTTCGCAGCCTACTCTAGCAGGCCAACCAGGGTGACCTTCCTGAGACCGAGGTGGAGGACTGGATACAGCAAGATGTCGATCTACCAGGTCATCAACACAGGACTGATGAAGGATTTGCCTCAGAGGTGCTCGGTGGCTCTGTAGAAGAAGAGCCAGATAAAGACGAAGAAGTAGCAGAAACTGGTGAGGCAAAGGTCAGCCTAGCCAGTGTCCTGGAGTCTTTTGACACCATTCTGAAGTACCTGTCGCAGGAAATGGATGATAAACTAACTTTTCTCTACGAGCCTCTTCGAAGTGGCCGCTTTACTGTGTAGAAGGCCTACCTGGACAGCAAAAAGCAACAAACGATTAGTTCCTTCTTCACTCCAACACCACTACCAACCATACCTCGAACATCCTCTAGTGCTAGTTCAGTCTCAGTTGCATCGATCTCCTCCCTTGCATCGATCTCCTCCCTTAGTACTGCTGACACGATTCCATGGTCAGATATGTCGATGGACCTAGATAGTGACATTGACTATGTTATGGTGATGTGTAAGGGTAAGGGTCCTATGAACGGTAAGGGACATGGTCCGAAGAACAGTGGGGGTGTGAAGCCGAAGACCAGTGGGGGTGTGAAGAACAGAGAGGTGGAGAAGAACAGTGTGATGGAGAAGGACAGTGAGATGGAGAAGAACAGTGAGGTGGAGAAGCTGAGTGAGGTGGAGAAGGGGAGTGAGGTGGAGAAGAACAGTGAAGTGGAGAAGGGGAGTGAGGGGGAGAAGGGGCAGTGAAGTGTGGGGAGGGGGGAGGGGGGAAAAGATAATCATCAAGGAAAAAAATCATCAAAAACTATAGCAACACTACATACAAACCTAAAGTACTGTACACATCACAGGGAAAGGAGTGAAGAAGGGACCTGTTTCCAGCCTTTCTTATGGAAGGGTGAGTGTTCCTGATCAGTACATTGCAGTATAGTATACTGTACTCTAATGTATTGTTCACTAAGAATATTGTACTTTACTGTTGTATTCATTTTATACTACTGTATATATTTGAATGTACTGTACATTACTGTATAATGTGTTTGCTGTATACTGTAATTCGTTTTGAGTCTACGTTGTTAGTGATAGGGTAGTCTCCATTTTCTCTAGTGGCGCGGACTCCCCCTTCCAATTCGGACATTTTCCCTCTCTTAAGTCGGACTTCGGACTTCTCGGAAAATCTGACTTTTCGGAAGTGGTCTTCCCCCAATTAGTCTGAGATAACGAGGGTTTACTGTATATGGGGCACCCTGTCGAATGCCTTCTTCAGGTCGAGATAGACACAGTCTACCCAACCCTCTCTTTCTTGTATGATATTTTTAACTCTGCTGTTGAAACTCACTAGGTTTGTAGCACAAGACAATCTTTCTCTGAATCCAAATTGCTTTGCTGTGAGCAACCTTCTCTCTTCCAAAATTTCAGTCCATTTTCTTTTAATTATTTTTTCACAGAGTTTACAAATTACACTGGTAAGGGACACTGGTCTAGAATGAAGTGGGTCTTCCTTATCTCCTCCTTTTGAAATTGGCACTATATTGGCTCTCTTTCAATGTGTTGGTAATTCGCCACTGTCTAGGGAACACTTAATAATATCATAAACTGGGCCCACCAATTAATCTGCACGTTCTCTTAGGATCAACCCTGCCACTTTTTCAGGTCCCATTGCCTTTCTTACATCCAACTCCGTAAATGTCTTTACTTCACATTCATCAATTGATATTTCTGGCATTTGTGGTACAAATACTGTATCCTCAGGCTCCAAGAACTCTTCCTCTGTGACAAACACTGATTGCAATTTATCATTCATTACCTCACACATTTCTTCATCATTCTCATAGGCTTCCTCTCCAATTCTCAACCTTATTATAATATCCTTAGTTTTAATTTTTCCATTAATGAATCTATAAACAAAATTGGGTTTTCATTTCCATTTCATTGCAATGTCCTTTTCATAATTCCTCTCTTCCTCTTCTCTTCATATCTTGACATACTCATTTCTTGCCGCTTTGTAATCCTTCCACGCTTTTTCATTGTACGGCCTTCGCACCTTGTGCCATGCTCTATCTCTCTTCAATAGAGCCTTTTCAAATTTATCGCAAAACCACTTTCTTTTTCTCCATTCTTGTTGAAAATTTGGGTGGCCTACATATATCTGTTCACCCCTTCCCTATATGCCTCCATCAGAATTTCATACTTTGTGAGTATATTTCCAGCTGCTTTTATCTGGCCCCAGTCGAGTTCTTCAAAGTATTCTCTCAGCCCAGTAAAATCCGCTCTTACATAATTTTGCCTATCCTTTTTATGGAAGTCTCTTCTATCTTGAAAACTACCTATAACCAGTTCCATCTCTATGACCAAGTGGTAACTCCTTCCTAATAATAATAATAATAATAATAATAATTAAAGTTGCAAGCAACGTTGTCCGGGGTTCGACGGTTTTGCAAGCAGGGTATTGTGTTTGATACAAATGCTGTGTCACAGATATCAAAAGATCATTTAACTTATCGGGCATGGAGAAACTAAAGAAGGAGCAGATTGTGCAAACAAACAAGAGCGAGAGAGGGAGAGATTGGCTGTAAAAGGGATCTGCCTCTATCCGTTTAGTAACAGTTATAGATATGTGGAATAGGCTACCGAGTGCTATAATGGGATCAAGAACAATAGAGCTTCAACTTGAAATTAGATAGAACAAGATGGGTTGGGTGTGAAAGGGATCTGCCATGTGTAGGTCAATCGGCTCTGGAGACTCCCGTTTTCTTATTTTGTTATTTTCTCATTTGTGAAGAAGAGAGGGAGTATGGCGAGAGAATAGGATGTCGTAAACGTAAGGAAGATAGCGATAAATATGAGAGAGAGAGAGAGCGCGGGATGGGTTGGGTGTGAAAGGGATCTGACATGTGTGGGCCAATCGACTCTCTGCAGACTCCGGTTTTCTTATGTTCTCATTTGTGAGAGAGAGAGAGAGAGACTAGGATGTCATAAATGTAAGGAAGACAGAGATAAATGAGAGAGAGTTTTTATGAGATGGGTTGGGTGTGAAAAAGATCTGTCTTGTGTGGGCCAATTGGCTCTCTACTGACTCCCATTTTCTTATGTTCCTATTTCTTACAATTGTGTTTTGGTTGCAGGTATATGATAACATGGGTGTATAGTAAGTAGTGTAAATAACAGGTAAAGTTTATGAGATGGGTTGAGTGTGAAAGGGACCTGCCTTATGTGGGCCACTTGACTCTCTGCAGACTCCCATTTTCATCTTGGTTGCATGTGTAAGGGATCTGCCTCATTTGTACCGGTGTGCAAACAAACAAGAGCGAGAGAGAAAGAGATTGGCTGTGTAAGGGATCTGCCTCTATTCGCTTGGTAAGAGTTGTAGATATGTGGAATAGGCTACCAAGTGCTATAGTGGGATCAATAACAATAGAGCTTCAACATAAAATTTTATAAGACGAGATGGATTGGGTGTGAAAGGGATCTGCCGTGTGTGGGCCAACCGGCTCTCTGCAGACTCCCATTTTCATCTTGGTAGCATGTGTAAGGATCTGCCTCCTTTGTACCAGTGTGCAAATAAGAGAGAGATTGGCTGTGTAAGGGATCTGCCTCTCTCGTAACAGAGCCGTAGATATGTGAAATAGGCTACGTAGTGCTATAGTGGGATCAAGAACAATAGAGAATTTAAAGATAAAATCAGATAGTCATATGGATGAAATGGGTTGTATGTGAAAGGGATCTGCCTTTTGTGGGCCACTTGTCTCTCTGCAGATTCCCATGTTCATCTTGTAAGGGATCTGCCTCATTTGTACCGGTGTGCAAACAAACGAGCGATAGAGAGAGACTGGGTGTGTAAGGGATCTGCCTCTATTCGTTTAGTAACAGAGTTGTAGATATGTGGAATAGGCTACCGAGTCTTATAGCCAATCGGCTCTCTGCAGACTCCTGTTTGCTTATGTTCTCATTTGTGAGAGAGAGAGCGAGGCTCCCTATTTCCTGTTCTCATGCACTAGTACAGTATGTCGTAATCGTAAGGAAGACAGCGATAAATAAGAGAGAGAGAGAGAGAGAGAGAGAGAGAGAGAGATAACTCAACACTCAAACAAGCACAAACATAGCTACACAAGACCATCACACAAGCACACACACGCCTATCTAGCGACGACGAACTGTCCTGTTTACATATCATACACACTCCCCCCCATCCCCATTCCATCACTTCGTATGTACGATATTATTTCCGTCTTTTTTACTGTGTATGGATTAAGTTATTGGTGTTCACTCTTGACATATGTGTCCTGCTACTTCTGTATGCATACATAATAGCATGAAAGTGATCAATACGCGCATATGAAGCTAGGTATCTCGTATATCGGGGTTCTCTTCCCTTCCATCGGTCCACCCCTTATACCTCCCTCCCTCCTCCCTATCCCATATGTGTAAACATTATATTTTAGCTTTCCGAAGGTAAATACGTACTTCCGATAAATATCTAGCCTTGTATTTAAATCATGAATCCTGTTTAATGTCATTATTTAATAGAAACATGTGTAAGGGTTACATTTATATACAGGATAAGATAAGCAAATACAAACCTCAGCAGAGCATAATCATTGGTGATGAGAGGGTAGTTGTAGGCAGTGTTGCCAGTTGTACCGCTACATATTACCGCTAGATGTAGTGCTATATTTACTTCAGTTTAGTAGCCATTTTTTCATATCTAGAGACATTTACTCGGGATAATTTGAAAATTTCAGACATTCTAGTTATATTACATTGTAAAATTTGCAAAACAAACAAATCAAAACTCTTTAGGAATTGCAGCATTGTTCTACCATTGTTTGACTATGTAGCAACGTGCTAGCGACTTTTGAGAAAGGATCTAGCGGTGTTTTGGGGTAACCCTTAGGCAGTGTTGCCAGTTGTATCGCTACATATTACCGCTAGATGTAGAGCTATTTACTTCAATTTAGAAGCCATTTTTTCATATCTAGAGACATTTACTCGGGATAATTTAAAAATTTCAGACATTCTAGCCATATTACATTGTAAAATTTGCAAAACAAACAAACCAAAACTCTTTAGAAATTGCAGCATTATTCTAACATTGTATGACTATGTAGCAACATGCTAGCGACTTTTGAGAAAGGATCTAGCGGTATTTTGTGGAGACATACTGGGAGGGTGGGAGGGAGGTGGTGGTTGCAGAGTTGCCAGTTGTAAAGCTACATATTACCGCTAAATGTAGAGCTATTTACTTCAATCTAGCAGCCATTTCTTTTATATCTAGAGACATTTACTAGGGATAATTTGAACATTTCAGACATTCTAGTCATACTACATTGTAAAATTTGCAAAACAAACAAACCAAAACTCTTTAGAAATTGCAGCATTATCCTAACATTGTTTGGCTATGTAGCAACATGCTAGCGACTTTTGAGAAAGAATCTAGCGGTATTTCGTGGTAACACTTTAGGAGGGTTAAAATACGAGTCACACGGGCAATTGCCAAAACTTTAAAGGTCCATATCATTGTTATTAAACTAAGCATTTGGCAAAGGGAGGAATTGTTAAAAACCTCAGCCAATACTCTGTCATTCACCAAAAATAAATTTGAATTCATCATTATTATTTGGTAGGGTAGGTTGGCTAAATAATTGCTGGAATTCGTAGGGACTCGAACGGTTTTGAGAGATTTAAATAAAAAACAAATGATAGATCTGAATAATAAAGAGATTATGTTATTAAGCAAAACTGGGGGATGCGTGGAAGCCTATAGACTGTAGACGGTAAACTTTGTGTGGGTAGCGAATTCGGTTTTAAATTAATTTAAGAATAGACAGTTTTCAATGCTGCGGCCAAACTATTCCACCCATTTATATTTTTTTGGTATCAAAACGTTCGGAATCGCGAGCCTCACCCAACTACGCAAGCATGGCTCTGATCATCGGCGTAGTTTTCAAGATGTGGAATTTTAAGTGGAATTCGATTTTTTTTCAAGATTGCCGGAAAAAAAAACCCGTGCAAAAGCAAAACCTTCTCTATAAAATTTGCAGAGCATTAGTAGGGGAGTGCGTATGCCAAAGCCCAGTCGTTTCCTGTGAGTGGGAGAGACGGTATTTAGGTGTCAAGTTTTTCGGGAAATCGGCTGCCACGGGCCTGTTTGGCCGCCATGCCGGATGTTTAGCATATCAAAAGTTGCCCAATACAAAAACGCACCTCTTGTGAAAGTTTGATCCCGATCCAAAAAGCGGTTCTGGAGTTATTGCGTCGAAACCGGCGCGTAAGAAGAATTTGGATGAAATCCCAGGTTTAATGATTACAATAGGGGTTCCCCGTACGGGACGAACCCCTAATTAAAGTTGCAAGCAACGTTGTGCGGGGTTCGAGCGGGGTTGCACGCAGGGTATTGTGTTGGATACAAGGGCTGTGCCACATATATCAAAATATCATGTATCTCATCGGGCATGGAGAAAGTACAGAAGGAATATAGTGTAGCCATTTTGGCTATGGCCACTTAGACCATTAAGGAGTGTGACCATTTTGGTTAAAGCTATTAATCCTGTACGACTTGTTGTTGTTGTTGTTCCCTAAGCTGCCTGGCCGAACAGCCCAGAGTCCCTGAGGAAGGCCATGGCCATGATCGGGCTTTCCCACAGAGCTCTCATTGAGTGTAGATTGTGTTGTTGGCGTAAGTGGTTGTGTGAAATGCAGTCTTCTATTATGTGTTTAATGGTATGGGGTGCTGTGTTACATCCCGGGCAGGCATCGACAACGGAGTCATCCAGTCTCTTCTGATAGCTCAGGAGAGCTGGATGGTGTCCGCATCTCAGCCTGGCCAGGTGGACTCTGTCCTCGCGAGGAAGGGAGGATTCGGAAGGATGGATTTCGGGAGGTCGTGCTTGCAGCTGCGTGTTGTCTGTGAGTGAGTGGATGGATCGGCGAGAGATATGAGTATGGATGTGCTTCTGGAAGGTGGTTCGGGGTGGGAGAGAGGACAGTAATTGTGTGTGATACCGTGTGCTGGGTGTTGTTTTGATATTTCTTGGTGTCTGTGGGTGTGTTGCCATGTAGTTTAGTGGGTGGTCTTGGTTCGTGGAGGCTGCTGCCAGGAATTGAGTGCCTCTCATGTCCAGATGGTCTTTGACTTTGAGGATTTTGGTTTCTTGATGTAGGTGATCTGTGGGTGCAGTAGCTGTGCAGCCTGTAATGATCTTCAGGGCTTTGTTTTGAATAGTCTGTAAGGTCTTATGATGTGTTTCACCTAGGTTAGAAGCCCAGGCTGGGCTTGCGTATTCCATCACTGATCTTATGTATTGTTTATATACTGTGGTGGTAGTTTCTTTGCTGTGTCCAAATTTTGTGTGAGCAAGTGACCTGAGGGCATTAAGTCTGGGTGTCAGTTTCTGTTTAATGTTTGTGGTGTGCTGTTTGAATGTCATATGAGTATCATATGTTACTCCTAGGATTTTGGGTGTGTGTGTATGTGTTAGGGGTGTGTTGTTTATGGTGAGTTGAGGGATGTATTTGTGTTCTCCTGTCCAGCTTGTGAGCAGGGTTGCGGTGGATTTGGCTGGGGGTAGATTAAGTCTGTTTGTAGTGCACCAGCCATGTAGTGTGTTGAGATAGGGTTGAAGGAGATCTGTTGCTCTTTTTGGGTCATGGTGTGTGCATGTGAGTGTTATGTCATCTGCATAGGAGGCTAAGTTTATTTGGGGCGTATTGGGTGTAGTTATATCGTGCATGTACAGATTGAAGAGTGCGGGCGATAGGACGGATCCTTGTGGGACTCCGTTTGGAAAGTTTCTGATTTTAGATGACTGACCGGCAAACGATACGTGTGCACATCTGCCTGCTAGGAAGTTGGCCAGCCACCTTTTTGTGTTGTTGTGCATGTTTGTGTTGTAGATTTTGTTTGTTAGGTTGTGGCGGGGGATGGCATCGAAGGCTTTACTAATGTCGAGTGTGGCTAATAGTGATCTGTGTGGTGGTCTAGCTGAGTTGATGCCGTCAAAAGCTCTTTGTGTAAGGTCTGTGAGAAGAGTGTTTGTGGAGTGCAGTGGCCTAAAGCCATGTTGTGTTGGAGCTAGGGGTAGGTCGGGTGTAATTAGTTGTAATACTAGGCGTTCCATGACTTTGGAGGGGGAGCAAAGGAGTGTGATGGGGCGGTGCGAGGAGGGTAGCGTGGGGTCTTTGTTGGGTTTGGGGAATGTGGTGATGAGACCATGCTTCCAAATGTCTGGTATTGTGTTGTGTGAATAACTGTAGTTTGATATGTTAGTGAGTGCTTGTATGCCTTGTGGTCCCAGGTGTCTGAGGTGTATGTTGCTTATGTTGTCTAGGCCACAAGCGGGTGAGTGCTTGAGATTGTTGATGATATGCTTTGTCTGGTGATTGGTGAAGGACAGGGTCTGTGGGGAATTGTCTCTTACGTCGGATGACACGTCGGTCGTCTTTGTGAGGTTTTAGGTGACTGACATGTGAGAAGTGATTGATGAGAGTGTTTGCTTGTTGTTTACATGAAGGAGTAGAGTCTGTTGTTGTGATTGCAGCATGTGATTGTGTTGTGTTGCTGTTGGAAAGTGTGATGCTGTTTAGTGTTTTGTAGAGTTTTTTGGGGTTTGTTTTGTGATCAAGTGTTTGTAGGAAGTTATTCCAATTTAGTTTTTGTTGTTCTTGTATTTTGTTGTTAGTTTGGGTGTTGAGTGCTTGGATTTGTTGTGTGATGTCTTGTGTGTGGGGTGCTGGGGAGTGTTTCAGTATGTCGCGTTGTCTCATGAGGTTTTGAATTTCTGGTGTGAAGTTGGGGTTGTGTCTTTTTCTGTTACCTCTTGGAATGTGTTTCTTGTCAGTGTTTTGGATAGTTTTATTGAGTATGTGTACAGCATTGTTGATGTTAGTGATGGGTGTACTGTTTAGAGTTGTGAAGTGTTGTTCTGTCTCATTTGTGAATGCTTCCCAGTTAGGTCTTTTATAATTGGTGTATGTGTGTTTGTAGTTAGCTGGGGTGAGTCTGGTTTTGGTGGTGATAATGATCGGGAGGTGGTCAGAGCCTAAGGTTCTGACCACCCTCCAGGATGTTGTGGGGGCGAGTTCTGGGGAGCAAAAGGTGATGTCTGGAGATGATGGGTTATAGAGGGCATGATGAGGAATATGGGTATGTTGATGGATGTCGTTAAGGATGATGAGGTTAACAGTTTGGTTTTGTAGTACCAGCCCTCTGTCTGTGTCGGGGTTGTCGACAAACCAGGCCGACGTCTTGGCGTTGAAGTCACCACCCAGGATGATGTGTGGGGTGTTTGTGATGTGTTGTAAGTGTGGTCTGTATTCATTTGGTACTGTAGGGGATGTATGTGTTTATGATGGTTATGTTGGAGTTGTTGCCAGTGCGTATTTTAATTGATTGTATTTCTGTTGTGTTATCATTTGGGGGGAGGAGGGATTTGGTTTGTACACTGGTAACTATGTATGATATTTCTTTGTGTACCAGGGTGATGAGTCCACCGCCTCCGCCGACAGCCCGGTCTTGTCTGATGGTGGTGAAATCATGAAATGTGGGTGTTTTTTGTGTTGTGCGGAGTCTTGTTTCTTGTAAGATGGCAATGTGTATGTTGTGTTGTTTGATGAAGTGTGAGAGTTCGTGTTTCTTTGTGTTGATGCCATCTATGTTCAATTGGAGAATGTTAATGTTATGTGCACGATGTATGTTGGGTGCTGCTGCACGAGGATGGGGTGGGGGTGAGGGAGGGGCTGGGGGTTGGGATGGGTGAGGTGGGGGTGGGGATTGGGGAGCAGGAGAGGGGGGTTGGAATGGATTAGGATGGAGTGTGGTATGTTGAGTTGAGGATGTGGATGGTATGGGAAGGTTAGGGGGGTTAGGGAGGAGAGGTGGACAGGTTTTAGGGGGGGGAGTGGATGATATGGGAAGGTTAGGTGGGTTGGGGAGGAGAGGTGGACGGGTTTTAGGCGAGGGATTTGACTGGGAGAGGGAGGGGCATGAGGAACAGGTCCAGGTGTTCGTGTAGTGTTTCTTGGAGGCAAGTGTTGTGCAGGTGAAGTGGGTCCAGTTCCTGCATGAATTGCAGAGAACAACCATTAGTGTGGCGACTCGAAGTGATGGGTTTTGAGCAAGTTGGACATATGTATGTGTAGGTGGGTCCTGGGTTGCTCTCAATGTCTCCGGCTAGAAGAAGTCTTCGAGAAATGACAGCCGCAGAGTCATTTCTCGGTGTAGGAAAAACTGTGTGATGTGTGTGTGTGGTGTGAGGTGTGGAAATTCCCGGCGCGACCGAAGCCGCTCCAAGGACTCCTGTACGAGTAGGCATAATTGCCCGAAATTGCCTTCATTCCCTGCTCATTTTCATGCATAAGCAAAAGCCAGAGCGTAATACAATTATGTATTCGTGAAAGTACGGTAATAGCTTTCAAATTACTCCTGAATCATCCCTGTACGACGTCTGGTTTTCTTGTAAGGATCTTGCAAACGAAGGGCAAAATTGCTAAAAATTACCAAATCCGATAGGCCTAGGCGAAATCGCTAAAAATTACCAATTATTTTCTGTTTTCGCTATGTGTGACGCTGCACATAAGTGAACTCTCTCTCACACAAACCTCAGTGTCGTGGCGGGGCCTGTAGGCTCCGGCTGACGTCCATCCGTGCTGCTTGCAAAAGCTGGCCTGGCTCACAGGCTACAAAATAGCCGGAAAATCGTCTCCGTCATATGAGGGGCCCCGCGGGAATTGGGTTAAGAAGTGTGGTTGTTTTGATTATTTGATAGGGTCACCATAAGGGTAATGGTGTGGCATTTTTTCTGTACAGAAGCTTGGCCTTTTTGGTTGGGGCTTCTTAGGAATGTGACCTTTTTCGTTAGCCATGGAGAAACTGCAGAGGTACAAATTATTATAAGCAACCTCATGTTAAAAATATTGTATTGATTGTATGCGTGTATGCCCCGACAGAGGATATACTTGAAAGAAAGAAAGAGGAGTTCTGGATGAATGTGGAGGCGTGCCTGGAGAAGTTTGACAAGAACGAAAGAATATTTCTGATTGGGGATATGAATGGTAAGGTGGGTGATAGGAAAGTTGAGGGAGTGGTGGGAGGGTGGGGGGTACCATCAGAGGTGAATGGGAATGGTAGTGCACTTGTGGACGTATGTGTGGGGAGGAGGCTGTGGATAGCCAACACCTTCTTCCGACACAGAATGATCCACAGGTACACGTGGAAACGGATGTTGACGATGAAGGATAAGACAGTGGTGGAACGAAAGTCATTGATTGATTATGTATGTGTGGATGAACGAATGAAGAAATCTGTGATGGATGCTAGGGTGTAGAGGGGTATTGGAGGGGGTCTGTCTGATCATTATGTAGTGGTAGCTAAGGTTAGGATACAAAAGAAGTGGGTGAGGAGAGCTGGAGGGAGGCGAGAGGAGGGTGGAATGGTGAGGAGGGTGGAGAGGTTGCAGGAGGAGGAAGTCAGGGAGGAGTACAGGAGAGCAGTGGAAAGACGACTAGGTGGGTTCGACCTGGAAGTTATGGAGGAAGTGGAGGAGATGAGCAAGGTGTTTAAGGATGAGATCTGTGCAGCATGTGAGGAGGTGTGTGGAGTGAGGAGAAGAGGGAGGGGAGTGAAAGGTACAGCATGGTGGACAGAAGAGGTAAGAATAGCTGTGGAAGAAAAGAAGAAAGCATATAGAGAGTGATTGGGTAGTAGAGGGAATGAAGATTCCGAGAGACAGAAACGAGCGAGGTACGTGGAGAGTAAGAGAGTAGTGAAGGAAAGTAAGAGAAGAGTAGATGAGGAATTTGGAAGGAATCTGAGTGTAAAATGGAGGGAGAGTAAGAAACTGTTCTGGAAAGAAGTCAAGAAAGTTAGGGAAGGTAGCAAGGGAAACAGTAAGGGTGTGAAAGATAAGAATGGGAGAATGCTAGCCGAGAAGCAAGAGAGAGTCGAAAGATGGAGGGAGTACTTCAGTGAGTTGCTAAATGTAAGGAATGAAGAGCCAGCAAACATAGCTGGATATGGTATGGGAGGGAGAAGAAGAGAAGTAGTGGAGGAGGAGGTGGGGATCAGGAGGTCAGAAGTGTGGGAAGCCATGAAAAGAGTGAAGTTGGGGAAAGCACCAGGAACAGATGGAGTGTGTGGGGAAATGTTGAGGTATGGTGGTGAGATAGTGATAGAATGGGTATGGAAAATGTGCAAACTAGCATGGGAGAAGGGGAGTGCACCCGATGACTGGAAGACTGGCATAATAGTCCCCCTATATAAGGGCAAAGGGGAAAGAGGAGTGTGTGGTAACCACCGAGGAATATGTCTTCTAAGCGTAGTAGGGAAGGTATACAGTAGGGTAGTGATTGAGAGAGTGAGAGTGAGAACGGAGAAATGGATAGGCGACGAGCAGGGAGGTTTTAGGAAGGGAAGAGGATGTGTAGATCAGATTTTTACCCTGAATTGTGTTGTGGAGAAGTATCTGGAGAAGAAACAAAAGGTGTATGTTGCCTTTATGGACTTGGAGAAGGCCTATGACAGAGTGGATAGAGAAGGTTTGTGGAAAGTACTTAGAATATACGGAGTAGAGGGCAAGTTGCTGAAAGCAGTGAAGAGCATGTATGAGGGTGCAAAGGCGGCAGTACGTGTGGAGAGTGAGCAGAGCGAGTTCTTTGACCTGAATGTTGGTTTGAAACAGGGGTGTGTGATGTCCCCGTGGTTGTTTACTGTATATATGGATGGAGTCATAAAAGAAATACTATCAAGAGCAGTGGATGTTGGTGTATCGCTGAAAAGGGAGGGAATTGAGTGGAAGCTACCTATACTGCTGTTTGCGGATGATACAGTTCTGATGAGTGATAATGAATAGGAGTTGCAGGGTCTGGTAAATGAGTTTGGAACAGTGTGCGAAAAACGGAATTTGAAGGTAAATGCGGGGAAGAGCAAGGTTATGGTCTTCGAAAGGGGTGAAGTCACAGAGTGTGAGGTGAAGCTGAACGGTCAGGCTATGGAGATCGTCAACTCTTTTAAGTATCTGGGCAGTGTGTTGAGTAAAGATGGGACTATGGATGAAGAAGTGCGGGAGAGGGTACAACAGGGGAAGAGGGTTGTAGGAACGCTAAAAGCAGTAACAAGAAATAGGGTGGTCAGTATGGAAGTGAAGAAGTCCTTGCATGACAGTGTGGTAATCCCGACACTGACTTACGGAAGCGAAGCATGGACGTTGGTTGAGAGACTCAGACCAAGAGTGAGAGCAGTGGAAATTAATTACTTAAGGAGTGCGTGCGGAGTTACATGGAGGGATAGACAGACTAATGAGGAAGTAAGAAGGAGGTGTGGTGTGGAGGTAGATATGCAGGAAAGTGTGAAAAGGAACAACTTGAGATGGTTCGGCCATATGGAACGTATGGAAAGCGAGAGAATGACTAAGAGGGTGTATGAGAGCGAGGTGGAGGGAAAGAGAGGGAGAGATAGACCGAATGAGAGGTGGAAGGATGGAGTGAGGAAGTACATGAACGAAGGCGGTGCTGGTTGGGGGGAGGGGCGTCGACTGACTGGGGACAGAGGTGCATGGGGGCGGTTCGTTCTTGGCCACCCCTTCGGGGATCACGGCATCAGGCAATAAATAGATAGATAGATGTTAAAAATATCTTATATATTTTTGTTTAGCTTTACTTGGCATTCCTCTTCCTCTATGTATCTAGCAATTTAACCCCCTCAAACTCCTTATGACGCGATGGTGTGGTAATTACCCCGGGCCAAAAAGCTCTAAAAGACGATCGAGTGATAACTCAAGCGAGCTTGAAATACGCAGGCGTTTCGTTCATGGTCACCCCTTCGGGGATCAAGGTGTCCGGCAATATATACCGGTAGGCTATAGATAAATTCATTTTTGGGCTATTTCTTCCATTTTATTTATCCTGTTAAAGTGCTTGATTGATTTTTGTGCTAATGTAGTTAGTATTTGGTGTAATTTCACATATTTCAGCTAAATCTGGAGAGCACATGCAATTTATTTGTGCATGTTCAGTAAGTATTGCTGGGGAAAGGGTTAACGTATTCATCTTTTGGGGTATTTATTCTATGTTTTTATCCTGTTTCTGTGATTGATTGAGTTTTGTGCTAATGTAGTTGGTATTTGGTATAATTTTACATATTTTAGATAAATCAGAAGAGCACATGCAATATATTTGGGCATTTTCAGTTAGTATTGCTGGGGAAACGGTTAACATACAGTATTCATCATAGGAAGGGAAGAGGATGTGTAGCTCAGATCTTTGCCCTGAAATATGTTGTGGAGAAATATCTTGAGAAGGGACAAAAGTTGTATGCTGCCTTCATGGACTTGGAGAAGGCCTATGACAGAGTTGATAGAGAAGGTACCGGTATGTAGAAAGTACTTGGAATATACGGAGCAGATAGCAAGTTGCTGAAAGCAGTGAAAAGCATGTATGAGGGTGCAAAGGTGTCAGTATGTGTTGAGAATGAACAGAGCGAGTTCTTTGATCTGAATTTTGGGTTAAAGAAAGGGTGTGTGATGTCCCCGTGGTTGTTCAATATATACTGAACTGTATATGAAGGCAACGAGTGGAATGACAGAGTTGATAGAGAAGGTATGTGGAAAGTACTGTACTGAGAATATATGGAGTAGATGGCAAGTTGCTGAAAGCAGTGAAGAGTATGTATGAGAGTGCAAAGGTATCAGTACGTGTGAAGAATGAACAGAGGGAGTTCTTTGATCTGAATGTTTGGTAAAGCAAGGGTGTGTGATGTCCAGATGGTTGTTCTATATATACAGTATTATGGATGGAGTCATAAAAGAAATACAAGGAAGAGCAGTGGATGTTTGTGTACTGCTGTTTGCTGATGATATGAATGGGAGTTGCAGGGTCTGGTAAATATTTTTGGAACAGTGTGCGAAAAATGGAATTGAAGGTAAATGCGGGGAAGAGCAAGGTTATGGTCTTCGAAAGGGGTGAAGCCACAGAGTGTGAGGTGAAGTTGAACGGTCAGGCTATGGAGATTGTCAGCTCATTTAAGTATCTTGGCAGTGTACAGAGTAAAGATGGGAGTATGGATGAAGAAGTGTGGGAGAGGGTGCAACAGGGGAAGAGGGTTGTAGGAATGCTGAAAGCAGTAACATGAAATAGGGTGGTCAGCATGGAACTGAAGAAGTCATTGCATGACAGTGTGGTAATCCCGACACTGACTTACGGAAGCGAAGCATGGACGTTGTTGGAGAGATTCAAACCAAGAGTGAAAGGGATGGAAATGAGTTACTTGAGAAGTGTGTGCAGAGTTACATGGAGGGATAGACAGACGAATGAGGAAGTACGAGAGAGGTGTGGTGTGAATGTACTGGAAAGTGCGAAAAAGAACACCTTGAGATGGTTCGGCCATGTGGAACGTATGGGAAGCGAGAGAATTACTAAGAGCGTGTACGAGTGAGGTGGAAGGACAGAGGGAGAAATAAACCGAGAGAGAGGTGGAAGGATGGAGTTAAGAAGTATATGCGTGAAAGCGGTGCTGGATGGGAGGAGGGGCGTCGACTGACTGGGGACAGAGGTGCATAGGGGTGTTTCGTTCGTGGCCAATCCTTCGGGGATCAAGGCGTCCGTCAATAGATAGATAGATAAATTCATCTTTAGGGCTATTTCTTACATTTTCTTTATCCTGTTAGTGTACTTTATTAAATTTGTTGGTAATGTAGTTGGTAATTGGTGTAATTTTACATATTTAAGATAAAGGATGTCAACAGAATAACAAATGATGAGCTGAAGAGACGTTTAGGTATAAAGAGTATTAGCGAGGAGATGCGTACAAGTAAACTGGGATGGTATGGACATGTGGAGAGAATGGATGAACAAAATTGGGTGAAAAGATGCAGGTCTGCGATTGTGGAGGGAGCTGCACCAAGGGGTGGACCGAGTAAGACCTGGGATCGGACTATACGTGCCGATCTCAAATCCAAAAACTTGACAAGTAAAGCATCCCTTAACAGGGTTGCCTGGAACGCCGCCATTAGGAAAAGAGACTGAAACTGCACATCTGTGTGGAGCACTCAGTCTTAAAATGTTATGTACGTATGTATGTATAAATCTGAAGAGCACATGCAATCTATTTAGGCATTTTCAGTCAGTATTGCTGGGTAAAGGGTTAACATATTAATCTTTTGGAGTATTTCTTCCATTCATTTATCCTGTTAGTGAGTTTTATTGATTTCAGTGCTACTGTAGTGGTATTTGGTGTAATTTTACATATTTTAGATAAATCTGAAGAGGACATCCAATATATTTGGCCATTTTCAGTCAGTATTGCTGGGGAAACGGTTAGCATACTGTAGTCATCTTAGGAAGGGAAGAGGATGTGTAGCTCAGATTTTTGCCCGGAAATGTGTTGTGGAGAAATATCTGGAGAAGCGACAAAAGTTGTATGCTGCATTTATGGAGTTGGAGAAGGCCTATGACAGAATTGATAGAGAAGGTATGTGGAAAGTACCGGTACCGGTACTGAGAATATACGGAGTAGATGGCAAGTTGCTGAAAGCAATGAAGAGCATGTATGAGGGTGCAAAGGTGTCAGTATGTGTGGATAATTAACAGAGCGAGTTCTTTAATCTGAATGTTGGGTTAAAGCAAGGGTGTATGTGATGTCCCGATGGTTGTTCAATATATACCAGTACAGTATATGGATGGAGTCATGAAAGAAATACAAGGAAGAGCAGCGGATGTTGGTGTACCGCTGATAAGGGAAGGAAACGAGTGGAAGGTGCCTCAACAGTACAGTACCGGTACTACTGTTGCTGACAACACAGTTCTGATGAGCGATAATGAATGGGAGTTGCAGGGTCAGGTAAATATGTTTGGAACAGTGTGTGAAAAACGGAATCTGGAGGTAAATGCTAGGAAGAGCAATATTATGGTCATTGAAAGGGGTGCAACCATAGAGTGTGAAGTGAGGTTGAACGGCTATGAAGAATGTCAGCTCATTTAAGTATTTGGGCAGTGTGTTGAGTAAAGATGTGAGTAGGCCTATGGATGAAGAAGTGTGGGAGAAAGTGTAACAGGGGAAGAGCGTTGTAGGAACTCTGAAAGCAGTAAGAAGAAATAGGGTGATCAGCATGGAAGTAAAGAAGTCCTTGCATGACAGTGTGGTAATCCCGACATTGACTTATGGGAGGGAAGCATGGACGTTTCTGACTGGGATTGATCATTGATAATCATCGGTTATGCTAGTTGGAAAATTAGTGGGGTAGAATGTAGAGTTCGGGTGTACCGCCAGCCTTGTTTACACTACGCGGAGCGGCGGCGGACGCTGGCCATCATGTTCCCGTCTATTTGACTGCTTTTAGATACAATAATAGGTTGAGGGGGGTCCCCCCCCCCCCATGACATATTGTCATCATCATATATATTGCCAGCAGGAGGCAAATAACCGAAAAAACGCCTTCAAAATAGATGTGAACTAAAGGCTGGTTCACACATAGCCGAGTCGGTGCGCGAATCCAACACGAGTGATGAAATTTTGCTATTCAGCAATGACTCGTCGATACTCCTCAACACTCGTATAGACTCGTGCTACGCTCGTGTATACTCGACACACTCGTGGGTACTCGCCACGGGGTCCAAAAATGTCATGCATGCATGAAATTTTTGGGTCCCGTGGCGAGTACCCATGAGTGTGGCCTAAATACGTGTAGACTCGTGTACATACGTGTTAACTCGTGTTTGACTCTGAATAACTCTTCGTTATTCGTATTAACTCGTGTTGACTCGTGTAAACCCGTGTAACACTCTTTGGTGATTCGTCGCTTTTCGTCATCATTTCGACGTGACGAAGCAACACGTGTCTACACGCAACAACACGTATGTAACACATGCAACACGTATCAACAAGAGTAGAAAGCACGAATGCGAGTGCCAAAATTTGGTGCCCCCATGATGCCAGAGTTTACACGATTCAAACACAAGTGAAAACACGAGTAAACAAGAGTAAACACGATCCACTGAGAAAAAACACAAGTGTAACACGAAAAAGCAAGTGTCATTTGAAATACCGTTATTTCAAAAATGTAGGAAGAATCAACGAGAGTTTACACGGATGTAACACGAGTCAACACGTGTGCAACAGAGATCCAACAAGAGTCAACGCGTTGTCTTTCGTGTTGATCCGTATAAAAATTGTGTTGATCCGTGTAACAATCGCGTTGACTCGTCCATACTCTTTGTTTACGTGCCCTGGAATGTGGCCATTATTTTTCAAATTTTTGACACTTGTGTTGGGTTCGTGTTACACTCGTTTTGACTCTCAGTTACTCGTACAGACTCTTGCATGAACACGTGTTGACTCGTGTTGAATCGAGTTAACTCGTGTTACACTCTCCTTGACTCGGGAACAATTGCTACTCGCGGCCGACTCAGTCTCCAGCGACGGCGATAATCGACGAGTGTGACTCATGTTGGACTCGCGCACCGACTCGGCTATGTGTGAACCAGCCTTTAACCACGGTGATCGACATATGTAAACATGACAGCGGCGGTGTCGGCGTCGGACACTTGCGATAATGTTCCCGTCTATTTTGAATGCCATTGGTTACAATAATATGTTGAGGGGGGGACTTTGCCCCCATGACGTGTTGTCATCATCATATATATTGCCAGTAGGGGGCAAACAACCAAAAAAATTGCCGCAAAGCCCTCCCCTCAATATATTATTGTATCCATTGGCAGTCAAAATAGACAGGAACATGATGGCAAGCTTCCGTCGCCGCTCTGCGCAGTGTAAACAATGGTGGCGGTACGCCCGAACTCTACATTCTACCCGGCTAGGCCTATATTATAGGCTACAATAAATAAGTAGGCTAGGCTATTTTTTCTATAGGCTATGCCTAGTCTAATATTACAATTTAAGGTAGCATTCAAGTTGACTACAGCAGGACTTACCCTTGACCAGGTATAGGCTATCCTAGTGTTTAATAGGCCTATACCCCTTTGAAAGGACATTAGCCTAGCCTAACCTAACAACCTTACCTAACCTATTATAGTAGGCTATTATGGGTGGGGGCTGCTGCCCCCACACCCTGATTTTTGGTGTATTTGTCTATTTTGTCTGTGAAGTGGGATTTTTTTCAATTTGTCGATAACGAAAATCCTCCATGCGGACTATAGCTTATGGAGAAAAATGTGGCGAATCTATTGTTGCCTATTATCTCTAATAAATTGTTTCTCATAATGCTGCAGTAGTGTCGTTTAAAATACCAACCATTTAATTGTGTGCCTTTAAAAATTACCTAAATTAGGTTATAGGCTACTGGAAGATTAGAAGAATCTTTAAGAAAGACTAGGTTAGGGTTATTGTCGTGCCAAAGCTAGATTATAGCCTAAATATAAAAGGAAGTGAATAAAATGAAATATGCCGAAAAAATCGCCGTCAAAATAGACGCGAAGTTAACCGCGACGATCGCCCTATGTAAACATGACGACCGTACACCCGGTAACTACATCCATCCCATTAAAAGTTACTGTGGGACACCAAATATGTTGAGGGGGTCTCTGCGGCTCTGCCCCCCCACGTCGGCCCGTCACGTATTATGATGTACGGTAAGTCATCATCATCTGTGCTAATTCATAGGATCCCCAATTAAGGACAAAGTCAATCAACAGACGAATCAGCTCCCAAATTACAATAACATAGCGGCCCGCCGTTTATGGGCGACTTTTTACACGTCATTTTAAATGCTACTTTCCTGCCCTGGTCTAGGCCTAATAGATTTATCCAAAGAATCTAACTTAAATTAAAAGGAAGTAGCCTAGCCTACAGTTTATAGGAAGGCTATTCCAACATGCATTCCAGAACTTAGGCTAGCCTAGGCCTAGGCTATATGAAAATTTGTGGGTGGTCTGCCAAAAAAGGATCACTAGGCCTATTAGGCTATGGGTAGGCTAGTATGGGGTGCATTTTGCAAATTTTCTGAACTCTTAGGCCTAGGCTAGGCTAAATTAATACTCACAAAATCTGAGTAAAACCAGCACTAGAATTTTTCTTGTCTTGTCTTGGGGCAACCTCAGGCGAATACTCGCCCACTCCGGCCCTCCCGTAGTCGCGGAGATCCTATGTCACAATTAAATTAGTTTATAGTTAAGGTTAAAATTCACCACCGTGTCACTTTCATTCTAGGTCATTCGTAGAACCGTAACACTGTGAAGGCAACAACCCAATAGCAGGTCATCAGGTGGTGAACCAGAGACCTACAAACCACGGTACTAGGGCCAGAGCAATGTCTTGAAGCGAGGTGCCCTTATCAACCAACCCCAGACAATCCAGTAGGAGCTGTCGGAAGGAATTCATCTTTGAAGCCAGAAAGGGACGCCCATCCACATGCTCAGTGACGGGACGAGGCGAGGCTTAGGAGGCATATGTAGGACGACCAGATGTAGGATGTGGAGGGGAAGAGGTACCGTATGACGATACATGGGATGCGGAGACTCCGGAGGGAAGAGCTCGTCAAAGTCATACGGTTCCTCAGGACCTCAACAATAACCGGGGGACGGCCGGTGCGGGCAATGGTCGATCGCCGTAGTTAATATAAGTTCGCGGTCGCGGAGATCCTATGTCACAATTAAATTAGTTTATAGTTAAGGTTAAAATTCACCACCGTGTCACTTTCATTCTAGGTCATTCGTAGAACCGTAACACTGTAAAGGCAACAACCCAATAGCAGGTCATCAGGTGGTGAACCAGAGACCTACAAACCACGGTACTAGGGCCAAAGCAATGTCTTGAAGCGAGGTGCCCTTATCAACCAACCCCAGACAATCCAGTAGGAGCTGTCGGAAGGAATCCATCTTTGAAGCCAGAAAGGAACGCCCATCCACATGCTCAGTGACGGGACGAGGCGAGGCTTAGGAGGCATATGTAGGACGACCAGATGTAGGATGTGGAGGGGAAGAGGTACCGTACGACGATACATGGGATGCGGAGACAGCGGAGGGAAGAGCTCGTCAAAGTCATACGGTTCCTCAGGACCTCAACAATAACCGGGGGACGGCCGGTGCGGGCAATGGTCGATCGCCGTAGTTAATATAAGTTCGCGTTTATTTTGACGGCGATTTTTGTTGTAGTTAGGCTAGGCCTAGGCTATTTGCCCCCTGCTGGCAATATATATGATGATGACAATATGTCATGGGGCGATTGACCCCCTCAACATATTATTGTATCCAACGATCTCTAACCTCTGTATCTCAAAAAGGGCTAGAGCAAATTGGATGTAAATTTCCACATCTAGGCTATTCCTTGACAGATTTGCTGCCTCCAATTAATATTTATTAGCATAAATTTAGCCTAGTTTAGCATATATAACAAAAACTAACATTTGTTTAGCCTAGGCCTACATATAAAAAGAAAAAACCCACTCGTACTGCAATTATAAGCATAAATATGAGTATCTAAGTTACAAAGCATATGTTTTTGTATAGCCTAAAATAAACCATAAAATTTTCATCTTTCAACTGTTGAGGTCATAAATATAAAAAAAATCTAATACATTAGGAAAAAAACGTTAAGAGTTGTGTTAGCGGGTCTATCGTCCCCTTTATTTACGTAGTCGCACGCTCGCAGTTACATTCGCGTCTAATTTGACTGTGGTTATTTGCCCCTGCTGGTGATATAGATGATGATAACAATAAGTCATAGGGGGATAAAGCCCCTTCAACCCATTATTGTATCTCACGGCCAGGCGTTGGGTAAATTGTTTTGTTACCGGCGGATTGAGGGTGGCTTTACCAAGTTTACCCCAACAGTTAAATTAGAAGCGAATGTAGGCCTAACTGCGAGCGTGCGACTAGGCTATATAAACAAAGCTTTTGGTATGCCCACAACTACAACTCTTACCAAAACTGCAATTAGCATATTTTTGTTTTGTTTTTTCAGTCTAGGCTAAATTGTGGAGGCTAGGCTAAATTATTTAGCTGCAATTAGCCTAGCCTATTTTGTTTTGTTCTTTCAGTCTAGGCTAATTGTGGTAGGCTAGGCTAAATTTTTTAACATGTGTACTATTGTGTAGGCCTGTGCTTTCCAATAGAAGTAAAAATATGTAGCATAGCCTAATTCAATTTTACTAAAACCCAAGCCTACCTGAATATAGCCCTATGCAGAGCTCAAAAGCAAAAAAAAAAAAAAAATATGTTGAGCAGTGAAATAAAATTAAGCTACACCTAGGCCTGGTTTCTCATAGGCCTAATAACCTAATGAAGTATACTATAGCCTAACTAATTTAAGTTTTCAAAAAATATATAGGCCTACCCAGCCCTCCTCATGCATTATTTTCCATTGTAAATAAGTTTGTGCTTAACTGCCAGTAATGAAAGGTAGCCTATAAATAGGCTAGCCTATGTTGGCTGTGCAATTGTCTCGATTTGACTATTTTTATCTAATTAGGCCTAAAGCAGCCTGAGCCTATTCCCAACCCCCAAACAGTATCCCATGTTAAGCCCTAGGCTAGGCCTAGGCCTAATCCCACTCTCAATCAAAATTCGAACTGATAAATTGTACCTACCGGTAGCGCTGCCTAGGCTAGGCCTATATTTTTCGTGAATCGATATAGAAAATGGTTTAAAGGAAAGAGCATCCTATATTATGTTCAAATAATATGTAATAGCACTGTGTATGGTTGTATTAAATTTAAATATTGATAGATGTGTATATTAAAGGGATAAATACTCCGAAGTTCGCATACGTTCAGAAAATTATATTGCAACACTGTTGCCAGATACGAATTAATCCCATTATCATTATATCATAATGCATTTTACTCATTTGCATAATTTCAAATACCTAGGACATTAATATAATATTTTCCTATCATTTTGTAGTGACATTTGTCTGATTTAGTGGTATATTGGTGTCTGTCTAGGGTTATAATGCATTGTGAAAGTTACCTCTGAATCTCTGACTTGGTAACAATTTGGTATGGACCCTGCTTTCTTTGAGTACTACACGGCAAGAGAAGCTTTCGGTTCTGTCATTACTGTTCAAGGTAAACAGCAACTGCTAAATTCGACATCATGTTCAAATAATATGTAATAGCATTGTCTATGGTTGTATTAGACAAAAATCGTGATAGGTTTCTATTGTATGTGGATAAATAGTATTAAGCTGAATAAACTAAATACCGAAAGTTCACTAGAGTGGTTGTTGATAAATCTGCTAGATGAGGGAGGAGGTTAAGGAAGGGCTAGGCAGTGTTGCCAGTTATATCGCTACATATTACCGCTAGATGTAGAGCTATTTACTTCAATTTAGCAGCCATTGTTTCATATCTAGAGAGATTTACTAGGGATAATTTAAAATTTCAGACATTCTAGTCATATTACATTGTAAAATTTGCAAAACAAACAAACCAAAACTCTTTAGAAATTGCAGCATTATTCTAACATTGTTTGACTATGTAGCAACATGCTAGCGACTTTTGAGGAAAGGATCTAGCGGTATTTTGTGGAGACTACTGGGAGGGTGGGAGGGAGGTGGTGGTTGCAGTGTTGCCAGTTGTAAAGCTACATATTACCGCTAAATGTAGAGGTATTTACTTCAATCTAGCAGCCATTTCTTTTATATCTAGAGACATTTACTAGGGATAATTTGAAAATTTCAGACATTCTAGTCATACTACATTGTAAAATTTGCAAAACAAACAAACCAAAACTCTTTAGAAATTGCAGCATTATCCTAACATTGTTTGGCTATGTAGCAACATGCTAGCGACTTTTGAGAAAGGATCTAGCGGTATTTTGTGGTAACACTTTAGGAGGGTTAAAATACAAGTTACACGGGCAATTGCCAAAACTTTAAAGGTCCATATCATTTGTTATTAAACTAAGCATTTGGCAAGGTATACAGTAGGGTAGTGATTGAGAGAGTGAGAGTGAGAACGGAGAAATGGATAGGCGACGAGCAGGGAGGTTTAGGAAGGGAAGAGGATGTGTAGATCAGATTTTACCCTGAATTGTGTTGTGGAGAAGTATGGAGAAGAAACAAAGGTATGTTGCCTTTATGGACTTGGAGAAGGCCTATGACAGAGTGGATTTGTGGAAAGGTTTGTGGAAAGTACTTAGAATATACGGAGTACAGGGCAAGTTGCTGAAAGCAGTGAAGAGCATGTATGAGGGTGCAAAGGCGGCAGTACGTGTGGAGAGTGAGCAGAGCGAGTTCTTTGACCTGAATGTTGGTTTGAAACAGGGGTGTGTGATGTCCCCGTGGTTGTTTACTGTATATATGGATGGAGTTATGAAAGAATACTATCAAGAGCAGTGGATGTTGGTGTATCGCTGAAAAGGGAGGGAATTGAATGGAAGCTACCTATACTGCTGTTTGCGGATGATACAGTTCTGATGAGTGATAATGAATGGAGTTGCAGGGTCTGGTAAATGAGTTTGGACAGTGTGCGAAAAAACGGAATTTGAAGGTAAATACGGGGAAGAGCAAGGTTATGGTCCTTCGAAAGGGGTGAAGTCACAGAGTGTGAGGTGAAGCTGAACGGTCAGGCTATGAAGATCGTCAACTCTTTAAGTATCTGGGCAGTGTGTTGAGTAAAGATGGGACTATGGATGAAGAGGTGCGGGAGTGGGTACAACAGGGGAAGAGGGTTTGGAACGCTAAAAGCAGTAACAAGAAATAGGGTGGTCAGTATGGAAGTGAAGAAGTCCTTGCATGACAGTGTGGTAATCCCGACACTGACTTACGGAAGCGAAGCATGGACGTTGGTTGAGAGACTCAGACCAAGTGAGAGCAGTGGAAATGAATTACTTAAGGAGTGCGTGCGGAGTTACATGGAGGGATAGACAGACTAATGAGGAAGTAAGAAGGAGGTGTGGTGTGGAGGTAGATGTGCTGGAAAGTGTGAAAAGGAACAACTTGAGATGGTTCGGCCATATGGAACGTATGGAAAGCGAGAGAATGCCTAAGAGGTGCTACGAGAGCGAGGTGGAGGGACAGAGGGGAGAGGTAGACCGAATATGAGGTGGAAGGATGGAGTTAGGAACTACATGAACGAAGGCGGTGCTGGTTGGGGGGAGGCGTCGACTGACTGGGGACAGAGGTGCATGGGGGCGGTCGTTCGTGGCCACCCCGTCGGGGATCACGGCGTCAGGCAATAGATAGATAGATAGATTTGGCAAAGGGAGGAATTGTTAAAAACCTTAGCCAATACTCTGTCATTCACCAAAAATAAATTTGAATTATCATTATTATTTGGTAGGGTAGGTATGTATAGGTAGGTTGGCTAAATAATTGCTGGAATTCGTAGGGACTCGAACTGTTTTGAGAGAGTTAAATAAAACAAAAAATAATAGATCTGAATAATAAAGAGATTATGTTATTAAGCAAAACTGGGGGATGCGTGGAAGCCTATAGACTGTAGACGGTAAACTTTGTGTGGGTAGCGAATTCGGTTTTAAAGTAATTTAAGAATAGACAGTTTTCAATGCTGCAGCCAAACTATTCCACCCATTTATATTTTTTTTGGTATCAAAACGTTCGGAATCGCGAGCGTCACCCAACTACGCAAGCATGGCTTTAATCATCGGCGTAGTTTTTAAGATGTGGAATTTTAAGTGGAATTCGAGTTTTTTTCAAGATTGTCGGAAAAAAAAAACCCACGTGCAAAAGCAAAACCTTCTCTATAAAATTTGCGGAGCATTAGTAGGGGAGTGCGTATGCCAAAGCCCAGTCGTTTCCTGTGAGTGGGAGAGACGGTATTTAGGCGTCAAGTTTTTCGGGAAATCGGCTGCCACGGACCTGTTTGGCCGCCATGCCAGATGTTTAGCATATCAAAAGTTGCCCAATACAAAAACGCACCTCTTGTGAAAGTTTGATCCCGATCCAAAAAGCGGTTCTGGAGTTATTGCGTCGAAACCGGCGCGTAAGAAGAATTTGGATGAAATTCCAGGTTTAATGATTACAATAGGGGTTCCCCGTAGGGGACGAACCCCTAATAATAATAATATTTATTCAATTAGCATTTTACAGTGATGGTACCACATAATATATGGGGCACTGGTACTTGATATTCTGTATCATGAGGGTCCCGAGTGCATACTAGGTTCAATCTTGACAGTTGCTTGCCTTCCCTCACTCTTGTGATTTCCTGTATGTGTTGACTTAGTAAATTGTCTTGTTAGCTTCATCAGTCTACTTACCCATGAGTCCAGATTTCCTCCCGCTTCCATACCTTCCCAACCCACCCCCTTACAGTTGAAATCCCCTGCTATCATAAACATGTTGCCTCTCTCTATCAAAACCCTGATTATATCTAAGGATCCATATATAATTTCTTCATATTCATCCCTCTTCCACGTCCTTGTTGGTGGTGGCATATATAACACTGCTACATCTATCTTACTCCACTTCCGTCTTCTATTTCTACTCCCAAAGCTTTTGCAATTGTGTTTTGTAAATATATTTTTTCTTTTCATGATAATGACACCTCCAGACTTTCCCTTCCTGTCTCTCCTCCACACATAATCATTCCATCCCAGGAGTCTTGTGTCAATGTCACTAGTAAACTTGGTTTCTGTTAACCTACTGAGCCCCAGCTAGTTAATAATAAATGTACCACCCAGGACCGGCAGGTTTTGAAGAAAAAAAAAAATCCAGAAAACACCAGGAATGGGTTAGGAATAAAGGAAAACCCACAAAAAAACCATCCCTTAGGTCATTAACCCGGGAGCTGCGGGGAGACTCATAAGAGTTCCCCCGGCGCACTGCGGGGGGACTCTTATGAGTGAGTGAAAAAAAAAATCAACTTTTGACATAAAAAAAAAAAAAAAAAAAAAAAAAAAAAATTTATTTTGGCCCCTGGGCCATGCAAAATCTCAGTTCTCTACCTCCCCTCCTTCCCCACTTTCCTCCTCTCCTTCAGTTATCACCTATTTTCCCTGTTATTCCCTTATTCTGAGGTATATTTTCGTGCTAACATTAGCGAGTTGCAAGCAGGGTGTTGTCATCACTGATGGCAAGCGAGTGCAAGAGAGAGAGAGAGAGTATCGATCGACTGTGTCTCAGTGGCCTTGGGGGAAATTGGCGGGAAAGCAGATTGCCTCACCCATACATTATACAACTCGCGGGCTATATCTCCGATTTTGACCATCCAAACGCTGTACACACTCGTTTTATTGTTGTTTCAGGTTAATACCTTTATAATCAACCCATAATAGGCGCATATGGATAAGTATTAATGCTATTAATGGCACAATGAATATTTTAGTAACGGAAACACCTCAAATACGTCAGCACAGGGGGACGTTTCCAATTACCCCCATGCGCACTTCAGAGGTTAAGGGGTCCTACGGTGCGCCCGAAAGTCGGAATTAACATGGGGAAATGGGTAGGCAAAAACAGGTTTTTGCGGCGCTCACACGCACGCGGTTGGACTTTGAGAGTTTCAACAATCGGCATTGTTGCGTGGGATACTTACACAGTTCCCATACAAATCTGAGCCCCTTTAGGTGCCATAGGACCGCAGTAATTAACAGTGATGCAAACGTATGTGACGCTGGGGTTTGGCGTTACAAACATTCAGAGCTGGGCACCTTAGCCAACACTTCCGCAAATAGCCAATTCCGCCATGGCGGAAGTGTCATTTTGTTGGCGAATTAGCGGTTGGCGCCAAAATGGCTGCCTATTTGCGGTTTGAAGCTCTTGAGAGTACCACCATGTTGCAAACCGCGAGTCCGCAAAATAAAAATTCCAGCCGCCAGCCAGCCCTGGGCCGCTCCTGCAGCTCCAGCCAAAAAAAGTCCTGTGACCAAGCCAGAACCTGTGTTCTGGAATCTAGCCTATACATCGGCTCTTCACGTTTGTTGACTTACTTAGTAGCAAGCGTCGAGCTAACACCTACAACACACAGCAGTCCTAGAGTTCCAACCTGCTAGCACTTCAACTTTGTTTATATTTTTGGCCTATTGAAGTGAACATGGACTCTACCATCATGCCTACTGCAGCATAGGGAGCAGTTCACCACCATCATCCGACAGTGATGCTGCAAAGCATGTAGACAATCGAGGACCTAAGCCACCCCTGGCCCACCTAGAAACCTTCTATGGGCCTGTAATTACCAAGAAGGTGTCTCTGGAGAAGGGCTTTATAACTTTATAATCGAGCCTAATTTAAGATTATAAAGTTAGGGTATTGTTAATTTGATTGATAGCCTGTTAATTTTTTAACCTAAACTAATGTTATTAGGCTACCCTAATCCCATCAAAATGCCTCAAAGCATGTAGGCCTAGGCTAAGTCTACTTCTATATAGGCTAGGCTATATAGCCTAGGCCTAGGTCTATAATCACTAATTAGGTCTATAATCACTATCCATCAAAATGCCTCAAAGCATGTAGGCTAAATATTGCATGTTCTAACTTCTAAATATAGCCTAGGCCTATAGGCTAATTACTAATATAAGTAATTTTATTAGGCTAGGCCTAGGCAACCCTAACCCTATCAAAATGCCTCAAAGCATGTAGGCTAAATAATATTGCATTTTCTAACTTTTATATATAGGCTAGCCTAGGGTCTAGGCTATAATCAGTCAATCACTAATTCCATCAAAATGCCTTAAAGCATGTAGGCTAAATATTGCATGTTCTAACTTCTATATATATAGCCTAGGTCTCGGCTATAATCACTAATTCCATCAAAATGCCTCAAAGCATGTAGGCTAAATATTGCATGTTCTAACTTTAATATATAGCCTAGGTCTAAGGCTATAATCAGTCACTAATTCCATCAAAATGCCTCAAAGCATGTAGGCTTAGGCTAAATATTGCATGTTCTAACTTCTATGTATTGTATAGGCCTAGGCCTATAATCACTCATTTTATTAGTGTCAAGTAGAAAGTGTTAATTTTGAAAGTATCATATAGGCCTAGACTAAATTTAGCCTACAATAAAATTTATTAAATTTTGAATCTGAAGCTAGGCCTTTATTCTGAGCATTAAAATTAATAGGCCTAGGCAACTTTCTATTAATTTACTTAATCTATCTAAAGTAGACCTATCTAGGCATATATAGCCTATTGCCATTCCCAAAGGGGGGACCACGAATAAATCGCCTCCTTGCACCTCTGTGATCCGGCGTACCTCCTCCTGAATGGTGCGGAATTGCGAATACTGATTATTACTGAAGCACTCTCCCCATAAACAAGTTACCCCAACGTTTTACTGCCCATGTGGACAAACTAAGTGGCTTATGCTATATATATTAACCCTTTCACTGTGGGTGACGTTCTGGAATGTTTTGGCAATTTACAGCCATTTCCAAGCTTTAAAAGCCTGTATACATGTATATCCTTTAGGTCCATGGAAGTTGGGCAACATTATACTGTATTAAAGTAAATATATATATTTATTGACATTAGAGATTGAATTTATTGATTTACCCTTGATTCTGTAGTTTAAATTTAAAATTAATAAAAAACGGTTTGTGTTTGCATATTTGCATTTGAGGACTAGAGATTTCACAAGGTTTGCACATTTGTGTTTGCTGAAGTTATGTTCTGGGTTTGCTGATTTGTGTTTGCTGACTTGACTTTTTGTTTGTGGTGCCCAGCTCTGCAAACATTACCGACGCAAACAGTGCATCGCTGGTCCTCAATGGGTTAAACACACAATATTAGGTTTGTATTTTGTAAAATAATCTCCTAACTCTGTTCTCTTTGATACTTCAATAATGTTCTCCTCTTCGTGGTGTAAATCATTCCTCATAAACACTCTAACTGTACAGTAGACCCTCGATTTAATGGACTAATAGGGGGGAAACGGTTGTCTGTTACTGGAAAATATCCGTTACTGGAAAATCGCCCATTTTGCCCTAATATGCCTCGAAAATACAGATTTTTAACCTTTTCACGACCATATGACGCAGAGGTTGCCAGATTAGCAATAAGAAATAGAGTTCTCTCACGCTTATAATTACCTCTCCAAAATTAGTTTTCTGCCCACAGCTAATTCAAAGACAACTGCAGAGGTTAAAGTAACTAAACTAAAGGTTTCTAAATACCCCTGATGGTAACAAAGGCTTTAAAGTATCCCTAATAGGCTCAAAATTGCGTCAAGAACGTGAGACGGTTAACTTTCCGGGAGTTTTTAAGTCTTTCCTTACATATTGCACATATATATATATATTTTTTTTTAAATAAAAAATTTCTTTCATTACCCAGATAAACCAATAGAAAACATAGAAACACAGGTACAGGTATAAAAAAAGACAAAAATAAAAAATAGTGTTTTTCTTACCTTATCTATTATGTATTTACAGGATATGTACATCAGAAGACTCTGAGTGATTACTCAGAGTCCGAGTCCGTGTCCGGGCTGGCCGCCTCAGACATGGGCAAGGGGTCATCAGGGTTAACTCTAGAGCCGCTAGGGCCAGGCTGGGGCTCTGAGTGACCACTAGGGCCAGGCTGTGTCTCTGAGTGACCACTAGGACCAGGCTGGGGCTCTGAGTGACCACTAGGGCCAGGCTGGGGCTCTGTAGTAGGGGTTGACTGTGCAGGACGTCGAGGGGCAAAGAAGCGGCTGATTTCTCCTGCCTCCCTCCTTGATGCTGGTCACGTATGATTAACTCTCGGAACATTCGCAGGGTCCCATAGCATCCACGGACCTCCTGTTGGTCGCTGTATTCACTGTAATCAATTAGAGCATGAATGTATACGTGCGTAGGGTGCAGAGCTTTGTTTTGTGCCTCGGTACATCATCCTCTTCGTCGCTAGAGTCCACCGTCTCCCCCTCAGTACTAGGTAGCTATTTATTGGGTAGAGAGGACCTCATACCCGGGATCATCTTCACTCTCGTCCAACCACTCTCGAACATCATCCTCTGTCGCATCATTTTTCTCCAGCATCCCGCAGCAACCTGTGGAAGTCCCTGGCCTCGAACCCCTCGAACCCAGTAAACTCCGGGTTATCATCGTCAATGAGGAGTTTCTTCCAGCAGTTACTTAGGGTGGAAATCTTCATGTCACTCCAAGAATCTGCCAGGTTGAACAGCACTGATTTGATGTGATACTTCTTTATGTTGGCTAGGGTACGAGCTCCTCGGGTGTCTTCGATGCTGTCGGTCTCGTCCTCGAGCACAACCAGCACATCATCAAGGTAGCGCCTTTTCAAAGCGCTAATGATTGCCTGGTCCATGGGCTGGGACTAGTGAAGTGGTGTTTGGTGGCAAATACATGACTCGTACACGGAGTCATCGCTGATCAGTTGGTCCTCACTAGGGTGGGCTGGGGCGTTGTCGAGGAGTAGTACTGCCTTAATTTTACTGGCAGGAATCTTCAGGAATCCCTCTTTCCTGTTAAGTTTTCATTTCCTTTTCTGTAACACTAAAAATAACTAACATTTGTTTCTGTCCACTGTGTCCCTTATCATTTTTGTCTATGTTGTGGATAACCTGTACTACATCTCTTACAAAAGCTACTTTGCAATTTGTTTTTAGATTTTTCTCTTCCTCTTTTTTGTTGCTGCATTACGTGCGGCAGTACGTGTGGAGAATGAGCAGAGCGAGTTCTTTGACCTGAATGTTGGGTTGAAACAGGGGTGTGTGATGTACCCATGTTTTTTTACTGTATATATGGATGGAGCCATGAAAGAAATACAAGGAAGAGCAGGCATGTTGGTGTATCACTGAAAAGGGAGGGAAATGAGTGGAAGCTACCTGTACTGCTGTTTGCTGATGATACAGTTCTGATGAGCGATAATGAATGGGAGTTGCAGGGTCTGGTATATATGTTTGGAACAGTGTGCGAAAAACGGAATCTGAAGGTAAATGCGGGGAAGAGCAATGTTATGGTCTTTGAAAGGGGTGAAGACAGAAGTGAGGTGAAGTTGAACGGTCAGGCTATGGAGATTGTCAGCTCATTTAAGTATTTGGGCAGTGTGTTGAGTAAAGATGGGAGTATGGATGAAGAAGTGCTGGAGAGGGTTCAATAGGGGAAGAAGGTTGTTAGAACGCTGAAAGCAAGTAACAAGAAATAGGGTGGTCAGTATGGAAGTGAAGAAGTCCTTGCATGACAGTGTGGTAATCCCGATACTGACTTACGGAAGCGAAGCATGCACGTTGGTTGAGAGACTCAGACCAAGAGTGAGGGTTGGAAATGGTTACCGGTACTTGAGAAGTGCGTGCGAGTTACTTGGAGGGATAGACAGACGATTGAGGAAGTAAGAAGGAGGTGTGGTGTGGAGGTAGATGTGCTGGAAAGTGTGAAAAGGAACACCTTGAGATGGTTCGGCCATATGGAACGTATGGGAAGCGACAGAATGACTAAGAGGGTGTAGGAGATGCAGGTGCAAGGACAGAGAGGGAGAGGTAAAACTGAAGGAGAGGTGGAAGGATGGAGTGAGGAAGTATATGGATGAAGGCGGTGCTGGTTGGGAAGAGGGACGTCGACTGACTGGGGACAGAGGTGCATGGGGGTGGTTCATTCGTGTCCACCCCTTCGGGGATCACGGCGTCAGGCAATAGATTATTTCTTTAAGCTGCGTAATATCATTTTGACCTTCCTCCACCCATCTGACCTGCTCTATCTGGACCACCTCTAGCACAGTACTAACCTTTGTTGATTTGTCTTCCATTTCCCTCAGTTGCTTCTTCAATCTTTCTTTCTCACACTTTATATCGCCGATTTCCTTTCTGGCATCCTCATTTGCAGCGATTAGGCTATCCAACGTCTGAATGTCACATTAGCCTTACCATTTTCCTCCTTTTTTGTTCTCTCTCCTTTCATAAGTTCCATTTCATCTTCTAATTTATATACCCTCACAAATATGGTGTTTAACATAGCCTTCGTGTTTCAGCTAGCTTCATATCTTATAAAACTTGCCTCCACTCCGTCCGCCATGTTTGTTTATGTCATATCAGCTGATCCCACCAAATCGGTCAACACTAACAATTGCCCCACAGCTAATCCATAGGGAACATCCCTTTCTCGTATTAATGTGACCAAATTACAAACACTAAAAGGGACAACAAGCAAAGCTAAACTCAAAATCTGTATCAAAAAGTTGAGGAGAGCGCCGGGGGCAGACGTCCCGCCTCTCTCATGTCTCACCTGTGTATGGCTTAGTTGCTTTTGTGATAGATGTACTGTTTAGAAACTTGAGGTGCTGTTCTGTCTCATTTGTGAAAGCTTCCCAGTTGTCTTTTATATAATTAGTGTATGTGTATCTGTGGTCAGCTGGGATGATCGAGAGGTGATCAGAACTTAATGTCTTGACCGCCCTCCAAGATGTCGAGTGGGTGAGGTTGGGGTAGCAAAAGGTGATGTCTGGTGATGAAGGAGGTACAGGGCTTGATGGGGAATATGGGTATGCTGATGAATGTTTTTAGGATGAAAAGGTTACCTGTTTGTTTGTTGATCACTAACCCTCTGTCTCTGTCAGGATTGTTGAAGTGCCAGGCCAACGACTTGGCGTTGAAGTCACCACCCAGGAGATGTTGGGGATGTTTGTGATGTGTGTATTTGTTGTTGTTTTTGTTCCCCAGGCTGTCTGACCGAACAGCCCCAAGGTCCCGAGCAAGGCCAAAGGCCATAACCGAGTGCCCCCACAGAACCCTCCCTGCTTTACCACTAAGAATGCCCAGGTGACCGAAGCCTCTCCCAGGCGAGGAGCACACTCGACTCTCACTCTGATAAACTAGCCCATCACCACTACACCCCACAAATGTGTGTATTTATGGGGTGTTAGTGGTTTGGTTAGGTACTGTGGAGGAAATTTGGGGTGGGATGTTTGTATTTATGACTTATGTGTTGTTGGCAGTACAAATTTGTATTGATTATATTTCTGTAGAAATGTTGTGTGGGTGTAGGAGAGATTTTGTATATGCACTGGTATCAGAAAAGTGTATTGATGTGTGTACCAGGGTGACGAGTCCACCGCTGCCCGCCTACTGCCCCGATCTTGTCTAATGGTGGTGAAATTACGGAATGTAGGTGTTTGCGTGTTCTGTGTGGTTTTGTTTCCTGTAATGTGGCATTGTATAATTATATTGTGATGCTTGATGAAGTGTGCGTTCTTTTTTTGTTTGGTGTTCATGCCATCCATGTTTAATTGAAAGATGTTGATGTTATGTATGCTACGTTTGTTAGATGCTGCTGCACCGGGGTGAGGTGGGGTAGGAGGGGTGGGTGACAGATATGGTGGTGGGAATGGATACTGAGGTAAAGGGGGTTGAAGATTGGGATGATTAGTGCGAGAAATAAATTGACTACACCGGTATCCGGGGAATGTTGGCAACAACCTTCCAATAGGGTATCCTCACTAGAGTGCACACTTTCCTACCAGAACCTGGTGATTGTATATATTGTAGAGATTAATTAATATTAAGTAATTTAGTACTGTATAAGATTACCTTGATCAATTTAATTTAGTTATAAAACCTTGCAGAAATAAGTTTAGAAGAACTGTAAAGAGGATCAGTTTAATATTCCCGCGAACCGCATACGCGATCCACCGTTTGCTTTAGGACTGTTAATATCTTGATATTATGTTCACTAAATCATTGTGAAATGATATTTACCTTTATAATTACGGTATATAATTTAAATGCTGATTATTATTTATATGATTTCGTGAAGAGGGAATGAACCCTCGGTAACAAATTTGTATATAGTTAACTTAAGGGTCGGAATTGAAATTCCGATGAGATCTCTTTACAACCTTGAACGGCAAACAGGTCTCGTGACTCTCACTTCGCTCCCTGTGTCCGGCCCGGAGTTTGGGAACTTTTTACTCCCTGCCTACCTACCTATCATAGTCGGGATCCTCAGAACAACCCCAGGACCCCAGTGATAGCTAAGTTGATTGATAGACAGTACATGGCCATTTTTTACAATATCTAGCTAGGGGTTTCTGAGAGATAGGCAATACCATGTTTATAACATCCAGGTAACCTATCTATTTATTTAAGTTTATTCCTTCATTTTCTTTATTTATTTATTTAGTGTGGTAAGGGATAGAATTGGCCAGAGATATCCCCCACATTTTGGTGCCCCGAGTGAGGATCCCGCTTGACTGTAGGCTAGGCTAGGTTAGGGTTAAGTTAGGATTTATTAATACAGCGGGGATGTACAAGGTAGCTTTCGTGGGACATAGTCTCATCCCACAACATTTCGAGGTCTCAAGTTGTGAGGTGAGGTACTATCGGGATTCAGGATGTAGGGCTGTGATTTCCTCACCGATCGACGGCTGAATCGCGTGCTGGACTGGCCTCACCATTTAACAATTTTGTAATTGGGAGGCAACGATGTGCACGAGGCAGTACGGGTGACGGAAATCACGGACATCGCAGCCATCATCCGCTTAATAGAGCAGCGCTGTGGCTCGAAGTGGCTTGTAGTTGTAGTGCTCACTGGAGCCACGAGAAGCTGCCTCCCATTCCTGAGGGCGAGCCCGGAGGTCACCTCGCGGGGTCATTACCCGAACTATCTATGCAGGTGCCGTGAATCGGCGGTTACAAAAGGCTCCTGCGGCGGCTTACAAGACCTTCCAGTTTGGAGCCGGGACCCTATCGCCAAAACCTTCGACGGGACGGTATCCACTGGAATCGTCGGGCTCAGCCCATGCAGGTAGCTCGATATCATGAATATATCCACCGATTCGCGGCTCGAGCTGGGGTAGTTTACCAGACAATGGCACGTGGGGTACAATTGGCAAATTATCACTCCTAAGCCCTAAGGGGATAGTGGTTCAATCCTGTGGTAGAAGGACTATTAGGAGGGTTCTGCAATGTTGCGTCCGCTGGCATTTGGTGAAACTAGGAGCTTGAGAGCAGCGCTTGCAGTCCCTAAATTTCCCCATTTTCTTTTTCAATTTAGATCATTTTATGTTCCGCCGTAATGTCAACCCGCGTCTGGCAGACTAGGTCGACCAGCTGTATGCTCGGTGGACATATAACAAAGTTAAAAACAACAAATATGATCTCCTCCCCCTTTAAAGAAAATGCTACTACCACATTTCCAACTCACAAATAAAATTTCTATAAATACCTAAATTAATTAATAACTAACATAAGTAGGGGGGGGGGTCTATACAATTTCCCTATTTTTTATGTTTTACGTCCTTAATGTCACCTGCGTCTGTAGGACGAGTGTGTGTCGACCAGCTAACTGCTCAGGAACGGTAGCATATCTTAACTTTAATAATTAATAATTTATTCCCTCCCCCTACTACCAGAGAATTCCCACGTTGTGGTGATTAGCGGCAGTAATACTCGAAAACTTTTATAATTTTCCAAACTAGCCTAATTTGTCATTTAAGTTTGTAGCAAGTAATGGTAGGTCTATGTGTATAATGCTAAAAATTAACAACTAAACTAAGTATGCGTAATTAGGCTATCCTGTAATTTTGATAAGTTGAAAATTAGTTTTCAGTATAAACATTAATAATAGTCCAGAAAATAAACCTTACCCATTTTCCGAAAATCACTGATACACTCTTGAAGAAAATCTATGGTGGGCGGAAAATTAGGCGTCGGGTAACCTAGAGCATTAAATAATTGCCAGGAGGTAAAAAGAAGTGACCCCTGTCCCAGGGAGCTGTTTTAACAGTCTCAAATCCAAGATCTTAAAACCCGGTGGGCTAATTACCGTAGAAGAGTCTTTCAATAAATTGGAGGACTTTTGCATCACACAAGAACAATCTGAAAGGTTTGAGGAATTACAGCAAGACCTATACAAAAGTTCCCGTGAAAATTATTTGGAATCAACGAGCTGGGTTCGAATCCTTGGCAACAGAGACAGTTACCGAGACAGGGCCAGAAACTTACACGATGGTACCAGTAATGGTACTGAGGCTCCGGGACGAAAAAACAAAGCTTTAAGTTGCCACCTATAACCTTACCTTGAATTTCGATGCGTGTCACATCTGATTGGAATCACCTTTTGGGACAAATTTACGGGTTTAGTGCTCATGACCAGGTTAGATATTCTGGAGCAATATAAATGTTCATACTTATTGGAGTCAACTTAAGGGTTTTGCATTGGATTTTATCAACGTAACTTCCCATAACAGATGCCAATTATACAGCAGCCTCTGAGACGTACTCAAGCGAGAATTTTGAAGATACGGAGTTCGACTCTACAGCGCCTAGTTTACAAATTTGCTGGAGTTATCAGGACCAAAGTCTATACGTACCAGGATCTTCAGTCATTCCGGATCATCAGCTTGAATGTGTCTGCTTATTGGTAAATCACTTAGTTACCATAGAAAAGATCTTGATTCAGCTTCTTGGCTCTGGTGAACCATATTGTACAACAACCAGGCTCTCTCAGAAAACCCTGTGATGAGATGCGAGTTACCACGGTATAAGACGAACTCTTCACTTCACGTATCAAGAGATAGAAGAGGGTTTAAGAGAAGCTGTGCAAACACATGCATGTTTTCAAGGAAGAAGACAACAAAGGTTTAAATACACCAAGTGTGTACAACAGGGACTAAGGAAAAAGCAAAAACCGTTCAAGAAGGAAGAAGGTTGGGACCTAATTGACATACGTCCACCCGAATAATCTAAACTAATGACAGTATCTAAAACAAAAGGTGTTTGGTATGGAGAAAAAAATTCCCGTCTTAATTCTCCCAGTGACCCACGAGAGTAACCAGAGATATGACCCCACATACAGTGGTAAAACCAAGGAAAACTGGAAGGGTGTGTATGTTATGTTCAGAACAACATTCCACAGTGTAAATTGTAGGACTCTTACCAAATCTTAATGTGGCTAGGACTTTCACGACTCATCAAACTAGGTAAGTGTCTTGTTTGCCCTGAGCACAACAAGACATTCTACTGAAGAGAATGTGATACTAAATTAAGGGTAGGTTGTACGGTGCAAAGGACTGGTGTACATCATTCCCGGCGTGTGTTTGTCCCAAGATCAGTGAAGTACAACCCCCCACCGGACAAGTGTTACAGATGACCCTGACCACTGGAAACCCAATGCATACGACCGGCACGCTACTCCTTACAGCCGAGGTCTCAACTGATCAGAGGAAAAGAGGGGATTATAGCCGGTCCAAGCACTCTTGATGAACTGGAGCCGCGCACAAAGTACCTATCATTGCCGGAAATGTTGGTGCAGAGCCACGAATCTTGCCAAACAGTAGGAAGAGGCGTGAACATGGCAATAAACGGGATTTTGTCAAATAAGGAAACACAAACATTTTGACGTGGATTAAAACCCCTGATTTAAATTGGGCAAATATAAATGTAAGGTGACTGCGGTGGTTAAGGAGGCAGACATGAACCACTTCTTCGTGGTACATAAGGGTTTACAGGCAACGGGGGCAGCATTTTTTATGACTTTCCAACAAAGAAGGTGGTGTTCAACTAGCAGACGGAATCTATAGAGTCTTGGACGTAGTAGGTCCAATTCAACTGATCATCGGCTCCGACTATTGTGGTCGCTTCGTTGCGAAAAATGGCCTCAGGAAACACGGTATCCAGTTAATTTCTTCATCAGGTGGATATATAATCATGGGATCTCTACCCCACATGTTTGCCCACGTGAATTAGACAACCGGATGGAGCCAGTCTTTGTGACTCCTGGCACACTCTCTGGTGGGGATTAGAAATTGGTGCAGAATTAATACCAT
>CM064582.1:34466585-34482655 GCA_032716605.1 Paralithodes platypus
CGCCAGGAGAACGCTTAATACTTTGGTTTATTAAGGTTTCTCAAGAGAGCTAACCCTTCCCTATAACGTAATATTTGACTCACGAGACTTTAGATTTGCAACTAGCTATGCCAGTAACATGGCCATGACTCACCAGTATCTCGGTGATCATTGACTCTAGCTAGACTTTTATCAGTCACAGTAGACATTAAGCTATATTAACCTAATTAACTCGGTTTTTAGTGCGATACCCATTTATGATTACACCAGCATTTCGCAGCCTCAGTTTGATGTATTGAGGACACAAAACGACTTAGCGCTCTGTTGTGTTGAGTAGTGAATACTGCATTGGTCGTGGCGATTATTATTAGTGTTGTTGGGTTAGGATATTCTTGGCTGTCCGGGTACAGCATTATATATAATTCTGCACTTTTTGTGTGCACGTAGCCTGCACGAGCATTGTTCGGCTGGCCTGCCTTTTTGGGTCCCATTTCCGGCATACCGAGCATCTTTATAGCATCTAACATTTAAAGAAGATTCCGTTGTTAGTGTTGAAGGACTTTGAGTGCATCTTTCTTTCATGCAGGAGTGCACTGACATTTATTGATTAAAGTTAATAACGTAATGCTGTATACTCGTCGTTACCACCTTATACTTTGCATACCATAAACCAAGCACCTTGCGGTTATAAGGTAGTAATCTCTAGGTGTTTTCCACATAAGAACATTAAATCGGCGGCCCCCCCCCCTAAAAGAGTATACGCAACATTTATTGAGAGTTTGAGTAGCACTATTATTGCATATAGAACTCTGTAGAGTATTTGCCTGTATCTTTGTTCGACTGGGAATATACATCAGAGGTTGGAGCTAGCGCTTTCCGTTGTCATCATTTATGCCCATTACTAGTCCATTAGGAGATGAATAAGCCCAGCCCCTGACGTATATTTGAACAGTCGCCAGCTCCCAGTCGTAACACGAGAACAGACTCGTAAATCACGTTTAGAGGCAAAATAAAACATACTGTAAAGATACTCATAACACGGCTTTTCGTAAAAATACGTTCACTGTTTAACAAACCTCTTAGATCTTCTTCCACGATAGGCCTCAACCTCTACGATGAGAGTAAAGCTGTAGTAGAATATATATACTTCGTCACTCAACAACCGCCGGCTTTAGCACCGGGGTACAAGCAGCTCCGCATCCGCCCACTGAGAAAAACTCGATCCTAATTTGAAGTACTTTCAATATCCCAATTCCCTTTATTCATTGCAAATGAAACAGTAGTTAAGTGCTCTGTTTAACCTCCACACATCGTTCTGTCAGTTGCTCTAGTGCAGTGTTATTTTATTGCTTTTCTGACTGATAAAACATTGTTGTTTACATTTGTATCCTAGCTTGTGGTAGCAGACCGCGCACGCCATAGTCGATCGGTACGCTTTGTATTTCGTCTTATTAACTCTAGTAGTTATCCGTTGTAGTTCAAGTATCCTACACTGTAGCTATAATATATCTGTAATTCGTTTAGTTGTTGCCTTGTCATGATCTTGTAGTAAACCCTTTGTAACTGAATAACTGTTGTCTTATCTAAAGAATCTATAATCCTGCTTGACTTTAGCCCTTACAGTTGGACACCAGCGCCATCTGTTGACTAACATGTATATTAAACCCTTGTGTGCAGTTACACTTTGATTTTTATATAATCTCTATTTGGATTGAGTATGTATATTTAGTTTACATATGTATGATTCTATATATATATATATATATTTGTTTTGCTTTTTTTAGGTAGGTTATCACCCTGTGTAGCATACTTGCTGCATATTTCATACTTTTTGTTCTGGTATATTTTTGTTTTCGGTTAGTCTAGGCTATCATCCCTGGTGGCCTTATTTCTGCGTACGGTACTTCAATTTTTAAATTTTCAGTTAGTTGCTATCACCTGATGGTGTGCCTATTTCCTGAGGTTACCGGTATTTCCATTAATTTGTTTTGGTTTTTTCGGTTTTGTTTTTTATTTTTTGTTTTCTGTTAGTCTAGGCTATCATTCCCTGGTGTCCTATTTCTTCTGCGTACAGCGTCAATTTTTAAATTTTCAGTTAGAGCTATCACCGGGGGGGCTGGTGGGCCTATTTCTGCGTACCGCGGTATTTCTCATAATTGTTGTTTTTTACGGTTATTTTTTTTTTCGGTTAATTCTAGGACTATCACCGCTGAGTGGCCTATTTCTGCGTACCGGTATTTCAAAATTTTTGTTTTTCAGTTATTTTTGTTTTCGGTTAGTCTAGGCTATCATCCCTGGGGGGCGGGTGGGGGAGGGGGGGGCGGGGGCGGCGAGGGCCTATTGTCTGCAGTACTTTCAATTTTTAAAGTTTCAGTTAGGCTATCACCAGCTGGTGGCCTATTTCGTGACTTACCCGAGTATTGTTTCATAAGTTTTTGTTTTCGGTTAGGAATAGGCTATAAAACCCCCATGGTGGACCGTATTAGTCTGTTTAACATAAAACATAAAATTGTTTGCCGTTCGGCTAATCACTGCGTAATTCAAATTTAATTTAGTTTTGTTTTAATTTTCGGTATAGGCTATCACCGCTGAACCTATTTGTGTGGTATTTCAACATTTTTGTTTTCGGTTAGGGCCTATTTAAGTAAGTGCAAGCGACCGTGAAGGGAGTGAAGTGTTTTTTAAAGTGAGGTTTAGTGTTTAATAAAGTTAATGTTAAAGTGTTTTTAAGTGAGTGAAGTGATCTGAAGAAGAAGTGATCGGTCACCATGCCTCGTGCCTGTACGAAACTGCGCCGTGTTAGGTTTGGTGACTTCCATGTTTTGCTCATGTCGATCCACAAGTCTGCTGACTCTGCAGAGCAACGAGAGGATTTGACAACAAAATTGGATGAAGCCAACAACAAGATCAACGGGCCTCTCGACCAGGAAGCTGGAATCACTCCAAGAGTTTGTAACACTCAACGTTGGAGTATCACTAACTCCAATTGCTTCAACTCCAGCATCCACCACCGCCCCAACGTCATCTGCCAACAATCCAACACCTGCAGTAGACACTGCAGCAGATGCTTCTGACGAACCTGAGCCGACATCAAACCAGGACCGCCGCCCTGTTCACCTTAGTCTCTCCCCAACTCCTCGTGCAAGAAGCCTGCTAGCACGAACAGTACCAAGCCCTCGCCCCCGTTCTAACCACTCCTCTCCCCGACCTGTACGTAGAGTCCCGCCACCACAGGTTTCCGGATTTACACCAGTGAGGAACGGTGCACGGCCAACGCAGAAAAGGTCTCATCTACCAGTCACAATGTCAAACAGATTTGAGATATTGGTAGAGATGGAAGACGAACCAGAGGAGACCAGGCTCGTTGGGGATTCCATCCTACGAGGACAGGTCGAAGAGTTCTGCGACAGAGTCCCAAATCAACGAAAAAGATTTTGCATCCCAGGCGCTGGACTGGACGACATTGTGGAAGCCTTCGAAGATACCACAAAGGATGCAAATGAAAATACCCTTTTTGTCATCCATGCTGGTTCAAATGACGTCATGCGCACCAGATCCGAAGAGTTGATTGAGAAATATCGCACGATGATCCAGCACTACAAAAACAATTCAAGGAATATCATCATCTCAGGCATTCTCCCCAAGATCGACGCACCTGACAAATTCTACGACAAGGCCTTCAGCACAAATAGCAGACTAAAATATTTGTGTCTGAGGGAAGAAGTTGAATTCATCAACCTCTGGGACCACTTCTACGACCTGCCTACTCTGGTCCGCAGGATAGGGCACTCATCTAAACCCTGTGGGTTCAGCACGCATGGGTCGTCTCCTACACGAAGCAGTCCGCAGCCATGGACCAAAAAACGCCATCCGAGAAGAAGCAGCAGTGACATAAATCATCCAACGCCAAGAAAAAAACAGAGGCAACCGAGGACCACCAGCGATAAGGACCGAAGACAGCGAGGACCGAGGACAGCCAGAACATAAATGTAGATCCGACAAGAACCAAAAATATTATTAAAGAGCGTTCCGTGAGTTCTAAAATAAAAATTTAAAGGTGTTCTATGCAAACGCTCGTAGCATACGCAGTAAATTTTCAGATTTAGAAGGAGCTAGGGTTTACAGAAAATTATGATGTGATTGGCATAACAGAATCTTGGCTCAATACAGAAGATAAGACTTTTTAGCAGAGTATTCACTTGGTTATGGAATGTTTGAGAAAAGCCGAATAAATCGAAATGGAGGCCGTTTTACTTTATATCAAAGAAAGTCTTAACCCTACCCTCTTGTCAAAACCTCAAATTGTGAACGTCGACGCATCTTTTGTGCTAATAAAGAATAATAAAGGTACAAAAATAATACTTGCATTCATATACTGTCCTCCAGCTCAAATCAGTGCAAACTGACCGAGAAATTTACGAACAAATTGCAGATGTAGTAACTCACAAGATACCGTAACTTTTGGCGACTTTAATTTACCTGTGACCAAGTGGGGCGATACTCTTACTGCACACTCCGGACATGACTTGTATACGAACTTGCAAGAGAGTTCGCTTTATCAATTTGTTCGAACGCCGACCCGGGTAATAACGTTCTTGACATTGTACTTGCAACAAAAGAAGAATTAATAGAGAATTTGAATGTTGGTGATGAATTCAGTAACAGCGACCATCGTACGATAACTTTCACTTTAAAGTTTACTAGTAACGAACCAAATAGTACCATCCAAAAGTCCCTAATTTCTAGAAAGCAAACTCCATAAACTTAGAGCTATGTTTAAGACACTGACTGGAGCTTTTTAATTCACAATAACGACCTAAATACATCTTGGAAGTTATTCGAAGCCACTTACCTAAAAGAAGTACAAGTCTGCATACCATCTAAAATCCGTCGTCCAGGGCATGATAATAAACGCAAATGGTGGAATAAAGATATTTCCAACTGCCTGCTTGCTAACAAATTTGCTAATGATAGATTAAAATCCTCACAAAATGACGAAGAACGGGTGAAATTTGTAGAGCTACGAAGCAAAGCCAAAAAGTTAATTAAGCAAAGTAAAAAGACCTTAGAGTTACATATTGCGAATCAAAGTAAAACAAACCCGAAAGAATTCTATAGTTATCTCAGAAAGACAAAAAAAACTCGTTACTACATCTGTTGGACCGTTAGTCGATGAAAATGGAGAATACACCTAAGACGAAGAACTAATGAGTAATGCCATCAATACCTTCTTTGCATCAGTTTTTAACAACAGAAGACCTCAGTGATATCCCTACACCATCGCCGATTCAGATTGATAATTCAGATGTTCTAAGCAATATCACCGTTACAGAGAGAGAAGTATTGAATTGTTTAGATAAACTCAAGGTAAACAAACGCCTGGACCTGATACAATCTCGCCTAGAGTTCTAAAGGAAGCTAAGGATGAGCTCTCCAAACCACTGACATTACTATTCAATAAATCCTTGCAGTCTGGAACTATGCCGATCAGTGGAAGATAGCCAACGTAACACCGATATTAAAAAAAGGCAGCAAATCCCTACCAAGTAACTATCGTCCATTAGCTTAACCTCAGTTGTATGTAAAATGCTAGAAACGGTCATACGAGACAGACTCGTAAATCACTTAGAGGAAAATAACATACTTAAAGATACTCAACACGGCTTTCGTAAAAAACGTTCCTGTTAACAAACCTCTTAGACTTCTTCCACGATATCCTCAACCTCTACGATGAGAGTAAAGCTGTTAGATATATATACCTTGATTTTCAAAAGGCCTTTGACAAAGTTCCCCAAAACGTTTATTGGTAACATTAAAAGCTAATGGAATACAACACAGTGTGTTGACATGGATAGAACATTGGCTCAGTAAAAGAAAACAAAGATTAATCATAAACGGTAAAGCATCGAAATGGACCAATGTAGTAGCGGGGTACCCCAGGGATCGGTACTAGGACCAATTCTCTTTCTAATTTACATCAACGACATAGATGAGGGTCTCACCTGTACAATCTCAAAATTTGCTGACGATACAAAAATTGCAAATAGCGTACTCTCAAAAGAACAAGTTGACGATATGCAACACAATCTAGATAAATTGTCATGTTGGGCCCAAATTTGGCAAATGAGTTTCAATGCGGATAAATGTAAAGTACACATATCGGATACCTAAATGAGAAAGCAAACTATTCGATGAATGGCACTCAGCTTAAGAATGTAAACAGATAAACCGATCTGGGAGTAACAATATCGAGTAACCTAAAACTGCGTCAACAATGTTCAGAAGTTGTTAAGAAGGCAAACAAAATAATTGGCTTTATAGGTAGGTCATTTGAGCATAAATCCAAAGAAGTTATCCTAACCCTTTACAATTCCTTATTCCGCCCTCTTCTGGAATACTGCGTTCAATCCTGGTGCCCTTATTACCAAACAGCTATAAACAAGCTAGAACGAGTTCAACGTAGAGTTGCCAAAATGATACCTAGCCTAAAGAACAAACCATACGAAGAGCGTCTTAGAGAATTAAATCTATTTCCTTTAACCCAGCGCAGATTAAGAGGTGACTTAATTCAAGTGTTCAAAATCATCAAAGGCATCGACAGTATGAACTGTAGTAAGTACTCACTATCGACCAATCGAATTACACGCGGGGAAACGGTTGCAAACTTATTGGCAAATCTTTGAACTCACACGAGTCTAAGAATTTCTTCTTCAAACGAGTTGTCAACTTGTGGAATGGGCTTCCCCGAGACGTTATAGCCTGCACCCACGTTGATTCATTTAAACTCCGCATAGACAAATATCTCGCATCAAACCAGCGATACTGCGTTTGTAAATGAATAACTTTATTTTATCCCCCCCTCAGTTACTAACCCATCTGTCCCCTACTAACTTCCTAATCCTGCCACGGACATTAGTTCCAGGGCAGTAATTTCCTTTCCAATGTTCCCTTACCCACTCTAAACCACTGTTTGGACACTTGATCCTCAGTGTTTTGGAGGACAAGCAACCTAGAAGGGTCACTAGCTCTGTTGTTGCTTGATTTCCTTTGTACTCCTTTGTACCTTGATTTTCAAACGGCCTTTGACAAAGTTCCCCACAACTGTTTACTGCTAAAACTAAAAGCGCATGGAATACAAGACGGTTTGTTGAAATGGATAGAAAACTGGCTCAGCGACAGAAAGCAAAGAGTAGTCATAAACGGTAAGGCATCTAAATGGACCAATGTAAGTTGTACCCCAGGGATCGGTACTAGGTCCAATTCTCTTTCTAATTTACATCAACGACATATGAGGTCTCACCTGTACAATCTCAAAATTTGCTGACGATACAAAAAGGTAAATAGCGTACTCTCTAAAGAACAAGTTGACGATAGGCACACAATCTAGATATATCATGTTGGGCCCAAATTTAGCAAATGAGTTTCAATGCGGATATGTAAAGTACTACATATCGGATACCTGATGAAAGCAAACTATTCGATGAATGGCACTCACTTATGAATGTAAACAGAGAGACCGATCTGGGAGAACAATATCGAGTAACCTAAAACCGAGTCACAATGTCAGAAGTTGTTAAGAAGGCAAACAAAATATTGGCTTTATAGGCAGGTCATTTGAGCATAATCCAGAGAAGTTATCCTAACCCTTTACAATTTCTTAGTCCGCCCTCTTCTGGAATACTGCGTTCAATCCTGGTGCCCTTATTACCAAAAAGATTAAACAAGCTAGAACGAGTTCAACGTAGAGTTAAAATGATACCTATTAAAGAACAAACCATACGAAGAACGTCTTAGAGAATTAAATCTATTTCCTTTAACAGCGCAGATTAGGGACTTAATTCAAGTGTTCAAAATCATCAAGGCATCGACAATATGGACTGTAGTAAGTACTTCACTATTGACCAATCTAAATCATGCGGGGGGAAACGGTTGCAAAATTATTGGTAAGTCTTTTTAACTCACACGAATCTAAGAATTTCTTCTTCAATCGAGGTTGTCAACTTGTGGAATTGGCTCCCCGAAACGTTATAGGACTGCATCACCGTTGATTCATTTAAACTCCGCATAGACAATATCTCGCTTCAAACCCGCGACTGACTGCATTTGTAAATAATATTTATATCCCCCCCCTCATTACTAACCCATCTCCCCTACTAACTTCCCTAATCCTGCCACGGAATATTTGCAGTATTCTTTTACAATGTTCCTTACCCACTCTAACCACTGTTTGGACACTTGGTCCTCAGTTTTTGGAGGACAAGCAACCTAGAAGGGCCACTAGATCTGTTGTTGCTTGATTTCCTTTGTACTCGTACTCTTATAAATTACCTCTCCAAATTAGTTTTCTGCCCACAGCTAACACAAAGACAACTGCAGAGGTTGAAGTATACACTAAAGGTTTCTAAATCCCCTGATGGTAACAAAGGCTTAAAGTATCCCTAATAGGCTCAAAATTGCGTCAAGAACGTGAGAGGGTTAATGTCTTCTCAGTATCTCAGTCCTATTCATATGCTGACCCTACCTTAACTATTCAACTTGTTTTCAGAACCCCATAGCAAGCAATCACTCATGTGATGATGCCATACAACACTGTCTTCTGTCCTATCAACCACATTCATTTGGGGCAGAGAACATCTTGTTGCTTTAAATGCTTCCAAACCCAATTTCTCCATTTATCTCCATCAAGACTCCCAAAACTATCCCTTATATTACAATACAGAAATGTACTACATTTACCATACCATGCATACAAAAACAACCTGTTCATATGTATTATTTAGATACTATTGTACCAGATGGAATAGAGAAGAGAAAGAGAGAGAAGTGTGTGGAACACCATAGTCGTCTTCTAGTGATGCATGGTAGCTGCCTCCAAGAAAAACTCAGTCGTTGTGAATGGATTTTTTTTTTTTCTATATTCCAATACTCCCTCTCGGGCATAGCTGAGAGTCTGCACACTCTACCGCTGAACGGTGAGGCACGTGAGGTATTGTTCCAGCCTAGGGAGTGAGATATGCGAAGCACCCCTGTAAGCCACTGCATCTCTGAAGCTGCTCCGCCTCGGCGCTTCACGCTCAACCCCCTGGCGCGGACCCTCACTCTCAGAATGCCACCTATTGAGCATTAACTCACTAGGCATTGCACACCTGTAACATATTTTGATAGTATTCTATAAAATGCTATTTAATCAGGAACAATGAGGGGATATTTATTTGGGCATTTCGGTGTGCTGTGGTAATGCACTGAACTAGGTACAGCACAATTCCTAATAAAATCTTTCCATTGACACATTTGGGATTCGAACCCGGTCCATTGGATTACATTCCAGTGGAAAGACCACTCTAACTACATATGTGTCTAGATGCCTCCCTTAAACCCTTCTGTACCGGCGACGTCATTTCAATTATTTCTAGCTATATTTAGACGATTGTAGGCTATGCAATTTAAGAAGGATCTGTGGTATTAAAAAAGGTCAATGAGATAGTTCCAAGCATGTTAATTGCAGAGTCCATTTAAACTACGAAGAAAATCACCTATTGTAGCCAACAAACAGTAAAAAAGACGGCATCGGTACTGAAGGGGGTTAAGAGTTACATTCCAGGAGTGGGGAGGCCTGGCAGGTGAAATTTGCTCTGGAGACCCCGGCCATTGTAGTAGTATCTCCGTTACCCATTGCTTTCAATAAGTTAGGGGAGGTGGGTACATCAGAGGTGGTAAACTTCCCTCCAAGACCACATTATAATCATTGGGGTGTATCGGTACCGTGAGCTACTGTTTGACAATCTCCTCAGGTTCAGTGCTACTTGTCCTCCCCTATTAGTCCATGAGCCAGGCAAGATATCGGTACCACCTGGGGTGACTAAACACGAATGGTACTAAAATGTTTATAGAGTGACTGTAAGTACATTAAGATATGATAGCCTTCTCGCACTGGTAGCTTAGTCTAATTTTTTTGATGCAATAGGGGCGCTACCCAAAAATAAAGATTTTTAGCGTGACGCTCGGCGTTTTCCTCATTTTCTTTAAAATAATCACACAATCATCGCGAAACTTTGAACAACTATGTAGAATTATATTCTCTACCAGAGTTGTTCCTAGGTATTTTTCAAATTTCCTCATATTTCGGAATATACTCTATATTTTGGGTATTTTCCTCTAAATCTAGAATAAATCCTTAGATGGGGAACATTGAAAATATATTCTAACAGCTCTTGTAGCTTATTTGATTCTCTACAAGAATTATTCCGATGTGTATTTCAAGTTTCTCCATATTTAGGGGTTTATTTCATATTTGGGGATTTTTTGTTATATTTTGGGGATAATTTATTATTGGAAGGAGCAAACATATGTAGAGTGGTTTCCATGTAATGTGTTTGTTTGTTCATGGTTTAATGGTGAGATTTTTTTGCAGGTGTGTGTCGACTGTTTGACGGCAGGATGGATCCATCTGCGAGGAAGAGAGCACGGATCGACTGTATCATCCACTGCTCTGATGATGACAGCGATGCTCTGGTGTCACCACAGGATTTGGACTCCTGGAACACATTGCTCAGGGCTGCAGAAATCAGGCAGCATGATCCAGTCCTGGAAGCAGCCAAGGGCCTTGAAGAAGGAGGAATACCACACATACATTCTCACCGTAAATGTCGTTAGTCTCTTTACAATGAAGAAGTCACTGGATTTCTATCCTTGCCAAGGGTGTCAAGATAGAATCAGCAAGCGTCGACCCCAGGAGGAGGGCATCAAGGGATGCCCCTAGTACTAGCAGGGTGTATGCCAAAGTATGTATCTTCTGCGAGAAGTCAAGCAAGTACATAAAAACAACAAAGACAAGGGAGCCACTCATACAGTGTGTTGAGCTACGAGCAGATGAGAAGATTCGCAGAGCAGCAATAAGGAAACTCAACCAGAGAATCCTTGGTTTAGTTAGCAGAGACCTTGTTGCTGCAGAGGGTCACTACCACAAGTCGTGCTACAAACTCTTCACAAAAGATGATTTCCCAGCGGCCGCCAGGTCGGGTGCAGGTGAAAATCAGGAAGAAAGCGAGGAAGCACGCTACGCAGAGGTTGAGACAGAAGCCCTCGAGGAACTCTGCTTGTATATAAGGACCAAATTATTCCCCAACCCAGAGGTACTGCCTATGACAAACCTCACATCTAGGCTTGAGAGATCCATGATGTCCCGTGGTATTATCCAACTGAAACCAGCGACAAAGAACATGTTCGCCGAAAGATTGAAACCGAGTTTGGAGAATCACTACGCTTTGTCCCAGATGAGAAAGGAAAGCTTCTAATCTATCCACGCAGGCTCTCAATGGACGACCTTGCCCGGCAAGCACACAAAATGGCAAAAGACCTGCAAGAAGCAAGAGCAGCTAACTCTGAAGATGTCTTAACCAAAGCAGGAATGCAGCTGAGGAATGAGATCAATAAACAAGATGTGAGTCAGCCATGGCCTCCCGATACAGATCAGAATGTCATTCCTGCAGCAGTCACTCAATTCCTGCACACCCTGCTGACAGGAGAGTGTGAGTGTGAAACTCCCTCTGAAAGAGCTCAACGTCTTGCCACTTCCTTTGGCAGTGACTTGGTCTTTGCTGTAGCCAGTGCCAAGACAATACCACCCAAGCACGTACTGCTGGCCAATGCTGTAAAGTCTTTGACAGGAAACACAGAACTGATCCGAACTCTGAATCGTCTTGGTCACTGTGTGTCTTACTCAATGTTTGAGGAGATCGATACAGCCCTTTGTATCCAGAAGCTGGAATGCTCAAAGGATGACATTCCACTGCCAGCAAACATCTACCCTGGTGTGTACCCTGGCCTGGGATAACATTGACCGACTTGAAGAGACCCTAAGTGGAGCAGGTACTTCTCATAGAGTCAATGGCATTGCTGTCCAGTCCAAGGTTGCAGGCTCTGTGCCAGAGAAAGTCCTGCCAGAGATTACCAAGTCCAAGATAAGAAGCATCACTCAGACATCATCAATGCTGCCAATATACAATGTTGGGCGGCGGGCAGGGCCACCTAGGATTGAGACTGCGTATGTCGACACTACCAAGGAAGTCCAGGATTCAAAGACAAAGAACCATATCTGGCTTCTTACTCGAATGTCAGACCATGAGGACCAGTCCATCAGCAGTTGGACTGGGTTCAACATCAAAATGCGCAGAGACATTGCAGTGGTTCAGGACACTGTAAGCTACCTGCCCACTATCAATGCTCCCGCAACAGAAATGTCCACCGTTAATGAAATCTTGGAACAAACGCATGATATCATGCAGTCCTTACAGCTTAACAAGATTGTGTGCGTGTTTGATCAAGCACTCTATGCCAAAGCTGCCGAAGTTATCTGGAAACAAGAGAAGTTCAAGAACATTATCATCAGGATGGGCGTCTTCCACACAATCTGTAATCTCATCTCCACCATAGGAAAGAGGTTTCAAGATGCAGGTCTTAGAGATCTGTGTGTGGAATCAGGTATCATCGCAGAAGGATCAGTGTCAGGAGTGATGAACGGCAAGAGGTACAACAGAGCAGTGAGACTACACAAGCTCGTGTATGAAGCACTGATGAGGCTGGCATGGAAAGGCTTCCTTTCATGGCTAGAAGAAAACCATTCAAGGGACATACACCATCTAGATGAAACACTGAAGGACATCAACAGCGTTCACAGCAATGTGTCTCAGGGACTCTTTCAAGAGCTGATGGAGAGTGAATCATGCACACATATCATGAAGCTTTTCCAAGTTTATCTTGAGACCCTCAGAGATGAACACAACCTCTCAGCATTCTGGATGTCATACCTGGACATGGTTGAGATCATGCTGGACTTAATTCGAGCCTCCAGAGAAGCCAACTGGATGCTCCACCTAGGAGCAATCCGACAGATGATACCGTGGTGTTTTGCCTATGACAAAGTGAACTATGCCCGGTTCCTAACATACTACTATGCCTTGATGTCTCGACTGCCCATTGAACACCCAGAGGTCCATGAACACTTCATGCAAGGTGGCTTTTCGGTCCAGATCGGTAGCAAGAATCCCTTTGGACGGATCCCTGTGGACCAGACAATCGAAGAGACGATCAACAAAGACACCCAGACACCAGGGGGCACAAAAGGCTTCAGCCTGAAAGGCGGAGCTGTCGCCAGGTACTACCTGACATCGGAGTATCGCAGCAGGTACTTAAGGCAGCTCAGGACTATGGTAGTAGGCCAAAAGTATACTGACTTCAGCCACCCCGACCTACAGATGCCCAGGATTAGAAGAGATGAGGCCGATGTCCAATCTTTAGTTCAACTGATGGAGACCAGCTGGTTGAACCCCTTCAACGCAGAGCAAGAAGATCTTGTCAGTTTGTCAACTGCGACTATGGCACCACCAGAAGTGTCCAAGACCTTCTAGGGGCCTACAGAATGGAGAGGATGCATATCAAGCCTTCAAGGAAGAGCGCCTGGAGATCGATACGCCAACTATACAGTTTCATGACACGATGACGAAGACGCAACTGAGGACGTTCAGTAACATCAGAATGAAGCCACGCTCACAAGACCATGCCAAGGAGGTTATCTTAAAGGCTGACAGGAACCTATTTGGCCAGATGATCCTTGTTGCCGAGAACAGAAAGCTCAAAATGAGTGATGTCTTGGCTCATCCCCTGGGGCCTTTGCCTTGGGCACTTGCCAGCGGTGATGGGTCTCTCCGCAAGACCAACAAGCGTGCCCTCGCAAAGGAGTTAGAGAGGAATGTTTCTCCTGCAGAAGTGATACCCGAGCCCTCTGCTACCATAATTGATGGGATGAGCCAGGTCCACAAACTGAAGGGAAACGACCCAAAACTTTTTCACAGCTTGCAGGTACAGCACTGAGTCACGCTGTTCATGAAGGTGCTAAGAGCAGGCGCATTGATGTTGTGTTTGATATCTACAAGGCGACATCCATCAAGGATGCAGAACGAGCCAAAAGAAGTGCAGGCACAGGAATTCATTTCAAGAACATTCAACCTGGGCACAACATCCAGCAGTGGAGAAAGTTACTCGGTAGTTCCTCCAACAAGGCAAGTCTTATCAATTTCTTGGTAGAAGAATGGAAGGCACCACAGCACAGGGAGAAGCTCAAGGACAAGGAGCTGTATGTCACATGTGAGCAGCGCTGCTTCAAGATCACCAAAGAGCAGTGGGAAGAGGCTCCTGAGCTTAAGTCAACTCAAGAAGAAGCAGAAACACGCCTTCTTCTCCATGCACTTCATGCAGCAGAATCTGGGAACAAGTCTGTCATCATCACTGCAGAAGATACAGACGTCATGGTGTGGTGTCTTGGCATGTGCCACAAGATCCCATCCCATCTGTTCCAGAAGTGCGGGACGAAGAACCGGACAAGATTCCTGGATATCACCACACTGAGCCGCACACTGGGAGGCAGCGTGTGTGATTCATTGATTGGTATGCATGCCTTTACAGGCTGTGATACCGTCAGTGCATTCGCTGGCCGAGGGAAGATGACGACACTCAAGCAGGTGAAGATGGACAAGACATACCAGCATGCTTTTCACGAACTTGGACGCTCATGGGAAGTGTCTCCTGAACTCTTTGAGAAGCTACAGGAAATCACCTGCCACATGTACCTACCATTTACCCACACAACTAAGGTAAACAAGCTTCGGTATGAGCTGTTCTGTGCAAGACGTGGAGAGGTAGCGTCAAGTCAACTCCCTCCTTGTGAGGACTGCCTCTTCATGCATGCACTGTGTGCGAAACTACCAGGCTGCGATCTGGAGGAGAAGTCTCCAGAGCCAGCCATTTGTTGCGAACCCAACAGACTGCGGTTGGATGACAGATGAGGACGGTACGCTTGCCGTCAACTGGATGCGAGGCTCACCAGCACCAGATGCTGTTATGCAGCTACTGTCTTGCAAGTGTGTGCGGTCATGCGAACTCCCTAAGTGTACTTGCCTCAGCAATGGTCTAAAATGCACGGACATGTGCAGGTTACAGACATGTCAGAACAAGGGTATTGAAGAAGAGCCTGTGGCACAACAGTCAGATTCCGAGTCTGACGTAGATGATCATTTAGGAGTAGTAATTTGCCATAATAGTATGTACAAGCCCATGGCATGCTTAGTGTGTATTTACAGGACTTGTATTAAATGTGCCAATTACTATATGCATTTTGTTGACATTTAGGCATTCCTGTCCCCAAATTTGACATTTTAAAAAATTTCGGAATTTTCGGTAGGGTATGTCTATTCAAGAAGTGATAACGACCATTAAGCTACCAATGTGCAAGGGCTATCATATCAAAACATAAACTAGAGACATGTAGCAAGCTAAAAACACCTAAGAGAATTAGTCACCCCGGGTGGTACCGATATCCCAAAATTCGGGTCTTGGCTCATGGACTATATGTGTCCCCGCATTAAGCAGGCTAGCATGTTTCCTCGATAAACAAGGAATACTACTTCTCTATAAGGACCAGACAAGGCTTTTGAGTATACTGCCGTAACATGGATGTCCAGTACGACCACACATCTGTATAGACAGGATACAGTCGAACGATGAGCCCAAAAAGTTGAGGGGATAGACTAATCACTGCCTCCTTAGGATATGATGCCACTGTATCCTTTCGAATTCGAACACCTTCGAAACATTTCAGCACTGGTATTTTTCATATGGTCCTGACTCAAAGAGGGCCACACGTTGCCATGATATATGTTACTCCTGCGAGATGTAAAGAGACACACCTGATACTGTGCTAATGGTTCAGTCTTGGTTAATAATATATTTAATTATATAACTTTATTAAGAATTACTGATGTCACAGTAGAAATACATATCCTATTAGCCACGTTATCCTCAGTTATCCTGTTCCTATTTCCGTGTTAATACACGAGATCTCAATCGTATAATTAATGCACCATACGACAAATTCTCAAATCACTGATCCTAAACTAGTACAAAATATCAATTCTTACATTACAATCTCCCTGTAATCCATATTAACCACTACTATCATCAGAATTCCGCTATATTGCTTCCCACACGAACCATATAACCGGCACCACCCTATTAGTTTCGTTTATTCCTTTCTCACT
>CM064582.1:34482755-34510255 GCA_032716605.1 Paralithodes platypus
AGGAAACACGACTCCCGAGAGCTATCACAGGCCGAGGGGGTCTAACAATGGACATGGAGAGGTAGGAGGAGACGAAGGTATGGACAGAAGACCACAAATTGTTACAAACATTTTATGAATGGAGGATGCCTTTAGGCACATGGACCTTTTTGTTTTATCTGTGTTTTTCCTTCCTCCGTTCATTGTCTCTTAAAAAAAAAAAAAAAAAAAACCCCGCCGAGGCGACGTCAGGCAACGAAGGAGTCTGCAGGAACCGTATGGAGGCAGCAAAGGACCGCACATCGTGCGCAGAACCCCGACAAGCAGGGTTACTGGCACGAATGACCCGACAAATGTGGCGTCCTATCTGTACCTTCGAGAGCCTCCCACCAGTCCGAGGAGACACCCACACAGCAGTACCCGAAGTCGGAGCCACAGACTCAACATAGGAGTGCAAGGCCTGCACCGGGCACAACACATGGTCAGTATGCCCACGCTTTAAAGCCTGGATGGTGAAAGGCTTGAAAACGTGGGTCTCTCTCTCATTCTTGGCAACAAAATGAGGGGAGGGGGCTAACGTGACGACATTCAAGGACGGGGAGAATCGCATGCTTCCTGGGACCCGCGACATGGCAGCTAGTTCAGACACCCTATCCCCAGTGGCCAGAGCGACAAGGAAGAGTGTACGCTCCAGCAACTGAACCGGTGTAGTGTCCCATGTATATGTGTGTGAAGCCAGAAGGTCCAGAGCACGCCCCAGATCCCACTGAGGAGGGATCTGGCGCAGAGGCGGTCGCTCCCTGAAGGCAGCCTTCATGAAGGAATCCAGGTCCTTCGGTGGAACGACCAGCCCAGTGACGGACTCAAAGACCTCCCGGATGGCAGACAAGTGGTTACGTATAGTGTTGACTTGAAAGCGACGTGTACGGAAGAGGTGAAACAAGTAGTGTAGGACGAGGGAAGGAGAGCTAACAGTCTGGCGAGTGTCCTGTATCCACCTAGTAAAAGACCTCCAGTGGGACTCGTAAGTCCCCCAAGTCGAAGACGTCCATGAACGCTTCAGGAAGTCAGTCAGGTCCCGTCCGTGGACTGGGAGCCACCGTGCCTCACGAACATCCACGATGCGAAGGCCAACGAGGTCCGTAGGTCTCCAACCTGGCTCAAGTGGAAGTGTGAGAGAGGGAGAGGGACCGGACTCGGGCACCACCGCTTCAACTGGGAGTACCTGGGCCGGCCACAGAGGAGCTATGAGCCAGACTCTGCCGCGGTACAGCCGCAGCCTCGCGAGGACTTTGCACATCAACAGTGCGTCTGGTGGCGGAAATATGTATATCGACTGCCACCTGCTCCAGTCTTCCATGAAAGCGTCCGGACCCCCCTCCGGAGTACGAGTCCGGAGGGATAGGTACCGAGGCAACTTGCGCGTCTCCTTCGATGCGAACAAGTCGACCTCCGGAACACCCCAGGAAGCCGCGAGGTCGTCGAATACAGTCTGTTTCATTGCCCATTCTACAAGAACGCCCTGTCCTCTCGACAGGGCGTCCGCCCACAGGTTGGCAGTCCCGGGCAGGTAGGAGACGTGCAGGGAGATGTTGTGTCGGTTCGCGAGGAAGAACAACTTCTCGGAGATCCCCAACAGAGTCAAAGACCTGGAGGACCCCTGCTTTTGGATACAGTGGACAGCTGTCTGATTGTCCATCCGGAAGGCCACCGACTGGCCCCGAAGGGCCAGCGTGTGGTCCCGCAGGAAGAACAAGGGAACCAACAGTTCGAGGGCATTGATGTGTAGGTGTGTGTGTCCCACCCATCTGCCGTGATGTTGATGTCCCAGGTTGGATTGGTAACCCCACCCTACCTCGCTCGACGCATCCGTATCCACCCAGATCGTCGGCGGGGGGGGCGGTCCAGGGCACAGCCGCAGAGAGCGTGCCCCGAGCAACCCAGTGTCCTAAGTGTCTGTGAATGGTACGCGGGATCGGCATGAGCCGATCCATAGGGGCCAACGGAAACACCTTGTTGCCCATGAGTATGAGGTGGTGCAGCCTGAGCCTCCCTAAGGGAATGGTCAGAGCAGCCCAATTCAGTGAACCCACTAACGAGTCCCAGATCCTCCTCGTGAGGGAGACCGAGTGCAACACGGCGAAGACCTTCCTACGAAGTTTCACCGCGTTTGGCTGAATCTGGGTTACCGTAGCGTGGGACAGATCCCATTCGAGACCTACCCACGTCACGACACGCGACGTGGTCAGGCGTGACTTGGGAATATTGACTTTGAACCCTAACTGTGTGATGTGTCGAACTACTGTGAGGGTGTCGTGGACGCGCTGTTCTAGGGTGTCTGAAACTATCAACCAGTCGTCCAAGTAAAACAGGATCTGGAGGCCGCTCCTGAGGAGAGGATCCAGAGCCTGCTTCACCAGTTTCGAGAAGATCCGCGGCGCGATGTTGAGACCGAAGGGAAGTCTGTCGAACATGAACACACGATCGGAAGTCTGAACGGCTAAGAATCGCTGGAAACGAGGATGGATAGGAACGTGCCAATACGCATCCTTGAGGTCCAGCGACACTACCCACGACAGAGGTCGCAGGGCCAGTCGTACCTGGTGCACCGTCAGCATCCGAAACCGTGTGTTCACGATGTGCCCGTTGAGGGCCGACAGATCCACCACCGGTCACATCGCGTCGCAGTCCTTCTTCGGTACCAGAAAAACACGGGAGAGGAAAACCGGTTGACCGGCTTTCACCTCCTTGACGATTCCCTGCTCGTGCATGGATGTAATCACGTCGGCCACCTCCGAAGAGACAGGCCGGCTTCATTGACAAGAGCTGAGTGGGGGTCTGGACTTCCATCTCCAGGTTAGAACCCTCTGTGTAATCTTCCGCCCCCACGTCCCTCGCGGCCACCGAGGGGCGCAAGGGCGAAAACAACCTGTGGGAGCCCCCGAGATGAGGTGAGCGACCCTTTCTGCGAGGCGAGAAGGAGAACATGGAGGAGACCGACCAGGAGAACCTACACATTTTTTGACGTGGAGGGTCCCCCGGTACGGTCCCTGCGGTCATAAGAGCCACGTTGACCACCTCTACCCCCCTCCACCTCGCCGAAAAGGGCGGGTCACCCCATCCCCTGTCCGTCGTGCGTCTGACCCCGTCGAAGTGCGGCCGGAAGTGGAAGGCTGGCCAGCCCCTTCTCGGCGGGGATAAAAGGGAGCAGGAGCAGAAGTGCGAGGCGGAACCGACGCCCTGGCCGGCAACTTCCCTTTCCTGCGCCCTTTCTTGGCGGCAGCATTGGCGGCAGCACCCCGAAGGGGACCGGCAGAAGGACGGGACTGCGAAGACCCTGGTCGCGACACAGCGCGTCTTTGCGTGTCGTAAGCAGGGTCCGCTGACAGAGAAGCGTAGCGTTCCCAAGCATCCTGCGCAAAAAGCCCCGATGTATATAGCTCAGAGTACAACAAACCCTGACGAATATCCAAGGGGGCTTTCCGGCAGAACGAGGACCTTACCTTCTGGCGTTGTCGAGTTGCCTCGCACAAAACCGCCTTCAGCTCGGGAACCAAAGACACCGCGAGCTGAAGGTGGATCCGCCGAACGTGGTCCAAACCCTCGCGAAGATCGCCAGGTGCAGTCGCCTCGATAAGCCTCAGGTGGTGAACAGACGTCTGGAGGGAACCTAGAAGACAAGACAATAAGTTCGCCACCCTCTGCCGCAAGGTAAAATCCCTGTCGACAGAGGACTTATCTGGGTGGGAGAAGAACGGGTTAGCAATAGCACAAATTTCAAGTTTGGGCGCGCTGATCCAGGACCAGAACTTGCCATCCAATCCGCCGACAGATGCCAGAGGAGGCAAAAGCAGTGACGACTCTGGGGGAGGGACTGAAACAGATCTGTCGACGGAACGGTTGGCGAATTCTAAGGCCTCAGCAAACCAGGCCTCCAATGGGAGAGGATTATCGAGCACGACGGCTAAGCCAGGCTTACCGTCGTCGCACAAACCCGTCCCATAGGAGGACAGTCCCGTCAACACAGCCAGGGACTGAACATCCTGAAGGATGTCCTGGCGGCTGATGTCTGACCAGAGCTTAGTACGAGGAGCAGATGGGGGCTTGGGCTTCACCGAAAAGTACTGAAGGTCAGTCCTCGTCGGGTAATCCCGCACCTCCACGTCGGCCACCTGACCATCCACCCTGATCGCCCTGAACTGCATTTTATCATTAATTTGGACCGACCAGTCTGAAGGTAGGGCCCTCTCACCTGACGGGAAGTCGGTAGCACGCTCCGGGTGGGAGGCCTGCACCCCCTTCCAAACAGCCAAGGAGCCATAGAGGAGCGGCATAGTCCGCGATGGGACCTTGGCCTTCTTGATGGGGGGCAAGCGCGGACCCTGCCCTAGCAGACGGAGAACCCCCGCATGGGAGACAGCAGGGGCAACCACCTGAGCCAGGGCAGGAGCAGTACTAGCCGACGACCGGGCAGGCGGAGAAGCAGGGCGAGAAGGAATGTGGTCCACCGCAGAGGGGAGGGGGACCAAAGCAGGGGTAGGTTGGGTGAGGCGCTGAGGTTGTGTCACCGCCAAGAAGCGCGATAAGAGGGAATCTTGGATCGCCTCCAAGCGCGCGTCGAAGTGTGACACAACCCACCCCTGCATGGCCGAAAATCGATCCGAGAGAGGCGACCCCCCCGAAGATAGTTCGGCCCGCAGGGGCGAGCGTGAGCGAGAGCGAGACCCACGACACGAAACAGCAGCGTCGCAGCCCAAAGAAGGCGAGCGACGACGGCCGTGGCGCCCCTGAGGGTCTCGTCCCCGATCACCGAGGGTGGTTTGGCACAAACAGGGGCCCCCGTGGGGTACCCCAGGATTGGGCAAAAGGCTATGAAAGGATGGAGGTGAAAACAGGAAGGGCAAACAAAAACCAGTAAATGAAACTGGCGAGAAAAAGGGTGGCCTAGCCGTGAGCAGAGAATGTGTCAGGGGCGAAAAACCCTGTGGTGTGAAAGAGGGGCCTCCGTGGGGTACCCCTGGAGTATCACGAACCACCTGTCGCCCAGGCCCTTGAGACACAGTGAAGGACTCGAAAGAGGGGACTCGGGAATAACGCTAATAATGCGGCCGACACAAACTCTACAAACAGCACCGCCACCAACGAAATCTCAGATTGTGAACCAACTGTACACCTAGGCTATGAAAAAATGAAAACTCATAGGGGCATAGCAAATCCTGAATGAGAAACAAGCTAGGCTAAAATAAGCTAAAAGCTAAACTATGCCCAGACTAACAGGAAAAAAGAATATGAAAAGAGAAAGAAATGAAAAACACACACGAGGAACGCCAGGCGCCCCCGTACCTTCGGTAGCTATTTCCACCCGCGTCTCCATTAAACACACTGAGGAGCCCATTTACGTGTGCCCTAGATCACGTAACATCTGTCTAACAAAAAGAAGGCCAGAAAAGCCGAAACGAACCTAAAACAGGGTGAATTGAAGGAGCACAACTCAACAATGGCGACGCGTGAAAAAATGATGACAAGAGAGGGTCGCTCATGCGCACGTTCGACAGGGATCTGCGCATGACGGAATACGGGATGGGCCTTGAGCGGTAACTAAGGTAAACCCCTTTTTCTTCTCTTCTATGCTTTTTTCACCTTCGGTGGTAGTTTTGGTTAATGTACAACGTCTCCTAGAGCAAGATAAGGAGTAGACTCTAGACGTTTTCTTTTTAACCGCGGTTGGAATGACGACATAGCAGTCAAAATAGACAAGTCATCATTGCAATTAGGTTAATAGCCTTGACGTTGGATTTGCCAAGACTACTAACAAATATATATATATATATATATATATATATATATATATAATAAGAGTTTGTGGTGGGGGACATTTATGTTGGGTATAATAATAAATAATAATAAATAATAATAAATAAAAATAATAAAAATAATAATAATAATAATAATAAAAATAATAATAATAATAAATTATAATATAATAAAGCAAAAATATAAATGAAATACAAATATAAATACTTTTTTATGGGTGATCCCATACACAGGAATAACAGGTATAATATTAAATAATAATAATACAAATAATAAAATAGGCCTAAACACAAAAATAATAAAAATAATAAAATGGTGGTGGTGGTGGTGGAAATGGTGGTGGTGTTGGTGGAGATGGTGGTGGTGTTGACACAAATAGGGTTGGGTTCATTTTCTGACCTGACCCACGGTCAGAAAAGGGACCCTACCCTATTGGTGTCACACCACCACCATCTCCTCTCCACCAACACCACCACCATCTCCACCACCACCACCACCACCATCTCCACCACCACCATCATCACCACCACCACCACCACCACCACCACCACCAAAAATGTTGACTGTACTTACTCACAATGCTGAGATTCCCTCGTGGCCACCAAGCCGTATATGTAGAGTGCTTTTGCCCATAAAAAACTTACCTCCCAAGCACTTTCCACCAATAAATTATCGAGCAAAAATGCAAGCACTTTCCACCACTAAATTATCGAGCAAAAATGCACAGGGCTGAGGGAGCATGGCGACATATGCTCGACCAGTAATGAAAGTGTTTTCACTATAAACACTTATACAAGTAAAATACACTACTTCAAGTGATAAATAGCAATATAATTGACTCAATATGGTATGAAAGTGATCCACAAACAAGCGAAACCATGGCCCCTCGTGGAGCCCACCTTGGTCACGTACACCAGACTAGCAAAACACTTCACTAACATGGTTTTTATACCCTAAATAAGAATAACACAATAATCCATCGATAACCCAACGATATAGCACTTCGTTTGGGTTATATTAGGGCGGTAATACCAGCCAGGGTGGGCAAAATGGAGGCCCCTTGGTTTAAAGGGCCGCACACACCCACCTACTAGGCTGGCTGATGGGAAGAAACTGACTCTCTCTACCACCGCGGGGCCCTCACAGGGACGCTAGGGGGTTGCTAGATGTTTCCACTTGTACATCTAACTTATCGGACTTACCAGCCAAAAAACCGGCTCAATTGCGTCATAAACTTATTTTCTAGCAATATAATAAGTCCATATGATGCGATCGCGTCATATGTGTTTTTGGTTCACTCTGCCATATGACGCGATCGAGTCATATATGTCTGGGAGAGTTAACAGCTAGGCCTAATTTCTCGATATTTAGGCTAGGCCTAGGCCTAATGGAAAAATGTGAAACTAGGCCTAGGCCTAGCCTATGTCTGCATCATAGGCTACTAAGACCAAGTTTATATATATTTCACTATAAATATTCAGACTAGGCTTAGGCTAATAGAGAATTCGGAATTTTTGTATTTTAACCTCTGAAGTGCGCATGGGGGTAATTGGAAACGTCCCCCTGTGCTGACGTATTTGAGGTGTTTCCGTCACTAAAATATTCATTGTGCCATTAATAGCATTAATACTTATCCATATGCGCCTATTATGGGTTGATTATAAAGGTATTAACCTGAAACAACAATAAAACGAGTGAAAACAGCGTTTGGATGGTCAAAATCGGAGATATAGCCCGCGAGTTGTATAATGTATGGGTGAGGCAATCTGCTTTCCCGCCAATTTCCCCCAATGCCACTGAGACACAGTCGATCGATACTCTCTCTCTCTCTCTTGCACTCGCTTGCTATCAGTGATGACCACACCCTCCAATCGGATTTCTAATGTTAGCACGAAAATATACCTCAGAATAAGGGAATAACAGGGAAAATAGGTGATAACTGAAGGAGAGGAGGAAAGTGGGGAAGGAGGGGAGGTAGAGGACTGAGATTTTGCATGGCCCAGGGGCCAAAAAAAAAAAAAAAAAAAAAAAAAAAAAAATATAAAAAATATTTTTTTTTCGATGTCAAAAGTTGATTTTTGTTTTCTCTGACTCTTAAGAGTCTCCCCGCAGTGCGCCGGGGGAACTCTTAAGAGTCTCCCCGCAGCTCCCGGGTTAATACCACAAATTTTCCGAGTCTTTTTTATAAACAAAATTGTTCATTTGCATCAATATATAGTGTTTGTAATTAATTAGAAATCTCGGGAAAACCTATTTTCCCCATTAGGCCTATCGATCCATGTTGAGACACCGGCAATAGTGACGTTAACTGACTCTAAAGCAACAATGACCAAGTGGTCATCAACAATAAGGTGGGCTCTGAAAGGCTCACAAATGAACTGAATTCTACAGGTGTGCTAGATCTCACCTGGCAAGATTATTTATTCTAAAACTACTTGTGTGGGCAACCAGCAAGATGCATGAAGGCTGATACAACAATCGTTGGGAGCTGAGATAGAGTGAGATCTATTCGAGTTATGAACCTGACAGAATGTTAAGTGAATGAGGCTAGAAGTTATACAAGGGAACAAGGTTACGTGTAAATATGTGTGTATGTCATATGCTGTGGGTCTTACATAGGCGCGCCCCCTCTGACGGGCTATGGGAGACAAATAACCTGGGAATGTGCAGATATAAGGATCCCCTGATAGTTATGTCTAATGTGTCCCGACAAGTGGGCAGATTAACGTCAATTTACGTAGAGAGAGGTAAGTCCTCTCGCAAGACGTTATTTAGTGAGAACCCCTGAAGATAACTTCAACCACTACCCTGAGACAACTCTATACACATAAACCGTAATACTCACAGATACTCACAGATACTCACAGAAGATACCCGGGTAGGAGGCTGTTCAGCCTATGAGACCCGGCTCATAATTTATTTCATTACTTGGTGTGTGGCTTGGGTGGACGTGTCTTAATTTCTTAATTTTGGCTTTAAAATCATTGAACTTTAGCTCTTGGTCACCCCAAACTATATCTAATGCATTTTCAAATTTTAACACACTGTTCACACTTATCACTTCTTCAGGAAGGTTATTCCAGTTTTCCACCAGTCTATTACTAAAAAAGTTCTTCCTGATGTTGAGTCTTGACCTCCTCTTAAACAATTTCTTGCTGTGTCCTCTGGTGCGATCCTCCTCCTGCAGCGTGAAGAGTCCCCTACTCGCCTCCTCCTCATACACCCCTTGTAAGATTTTGTAAGTTTCTATCATTTCCCCTCTGGCTCTTCTATATGCCAACGTTGGTAAATTTAGCTTCCGAAGTCTCTCTTCATATGTTAAGTCCTTTAAAGATGGTACCAACTTAGTCGCTCTCCTTTGCACTTTTTCAATAGACGTGATATCCTTAATTTTGTAGGGACTCCAGACAGGACTTGCATACTCCAGAATTGGTCTGACCAGGGCCGCAAACAATGGTTTAAAAATGGTTTCATCCAGACTAACAATAGTACGACGAATAAGCCCCACAATCCTATTAGCACAGTTTATTTTTTCTGCCATATGATTTTCAAAGGAAAGGTCATGATCAATTATAATTTCGAGATCCTTTTCTGCCGAGGTAAGCTTCATACTCCCATCCATACAATAATCTCCATCAGGCACCTCAGATTTTCCAATCTCCATTGTTACATTTGTCAGGATGGAACTTAACCTTAATTAGCGGCGAGCAACATAAGTCTGGACTATGTGGCGGCGCTCGACATAACTCGAGTGGCAATTTCAGCACGTAATGTGGCTGAGAGAGAGAGACAAGTGGTGGCAGGAGACTAGCGGCGCTATGACTGCTCCAGACCACCGCGGCGAACCTACTGACACAAATCTCAGCTCCCTCCTCCCTCTCTCACTCGCTACATACTCAATTATGTACCGAAAACGAATTACCTGCTTTTTGCACTCGCGTTGCACGGTTATTGCAAGAAAACTATCCATCATACAAGGATCGTTATGGTGTCATTCGAAAGCTCTGTTTATGCCCTTTCAGGGATAGGTACTTGTTTTACGTTCTGGGTCTTATTTAGGCATGAAAATGATCACGTAAACAGCCCTATTTTGGCTAAAAACACCCCGCTGGGCGGTACACATAAATAAACCGCATAGGCCGCTCGTAAGGTGTTAAGGAGCCATTTGTCTGACCATCCCTTCAGCGCAGTAATGTCCTCCTGCAATCTTCTACAGTCCATAATGTTCTCGACCTTCCTAAATATTTTTGTGTCGTCGGCGTAGAGAAATATGTCGCTATTATTTTCTGTAACCCCGGGCATATCGTTTATAAACATGACGAACAACAGAGGTCCAAGTACGGAGCCTTGCGGAACCCCACTTATGACATTTCTCCAACCCGACGTTTCACCATTAACTATAACTCTCTGCTGCCGTCCACGCAAAAACGATTTGATCCACCCTAAATATTTTGGCCCCAAATTGTACATCCTTATTTTTTCTATAATTCTTCGGTGTGGTACCTTATCGAACGCCTTCATAAAATCGCAGTATGCAACATCCACAGCAAGTCCCTCGTCTAATGCCTCTGTCCACCTGCTGATCACTTTGAGCATCTGTAGAGTTGTTGACCTTCCTGATATAAAACCAAACTGGTTTGGGCTGAACAAATTATTAACTTTCATATGGTGCATTACATTATCTTTAATAATAGATTCCATGATTTTGCCAATTATGCAAGTTAAACTCACCGGTCTGTAATTGCTTGGGTCACTACGATCTCCTTTTTTTTAAATTGCCGTGATGTTTGCCTTCTTCCATTCCTCTGGTAACTGCTGCTTACTGAAGGATAGATCAAAAACAATTCTGAGTGGTGTCCCTAATTGATCTGCCAATTCTTTTATAATTCTGCAGTTAATACCATCCGGCCCTGGAGATTTATTCCTTTTTAGGTCTGCGATTTTCTTTTTTATCTCTTCCTCACTCCATGCGATATCATCCAGCCTGGGTACCTGCTTTACCTCCACTTCCGGTACATCCCCTGGAGGCTCTTCTGTAAAAACTTTACAATAAAAATCAGATAATACTTCGGCCTTTTCTCGATCTCCTGTGTTTTTTTCCAATTTCTGCTCATCCAAGTAAAGTTCCGGAATACAACATGCACTCTTGGTTTTTGATTGCACCGCTTTCCAGAATAATTTGGGGTTTTCTTTAACATTTCTAGCTATAATTTTATCCTGATTGACACTCTCCTTTCTGGTGGCTCCTCTTACTTGGTTATTTACTCTTCGATATTCCATGTGCACTTTGTCATATTCTCCATTGTAATTCTCAACTCCCGAAGTTTTTATGAGTTTCATTCGTTCCCAGAGTCTTCTTTTTTTCTTAATTTTTGACCGTAGCTACCTGTTCATTGAGACTTTTTCATTAGCTCTACGTTCTTGTCCCGCTATAAACTTTCTTTTGGGTATACTTTTCTCGATAGCCTCCAAAAGTTTCGATTTGAATTCATCCCACACAGCCTCTACATCCTGCGAATTTAGATACATCTCCCAGTCAATGGTCATCATATCCCTTAGTTTCCCCCAATCAGCTCACTCCATCATGTACACCGTCTTCTCGTGTTTTTGTTGCTGCGGTTTCAAATCACAATAGAAGTTTTTATGAGTTTCATTCGTTCCCAGAGTCTTCTTTTTTTCTTAATTTTTGACCGTAGCTACCTGTTCATTGAGACTTTTTCATTAGCTCTACGTTCTTGTCCCGCTATAAACTTTCTTTTGGGTATACTTTTCTCGATAGCCTCCAAAAGATTCGATTTGAATTCATCCCACACAGCCTCTACATCCTGCGAATTTAGATCTCCCATCAATGTCATCATATCCCTTAGTTTCCCCCAATCAGCTCACTCCATCATGTACACCGTCTTCTCGTGTTTTTGTTGCTGCGGTTTCAAATCACAATAGAAGCTAATACAACAATGGTAACTTTTTCCTATAGGACTATCAATCTCCACTCCTTCAACTAAATATTCCTCGTTACACAAAACCAAATCCAATAAATTACCAGCAGCCCCATCCCTAAATCTGGTTATACCTTGCACCAACTGAAAGAGGTAACTATCTCTAGCTATTTCAATAAAATCATGACAAAATTGATCCCCACCAGTCCAGAATTTCCAGTCTATGCCAGGCATGTTGAAATCTCCACATATTAATTTATATTTGACCTTAAGATCATATATTTCATTCATCAGGTTTAATAAGTTCTGATTGTTTTCATCATTACTGTTAGGGCTTCTATAAATTGATGCAACAAACAACTCCTCTGGCTGCTCCCCAATCTTAATACATAAATATTCACAGTAATCTCTCTTAAGACTAATAATACTAAACGGTAAACCCTTTTTCACATACATTAACAGCCCTCGCCCCTCATCATCTCTCCCTAAATTGTTTCCTATAACTTCATAGCCATCTATTTTATATTCAACAAGTTCTCTTTCATACCGGAAATTTTTAGGTTTAACTTCTTGAAGAATCATGACAGTTGGTCGTTGTTTCAGAGATTTAATCCTTACACTCAATTCCCGTACTTTATCCTGACTGAATATATCAACATTACTAAATAAAAAACAAAGCTTATTGGAGTTGTTGGCCAATGAGGTTATATTGCGAGTGGTCTTTGGCTTATTTACGCACTCATCCCTTGAGCCCCTCCCTCTTCCATCAGGTTCCCGTTGTCCTTGTCCTCTCCTACTGCTGGTTGTTCGTCCTCGGTCATCCCCACCACCGTTGCGCCGCTCCTCGATGCCACCGCACCCGCTGTCTTGTCTGGCGTCCTCCTCTTGATGCGCACTATTTCCATTTCCCAGGCCTGTCCTCTCACTACATGAAAAAAAGCCTCCGTTCCCTTGACCTCCATGTTTTTCTTCTTGGCTTCATTCCTGAGATACTTGTCTCGAAGTCGTTCCTCTTTGCTCATGTCGTGGGACAGTCCAATATTTGTTAATACCTGGTTTGTGCAGTCCCTCAGTTTGTAATAAGGCACTTAAAGGAGAGCTGGAGTGAAGAGGTGCCGTAGATCGAGGGAGAATCCAGTGGTCCAGGAGGGCGGCTGGGGCGTGGTACTTCCGGATGTTGGTCCGGGATTAGGCTGCACTCCTACGTCCTTACAGCTCCTTGCTCCTCTGTGCCTACCACGGGAGACACCCGGGTTACTCTTGCACTCCGCGTGAGCAGGGACTTACTAAGAGTATGCCGGAGTTCTGCTACAGGGTTTGGTGGGGGGGTTATGGCGACTAGCATAATGGTCTGTATAGAATTGCAAGCAGTCTATCCAGTGACACTATGGTTAGTCTAAGGTTCGGGACAATTAAATTACTCCCTTACAATCTCCTCTGGAACCACAGGACTAATACAGTAAATAGAGGCCAGTGAAGGTGGGGCCCAAAGTGTGTTGCACAATCTAGTCCTCTTCCTGAAGGGGGGAACCCGACCTGGTTGTCTCTAAGTACTGTACTATCCTTATAATCCCTTGAAAGGAACAAGAGAGGAATCCTTATTTACTTGGTCTAGGCACAGCATCGAAGGCCAGGAAGGTGGGGCCCAAAGTGGGTTGCACAAGCTAGTCCTCTTCCTGAAGGGGGGAACCCGACCTGGTCGTCTCCGATCACTGCACACAGCTTCAAGTGTGAACACCAGCTATTCTGGCTGCTTTTCCTCTGGAACCACAGGACTAATACAGTAAATAGAGGCCAGTGAAGGTGGGGCCCAAAGTGGGTTGCACAATCTAGTCCTCTTCCTGAAGGGGGGAACCCGACCTGGTCATCTCTAAGTACTGCACTATCCTTATAATCCCTTGAAAGAACAAGACAGGAATCCTTATTTACTTGGTCTAGGCACAGCATCGAAGGCCAGGAAGGTGGGGCCCAAAGTGGGTTGCACAAGCTAGTCCTCTTCCTGAAGGGGGGAACCCGACCTGGTCGTCTCCGATCACTGCACACAGCTTCAAGTGTGAACACCAGCTATTCTGGCTGCTTTTACCCAGATAAAAAGATACCAAAGGCAAGCTTAGTTGCTGATGTCCAGACTGGCTGAGTACTTGTGAATATTCTTGCCCAGACTTAAGGCGCCCGGCTTGAGAGGATCAAAGGCGCTGGGGTGGTGTCCGCGCGTGGTGGTTAGGTCCTTGTAGTCCTGGGAGTGGTGCGCCTGGACTTATGGCTGGCCCTTGTAGATGTAGCCGGAGGAAGATTCCTCAGGGCAGATCTGTACACATTATGGGTTGATGGCTTCCTGGTGGGAGAGGAAGCGGATGAGTTTCTTACAATGGATGATGACTTATTCTGGGGGTTAAGATTTATTGTTGGCTGGAAGGATAGGCAAGTTTTGGTTTATGAGTGACTTTAACCCGGGACAATGGTTTAGATTGAATGGATGCAAGAGCTTTAGGTTCCTTTATAGGGGATATGAAAGGCAATCTGGGGAAGAGAGGTTTTGGTTCTGAAAGAGCTTTAGGGTTCTTTGATAGGGGATATGAAAGGTAATTTAGGTAACAACCTGGTACCACCTGTGGTTGTGTAGCTAGGTTGAGGAGTTACTGGGCTGGCTGATGGGGGTTTGTAATGGTTACCCCTGCGATGGTAATTTTCTTTGGCTCTGGTGGTTAAAGAAAATGACTTTCCGTGGGTGACTGGTGTGGTCCACTCGGGACGGACGTGTCCCACTCGTTCCACCGTTATCTTGGCGATACGGGCAGGGGCAGGGTTGTCGTGGGTCTGGATGGCAGGGGGAAGGCTGTCCGAAGGCTTAGTTGGCTCTGTCGCATGGCTGTGACAAGCTGGAGATGCGGTAACACCGTTCCTAGACCGCATCTCAATAAGATCGGTGTAATGCCCTCGAAAATATCCCGCAAACCCAATAATGTACTACCCGAGTTGACGTCAGGTATAGTGTAAAATAGTCGTGGATGGGAAGTCCAATAAACTCATCACGTGAATCACCACGAGACTATCACCTGGTTCTTACAAATCGGACTAAGGTTACTATACTTTTGTACGTCCGTGGTAGTACAGTGGGTTAGCGCGCGGGCCTGGTGGTGATGGCCATGGTCACTAACCAGGGTTCGAACCCCACCCAAGGCATCTCCAAACCTGTGGGTTTTTAGGAGGGTTAAACTCCCTTCAGAGGTTCGAGCCCCGCGCAAGGCACCAGGAAAAGGTTGACCCTAAGTGGGCCTGGGAAGTTTTCAGGAGACCATGAATTCCCTTCACACCCAGCATAACATTGGCGGCAGCGGTGGTTATTGATTCGGATAAAATGTTGCATTACATTGCAAGTTTGGAACAGCCAGAACACGATAACATCATGGCGCACCGTTCTCACATTCCCATCCCACATTATGATGGAGAAACTTACGAGATCGAAACCTTCATGGACATAGTGAAACCCGTACTTGACCTAGTTTATACCACGGACGCAGAAAGGATAGCCATGACATTAACGCACCTGGGAAAAGCCGTATCCCTGGTTGCCTACCAAGTGCACCCTGCTCTCACATGGGATGAATTTCGCCCAATAGTGATAGAAGCCATTAAGCCTTCGTTGGGCGTTTTCGTGGCCCACACCCGTATCCAAGACACTAAATTCGAAGGCGATCTAGATGCCACAGTGAATATGATCGCCCAACATATAAAAGTTGCTTTCCCCACATTGACCAGAATCCAACAAGAGCAACAGATTCTGGCAACCTTGTATCAATATTGCCCTCAGCAGTAAATGATCATTTCCGTGTGCACGATTTCGTCGGATATCAAAAAGATCTCATCACGAAAATCCGACGTATTTTGGCCGTGCACACAGAAGCACCCACCCAAATCGCTGTTATAAAGAGGTTTCCCACGCACCCGCAGCACCCCGACCACCAAAACTCCAAGAATGCCTACCCATCCTCATCCTTCCACAACAGACCCACCTACCCTTCCAGCAAGCCCCAACCCAGTAGGCCCCGGTTCCAACCTACCCTGCCACGCAGAATCTTCAACCGGAACAAAACCTACAACACCTACCAAAGTAAAAACCCTACATTAGTAATTATCAACCCCTATGATTTCCCTGCCTGTAGTGCTCAGTGTGCTCTCCATCAAATTCGTGACTCTGCCAAACCTCGCCCCCTTACTCCTCGCATTTCTGTAAATGAAGAGGAGTTGGGACAAGAGGAAGAAATGGAGGAAAAGCACACCGGAGAAATAGCCCCTATCATGACCTCAGATGATACCGAAGAAACCCTGGAGGAGGTAGATACCGACTCCCAGGATTTTTAAAGTACCCCCCGCCCAAGATGGCCTCGGCGGGGGACGCCATAACTGACCGCACTGCCCCCATTTATTACATGGCCAAAATCAAGGACATTCCTGTCCGCTTGTTAATCGACACGGGAGCTGCCAAGTCATGTTTGTTCAAGTCTTATTATGATCAACACCACCGACTATTTGGCCCCTTGTTAACCACCAAAGCAGAACTAATCTCAGCTGCTGATACCTACTTAAATCTCCTAGGAGACACTTTGCCCCTGTCAGTAACTACTCCTGCCCCCCATGCTCGTTGTTATCACACGTTCACAGTATTTTCCTCCCACTGTAAACATTACGATGGTTTCCTTGGACTTGACCTCCTTCAAAAACTCCAGGCCCAGGTTGACTGCGGCCAGAGGCTGATCTCATTAAAAAAAAAAATCCAACCCAAAGCCTCTGACAAACCATTCATGCAGAAACCTATTCACAAAAAGAAAAAACACCTTCCCCCTCAACAAACTCTGAGTCAGGGTTACCAAGTTGCAGCTAGCACTAAGGTAACTTCTAACTCCTCCCCTTGCCCCGAGTTCTCTCAAAATATCACTCAATTCGTTGAAAAAATGCCTCAACAAACGAAAGAAGACAAGTCCAAGCAACTCCCTCTCAGTAATCCCCTCAATTCTCGTAACTCTGTCCAGGATACATCCTCCCATGTTTCCAGGACAGACTCTGATGTATGTAACCACAATTCTATCAAATATTTATGTACACGTGTTTCCAGGGAAAATGCCGACCTATGTACCCAACAATGTTTTCCCCATGCCCCCAGAAATGTTCAGCTATTCCACAACCAACAAAATTCCCCTTGTGACAGTTTTCCGTCAGTAGCTCCCTTCCACCCCCACACAATTCACACCCCTAGAAAACTTCACAACCCCACACTTGACTCGCCCTCTCATGACAAACAAACTCACCAGTCCCAGATAACCTCTAACCAGACCGTGACTGCCACCAAGAAAATTCCCCAAATTCGTCCTGTTAACAACCCCAAATCAATACATCAGTCCTCCACCAATAACCCATCTTCTATACCTCACTCTTCCCCCACCAACCCTCCACAGTCCCTCCAACAAATTCTGTTTTCTAAATCCCTCCCACCTCGCCCCGCTGATCCTCCCACACGCGCCGTTAATCCCCCCCTCACGCGTGACCCCCACCAAAGTGACCTTTCCCCCCTTATGCGTACCGAGCATCTGCTCGCCAGTCGATCCCCCACCATCATTAGCCCAGCTCTAGTTCAAGATAAATGCCAAATTCCCTCCCGCCATCAAAAATGGGTTAACCTTCGACCCATACCCCAAACTCACATGATATTTTCCCCCACTACCACGTCCACCAACCCCAATCGTTGCCTCTTACAGCCCGCCATCATTTTCGCTCGCATCAACCACATTCTCGTGGCAAATATCTCTGAGGAATCCCTGACATTACCAAAAGGCCTCATTATAGGAGACCTCGAAACTTTTGATGACCTCCCCATAGATTTTAATGACACCCCTACCAGCCTCCAATTGCCCCCTCTCCCGGACACATTATCCGACCACCAAAAACACAGCATGTACAACCTATTGCTAGAGTTCAGTGACGTGTTTGCCCAACAACCCCCTGAAATCGGACAGACCGATGTAGAACAACACATCATTAACACCACAGGCCCCCCCATAAGACAATCATCCCGTAGAAAAAATCCCATACAACGCCAGGAAGAGGAACGCCAAGTCCAAGAGATGTTAGAGGCCGGTATTGCCATCCCGTCCATTAGTCCCTGGTCTTCCCCTGTTGTCCTAGTAAAAAAGAAAGGTGGGTCAACCCATTTTTGCGTCGATTACAGGAGATTGAATGATGTAACCATTAACCCGGCAAGCGCGATAGGCCTCACGGAAGGCTTCCTATAGGGAACGCGATAGGCCTCACGGAAGCAAGACCATAAAAAAAGCCTTCCAAAAAAAAAAGGGCCTATCAAAACAAAGGATTTTGTCTCTAGGTGAGATAATTCCCCTCTAGTACTCATCCATGTGTTTCTCACCCCTCCCCCTCCCCTCCTTCCCCACCTTATTCCCCCCTCCCCCCCCTCCTCAATTATCACCTATTTTTCCTCTTATTATCATCATTTATCGGTTATTTTTCTCTCCCGCGATAATGTAGCACAAGTGGGTTGCATAAAAGATCGTTATGCAACACCCAGACACCGGCACACACCGCCCCGCTCGTCTCAGTTGACTCCCAGACAGCGAGAGGGGAGGGCTGCCTGTGGCTCTCTCTCGCCTGAGATTATGACCGGGTGGCCAATATCTTCGTTTTTCACCACCCAAATGCTTTTCCCACTTATTTTAGCACTCTTGAAGGTTCATATATACATCATATATGTAAAATAAAAGCATACCGAAAACAAATAATGCTTTATATTGTAAATATAACGAATTCTGTCAGAATCCAGGGCTAGAAATGCACAAATAACTACCCTAGCACCTAGGTCTATATCGCGCTTGTCAGGTTAAGGACGCTACGCCATTACCCAGGATAGACGATTCCCTTGACTCCCTATACGGATCCAGATGGTTCACTACCCTCGACTTGCAAGCAGGGTATTGGCAAGTGCCTATCAAGGCAGAGGACCAAGAAAAAACAGCATTTTCCACTAGTGGTGGCCACCACTACAAATTTAACGTCCTACCTTTTGGCCTCTGTAACGGACCCGCCACTTTCTCCCGTTTGATGGAAGTGGTATTACATGGCCTAACCTGGGAAACCTGCCTAGCCTATCTAGACGATATTATTGTGTACTCACCAACCTGGGAAGAACACCTCCTCAGGTTGAGACAAGTCCTTCAAAGAATCCGAGCTGCCGGGTTGAAATTAAAAGTGCGAGATTGCCCGAAATAAGGTAGATTTCCTCGGCCACGAAATATCTGAACATGGAGTTGCACCAGACCCAAAGAAACTTCAAGCCATACAAAACCAACCCCCACCCACCACCGTTAAAGGAGTACGTTCTTTTCTAGGTTTAGCCACATACTACAGATGTTTCGTCCCCCACTTTGCCACCATAGCCAGACCCCTCCACCAACTCACCCACAAAGACACCCCATTCACCTGGACACCTGAAAGAGACCTCGCTTTTAACACTTTGAAACAAGAGCTAATCCAAGCCCCTATTGTCGCTTTCCCTGATTACCATAAACCTTTCCGTCTTTATACCGACGTATCTCTCTACGCCATTGGTGCAGTTTTAGCTCAAGTCAGAGACGGAGAGGAACATGTGATAGCGTATGCCAGCTCCACCCTCAACCAAGCACAACAGAATTATGCAGCCACCAAGAGAGAGTGCTTAGGGATCATTTGGGCACTCAGCCACTTCCGGTCATTTGTGTTGGGCGCAAAACTCTATATAATAACCGACCATCAATCTTTGCAATGGTTACGTAAGTGCGAAACCAACTCAGCCATTTTGGTACGTTGGAGGGAGACACTAGAGGACTACGATTTTACAATACAGTATCGTTCAGGCAAACTTCACACCAATGCAGACGCCCTGTCACGTTTGCCAGTACCAAAAGACCCCCCCACCAACCTAGCCGCCTTACAAAACACTGAGCTTTTATCTACCCCCATCCACCAACATAATTCCCCTCAGCCCCCTCACTAATTCAATCTTGGGAAACAAGAATCAGACCACCCTGGATACCGTTAAATGTCTTCAGGAAACTGACTCGCTGGGGAGATCAACTTGCCACAGACTCCTGTCACATAGTCTTAGACCCCACCATTGCCCACGACTACATGATTGCCATCCACGAGGGAAACAGCATACACCTTGGACAAGAGAAGATGTTAAAAATCTTCGCAGATCAATACTGGACCCCCAACCCCTCCAAAATTGCACAACGAGTGACAGAATCCTGCAAACCTTGTTTATTGGGGAAGGATAGATCACGCACCCCAGGCCCAGCTGGTACTATTTCTGCCAACAAACCGTTCCAAGTCCTATCCCTCGACATCATGGCCCCGTTTCCTTCTTACGCTGGCAACCGCTATATCGTCACATTTGTTGACGTATATTCAAATTTTGTATTAGCCTGCCCAGTTAAAGACCACACAGCCACCACAGTCGCCACACTGCTTGCCACAGAAGTGTTCCCTATATTTGGCCTTCCCCTTGCTCTTCTATCCGACAATGCCCCCGAGTTTAGTGGACACGTTTGGCACCAGTTCACCCAACAATGCGGTATTAAGATCAAACACTCATCCCCGTAGTGGCCTCAAGGAAATGCTATATGCGAACGCAGCCATCGCACCATCAACAACCAGTTACGTACAAAAATGATTGCTCTTAACACCTCAGACTGGCCATCACAACTTAAGATGATACAATGGGGCATGAACACCTGTCCCCGAGAAGACGGTATTTCCCCTCATGAACGTGTTTACGGCGTACCTCCCCTGCTACTGCCGTTCCACCATCACGCTCACCTCCCCTCCAACACCTCCACAATTGACCCATTGTAACATCTGCAAAATACCCTCCATACCGCCCAAACCTGTCAAGACACCAAAATTGATAGCCCCGATGATAAAAACCCTTTCGCCATCCATGATACCGTAATGGTAGCCAACCTCCCTGTCACCAACAAATTAGGCCCTCGCTATATCGGGCCCTACACCATCATACAAGTCCCAAATGCCTATCAAGTCACCATCGATTATCACGGCGTGACTCGCACGTTCCGAACTAGATTCGTCCGAGCGTTTAAACCTCTAAAACCACAAGACATTACCCCACCCCACACGTCCGACCCTGAATTAAACACCCCTACTAACCCTTCCACTCAGGCTATGAATATTCCCATACAAACCCCTAAGGGCCTTAGCCCTCCAGCACCGAACCGACAAATCATTCCTCAACATACCCCACAAACTAACCTCCACAAACCCCTAGCCCCCACTATCACACCTTCCTCCACCATGACACCTTCCTTCACTTCTGATAGTCAAGTACCTCCCCAACTTATCCAAGTACGAAAACCTCCACCCACAACCCCGACCACAACGGAAACCCTCCCGTCTAGCCCTGACATACCTCCACCAGGCACCACAGTGAGAAAACCACCACCCCCACCCACAACCAAGTACACATCCCACCGCTGCCACCAATGAAATGCTGGGTGTGAAGGGAATTCATGTCTCCTGAAAACTCCCCAGGCCCACTTAGGGTCAACCTTTTCCTGGTGCCTGGCGCGGGGCTCGAACCTCTGAAGGGAGTTTAACCCTCCTAAAAACCCACAGGTTTTGAGATGCCTTGGTTGGGGTTCGAACCCTGGTTAGTGACCATGGCCATCACCACCAGGCCCGCACGCTAACCCACTGTACTACCACGGACGTACAAAAGTATAGTAACCTTAGTCCAATTTGTAAGAACCAGGTGATAGTCTCGTGGTGATTCACGTGATGAGTTTATTGGACTTCCCATCCACGACTATTTTACACTATACCGGACGTCAACTCGGGTAGTACATTATTGGGTTTGCGGGATATTTTCGAGGGCATTACACTTTTGAGATGCCTTGGGTGGGGTTCGAACCCTGGTTAGTGACCATGGCCATCACCACCAGGCCCGCGCGCTAACCCACTGTACTACCATGGACGTACAAAAGTATAGTAACCTTAGTCTGATTTGTAAGAACCAGGTGATAGTCTCGTGGTGATTCACGTGATGAGTTTATTGGACTTCCCATCCACGACTATTTTACACTATACCTGACCTCAACTCGGGTAGTACATTATTGGGTTTGCGGGATATTTTCGAGGGCATTACACTTCACCCTTCTTTATTTAGGCTAGTCCCTAGCCTCTCTAAGGTCGTAAGGTATTGTAGCCGTATCACCTCAGCAATCTCAATATGGTTAGGGTCCGCGTGATGGGTGCTCTATGTAGCTACCAGATCACGTTCCGAGACTGCCACCAATGAAATGCTGGGTTTGAAGGGAATTCATGGTCTCCTGAAAACTCCCCAGGCCCATTTAGGGTCAACCTTTTCCTGGTGCCTGGCGCGGGGCTCGAACCTCTGAAGGGAGTTTAACCCTCCTAAAAACCCACAGGTTTTGAGATGCCTTGGGTGGGGTTCGAACCCTGGTTAGTGACCATGGCCATCACCACCAGGCCCGCGCACTAACCCACTGTACTACCACGAACGTACAAAAGTATAGTAACCTTAGTCCGATTTGTAAGAACCAGGTGATAGTCTCGTGGTGATTCACGTGATGAGTTTATTGGACTTCCCATCCACGACTATTTTACACTATACCTGACGTCAACTCGGGTAGTACATTATTGGGTTTGCGGGATATTTTCGAGGACATTACATACTCTATTTTGCTTCGTGTCCTACACCTCTTACCCGCCAGACTCTACCTACATGATGATGAACATGAATACACATTAATTTAATACATCCATGCCCTGTCCCTAGGTTGAGCCAATGCCAACCAGTTCAGACAGCCATAAATCTATGTATGTTCTTCCATCCGAGAAGTAATATGTTCATCCCCTTAAAATACCTTGTCTTGCCAGACTAAGTTTCTGAAGACCAACCGCCCCCATAAATCTATGTATGTTCTTCCATCCGAGAAGTAGTATGTTAAAACCCCATGTCCTAATTGATAAGAAACTATGATTCCCACGGGTACACCAGTGTATATAGAACCATTGTTCCTGGAAGACCTAGCCAGCAATGACTGAAGATGTTAGCCACCATGCAGTAACTTTAATTCTTACCCCAACCAGAGATTGTATATACCACCCTCTGTTACCATGGTCTCGACGCATTTTCACCACGAAACAATACCGAAGTTAACCCTACGAACTGTCGTTTGCTTTGGTGTATATATCATAGAAAATGCAGTTCCCAGGAACAACTAGATCAGCAAGAAATAGTGTCAGATTAACAGTATCCATAACCATCGTATTGACGAGTAATAATACACCATGTTTTTCCCTACTTTGATCCACAGTCAAGCACACACCTACAGTTAACCTCCTCTTCCCCACAGCCCACAGTCCACATGATTCTATCCTTTCCAGACTCATATACCACCCCGTATTGCTCATCCCCCGGTAGCATTTGACTAACGTACTTTCCCTGTCATTAACTCCCAAACTCCAATATCAACTGTAGTCTAATGCCACCCCTACGCCCGGAGACCTTAGGGTCAAACTTCCACGTAGCCCGCTGAACCCTCTCCCTCTCATTAACCCCCCACGCTCCTCGACTCCTTTCCGACCTAGCCTCTCCACCATACCTCCTGAATATCCTTGATTTTTCCGTTGCTAACATTCTCCAACCTTTTATATATATACTCCTATCCAGCCTACCTTCCCTTAGTAGGACGGAACAACATTAGAACTTTACTAACCCTTTGCATGCCATCTATTCCCTCACAACCCATTCACAACCCTGTACCAAATGATCGTCAGTGCAAGGCTAGCCGCCTCGCCAGTGACTAACTTCTATTGCCATACTTCCAGATCAATGTGGCATAGTTAGCAACCCAGTCTCCACCACATCCAACCACCCATGCAATTAACAACCTAACCAAGTAAACCAGCTGATCAAGGCTTCTTCGGTTTTGGTATTACGAACACCCACATCTGTCTCATAAACTATAGGTTTGAATCCTGTAAGGAGATAAAGAAAACCTAATATTTAGTAGTGGCCCCGTAATCATTGACGAACATGCCTATTACATAAGGCATCCTCTTCAAACACTAATCCGCCGTAGTTTGAATCTACCGCGCAGAGCATTTAAAAAACTGAGGAACCTTCATCATGAGCGCACGCGACCTCACTCATGGCTTCAGTCATTATGAATTGGGTTCTCACTACGAAAAAACTTCGTAAAAAATAAAAACAAAAAGAAAATAAGAATAACTTATCCAATAAGCTTCCCATCATATCGTGGATGTACTTGTGTGGATCTTTGACCAGACGCTGATTCAGGCGTCATTCTTCCTTCACTGACATATCAAGTAAACCAAAATCCTTAATACATCAACGAATGGGAAGGGGATGGTCGGCAGGGCCCCAGTCGTCAATGATTACGGGGCCACTACTAAATATTAGGTTTTCTTTATCTCCTTACAGGAGTCAAACCTATAATTTATTAGTGGCCCCTCCATCATTGACGAACATGCCTGACTTCTAAGACTGGAGGGGGACATTCGTAATCATATCATAACTCTAGAAAAGCAGATAATCAAACAACCACATAGTATTCTTACTTCTGTCAAAAAGATATATTCGGGTGCATAAACTTTATACAGCCTAAATCTTCAAAAAGGGGTACAAGCAGGAGCGTGCTTCAAAGAAGCCTGCTTGAAAAAGGGTTAACTCTGAGACTCTGTACACAGATCTGCTAGTTAAGAAGGCACCCCACTTAAAGTAAGTGGTGAAAACTAAAAACTTATAAGTTTACATGTGCACATATAAACCCCATTAACTAGTGGATATATTCCTAAAAATATAACCAAACATAAATTAATTCTTGTACGTTCGTAGAAGTACTGAACTCGTGTACTTATGCAGAAGTAAATACTTCAAAAGTAAAAGTCGTAATTGCAACTACCGAGATTTCTTAAAAATCTATTGCTTCACAGCTAAAACTACTTACAACAAGAATTGTTGTAACACTACTATTGGCCTTTACTGCCTTTAGTACAATTTCCTGCAATGAATACTACAGAGAAATTTTATAATACAATGCCTACAAACAGTATCACAGCTCGTATGTTCCGAACACATACTCCGGAGGGGTCTAGGGTGTCCTATGTCACACTGACTGCACTCTCCCCCCCCCTTTTTTCTTGAAATTAAACAAAACGTGACTAAAAGGGCCACCTAGACCCTCTGCCGTAAAGCTATACATGGCAAGGAAGGTTTGTCCAGAGCTACTGAAAGGTATCGAGTCAAAAACTCCTGATTAGAGGCCCACAACTGTGTGGACTTAATAACTTCCACCGAAAGATTATTAAGGAAACGTAAAGAGGCTGCCCCCTTGCGTAAATCGTGGGTCTTACCCACAACGCCGGGATTCTTCTCTTTAAAGTCCTCGACCAAGAGAGAAGCCAGTGTACGCTCCATCAAGCGTTCACCTGGACTTGCGACCCATAAAGCACCCTGGTGATTTTTAGAGGTGCCACTCTTAAATATTTGGTTTGAGCTTGCACTGGGAAAAAAAGATGGTGCACCGTTCCCCTTTTTAACGCCGGCACCGTGAACTCTGAAAACACGTGTTCACTGTGCTCATTCTTGGCTATGAATCCTGGGGAAGGAGCAATGTGAATACACTCATGAAGCCTATCAAACCTGAGGCAATTAGGTGTGTTGCTCATCGCCGCCAGCTCAGATACTCTGTTCCCGGTAGCCAAAGCCATAAGGAATACTGCCCTTTTTGTAAAATCTGCAGTCTTTGGTACATACGGGAACGAAAATAACGACAATGCTTTGTCCAGAGACCAGGTAGGCATGAGCTGACGGGGAGGTGGGCGGAGTTTAAAACCTGCCCACATAAATCACTTTCAGATAAATGTTTCTGCATGAACAGATAAATTCTGAATGGAACAACCCGACCGGGAGTGACACTGGGTGCGGGCACCACGTGTACCAATGCTGGTACCACACTGCGCCGGCCACAGGGGCGCGATTAGCGAGACTACGCCTCGCTAATCCTGTAGTTTGTTGACTACGTGGCACATTAGCGACGCGTCTGGCGGCGGAAAATAGATAAATGGAACTCAACCTGTTCCCGTCCGTCATCAGAGCGTCTGGTCCGCCTGCCGGCGTTATCGTCTGGTGGGTGAGGTACAGTGGGAGTTTGTGAGTCTTCTCAGATGCAAACAAATCCACTTGTGGATGGTAATGCTCCGCAATCGCAAGAGCGCCCATTCTACTGTTGTGCTTTGTCTCTGAGACAGAGCGTCTGCCCAGACGTTTGCTACGCCTGGGAGATAAGATGCGTGAAGATGAATGTCCAGCCTGTTGGCTAGTATAAAAATCTTTGCTGACACGTTTAGCCACTTCCGAGATCTCATTGACCTTTGTGTCTGAATACAGTGAACCGCATTCAGATTGTCCATTCTGAAGGCCACCGACTTGCCCCATAAAGCAGAGCCGTGAGCTTGAAGGAAAGATAAGGGGACTAGAAAGTCTTTGACATTGATGTGGAAGATGTCTAAATGGGACCAAAACCTTTGACCCTGATGCCCGAGGTTTGACTAAAAGCCCCAACCTATCGTTCCTGACGCATCCATGTCCACCCATACCGACGGCGGAGGAGAGGTTCATGACATGACTGCGTGCAACATTTCTCTCGTCGCCCAAACCGCTAGTAAGTTGTGTAATAACGTTGGGATAGGCCAAACTATCCCCGCTGGTAATAGTGGGAAAAATTTGTTTCACTCCAAGATTAAACGTTAGACTTTCAACCGGCCCAACTTCACAGTTAGCTGAACCCAGTTGAGAGAACCGACTAGAGATTCCCAAAGTCTCTGTGTCGTAGTCAGACTGTGGAAAAACATAAACAGTTTTTTGCGAAATCCGTTGCGAGTGTCCACACTCTGACTCAGAGTGAGAGAAGCTGTGTCCTCGACCAGCCCTATCCCCTGAAATACTCGTGAGGGAACAAGGGTTTGACTTTTACTAAGTTGACCTTGAATCCTAGAGATTTGAGATGGTTTAACGTAACGTAGACATGCATGATGCGTAACTTTTCTGTTTCTGCCACCACCAGTTAGTCGCCCAGATACCACAAGACCCCGATCCCTTGTTCTAACAAGGGCATCAGGGCTTGCCGGGACCTTGCTTGAATGCTTGTGCCAAATTGAAAACAGTCTTCCAAACTGCTGGTGAAATCAAAGGAGTTAGAACTGGAGACAGAACTACTTGGCTTGCAATACGGTCAAGAAGGTTCTTCACTAAGAACATCCTCAGATCCTGCCTTGCTCGAACTGCCTCTAATAAGGCCGTCCGAATATCTCCTAAAGACTTGGATGGAAGTCTGGAGAAGCAACCGCCGGGAAAGTTCAATGGCTTTCCTGACTTCCGCGGCTTCTATTGCCTGAGAAGAGCGTAACAGAGACTTTGTTACTTTCTGGGAACCATATATTGCGAAAACAGTTTAAACGCTTTTCCTCTTAACCTAAACTCGCGGTCTAGGTAAGCTGGGGAAGGCGTGCTAAAGGGATCTTATAATTCGCACAAATTGATTATTTGGGGGGTGGCGGCCAAGAAGTCAAACAAAGCAGAGGGGACTCCGCCGGCACCCAAAAACCGGACGAGAGAACCAAGAATGGTGTTCTGGAGGGATTTGGTGGGAAGATAAAGTC
>CM064582.1:34512755-34637249 GCA_032716605.1 Paralithodes platypus
ATACAACTGTATAAACATTCTCATATATTTACATAACAATAACAATGCATGGAAACAATTGCGCATAGCTCGCGAACCAATAACGCTATATTATTTTTGTTTTCACCATTAGAAAGAGCATAATTTTCCGATGACGGTGATATAAACAGTTATATACGTATCCGAGCAAATAAACCAATGCCGAGGTGGGGAACAGCTCGGAACCCGGCTACCATTGGCGGAAAAGAGACGGGTGAAGCGTAAATATTCGAATTTTGGCTCTTCATTTCAAATATTCATAGCGCAAAAAGTATTTGTCCTAGGAACTTCTAGTTTGTTTTATACTCATCAGCATTATTTGCCGTATTCATACAGCTTAAATTTAAAACCATACACTTCGTAGCGACGAAATAAATCGAAAATGTTATAAACCATATCTATTTTTTTTTTCGGTCACTGCATGGAAACAATTACGCATAGCTCGCGAACCAATTACGCTATATTATTTTTGTTTTCACCATTGGAAAGAGCACAATTTTTCGATTCTGGTGATATATACAGTTATATACGTATCCGAGCAAATAACGCAACCACGAGGTGGGGAACAGCTCGGAACCCGGCTAGCATCGCCGGAACAGAGATGGGTGAAGCATAAATATTTGCATTTTGGCTCTTCATTTCAAATATTCATAGCGCAAAAAGTATTTGTCCTAGGGACTTCTAGTTTGTTTTATACTCATCAGCATTATTTGCCGTATTCATACAGCCTAAATTTAAAACCATACACTTCATAGCAACGAAATAAATCGAAAATGTTATAAACCATATCAATAAAAAAAAAAAAAAAAAAAATGTTTTTCGGTCACTGCTTGAGAACTATTGAAGATAAACAATTTCTGTTTTCAGATTTGGAAAGAGGAGAAAAAATGCTATTATTTGAGCAAAAAAACATATATGGTCATCACTCACAATTTAGAGCTAGGACGGTGAGAAGACAATTGCATGGGAAATAATTGTATTCCGGACTCATTTACACTTTCATATTTCGATTTATTTACATTTTTTTGTGTGTTATCATGTACTATAAATATTCCTCTTTCCATTGACATATGATACATCACAATAAACAGCATTCTGGTGGATGAAAATACAGAAAAACACAAGGCTTCGAAAACTTGCCCAGCCTGATATTTCATGGCAAATTAGAGAAGGTCTTACCATAAGTTAGATAATTAAGTTGCTGGATGCGGGAGGGTTAATTCATTTGTCTGATCCGATACAATATCATTTATGATGAACCTTTATATGAACTTTCACTACTGTACTATAGCTCTATTCATTAAAATGTTTACAAAGCAATTGCTCCCATTACTGAAATTCAGACTCCCGACATTAGTTAAGAATATTATTCTGACACTCTCCATGCCACCATCTTGGCACTGGTCTTCCTCCCAAGAAAGTTGGCACAGATAGCATGGTGGTGATTTATCTCTTTTCCATGACTTCATTGTCATAGAAGCCACAGAAAAGTTCACTGGGGGTAGCATCTGGGCCACAGGGATATGCTGGTGACACCCCAGAACCCATCTGTACCTCGTCAAAGGCAGGACAATCTGGCTCAAAATCAGCCCCATCTGTCCACACAAACAGGTCAGATGCTGATGCTCGAGGTCGTGCTGCAGCAGGCACACACCCTGGACGCCCTAGTACACGCCCTTGACCACGTGGACGCCCTGCACACCCACGCCCATGCCCACGCCCAGGGGCAGCGGCGTCGGCAGACTGATCACGTCCACGATCTCGCCCTCTCGCTCGTTTTGTTGGGACTTCCTCTTCCTCTTCCTCTTCCTCTTCCTGTTCCTTTTCCTCTTCCTCCTCAGGCGACGTCAGGTCATCTGGGGCAATGTTGGGGTCGTCAGCATCCTCTTCAGGAGACAATTCTGGTGAAGAAGTGACCGGGCGTCGGCGGTGTGGGGCGCGGGAGGCTGCGGGAGCTTCAAGAATGGGAGCCGAGGCCTCGGGAGTTGGGCTCCTTTTGCGGCAAGCCGAGGGCTTTTCAGCAGCAAATAATGCTCTGCGGTGTGTTGAGGCCTGTGGCACATCACCAATACCACTTGAAGAGGCCCTTTGAGCTCCAGAGTATCTTACAGAGCTCCAGAGTATCTAAAGAATGATTTTGTTAAAGCAAATGAGAGGAGTGGACATAATACAAGAAACATGATGTTTAATTTTAAGGTCCCGAGAATCCAAGGACAGGGTAAGCAAACATTCTTTTTCACTGCCATCAAAGACTGGAACGACCTACCCCAGTCAGTCCGTGAAAAGAGAACACTGTATTCCTTCAGACGTAGCCTGAAGGAACACCTGAACCGGACAGCTGCGAGAAGGGAGCACCAAGCTTATGTCTACTACTAAATACGACATAAGAGATAGACAAACCAAACTGAAATGATTACTGATTACGGATTACTGATATTTACTATAGGATGTAAGGTATCTTAAAATAACCCCCTAGAAATACTTTCTCTAAAGTATCTATTTCTTTATCCTCCCCATTTCCCCAGCTAACCTAATCCCACAAGGACCCCAATGGAAATACGCCTAACGGCCTTATTGGGCTATCCTTAGTTGGAATTATGCAAGGCTGGTACATGTCATATTTATAACAAACTATGTGGTACCAACTCTGTAAATTGCTAACTGAATAAATATTATTATTAATATTATTATTATTTGGTCATCCTGAACAAGAGATGAAGTCGAGGGCTGTGGGTGACCCTCGCGGCGTCCCGTGTCAAAGCGTTGGGACAATGGAATGCGGGTGGTTGCTAGGCCAGGGTCGGCGTCATTATCACTATCTTCAGCTTCCCTATGCTTTTCTGCAGTTGCCCTGCGTGCTTTTTTAGCTGCACTTTTGACCAATGATTGTTTGTAGAAATATTTGCCCACTTTCAAGGGCGTACGGGCAGGCAAAGGGGAAAAGGTCCTGGGCTTGGGCGAGGGCTAGGCCTAGGGTGACCTAGCAAAGATGGCGAGGGGGTAGGCCTAGGTTCTAGCACACTGGGAAGCTCAATGGCACCTTCCTGAAACACTTCCACATCAGGATCATCACTACTGTCTCCCCCCTCAAATAAATCGACATTATCGTCGTCTCCAAAGCCCACGAAATCGTCATCTTCACTTTCACTTATTAATTGTACCTTGTCCACCAAGCTTTCGCCACGGCTCTCTTCATCACTATCAAAAAGTTGTCGCTGTATAGCGCTATCACTCAACAAACTCTTAACTTTCTTTTGTTGAGCTCTCTTCTCGGTTGCAACAGGCGTTGAAGTTGCGAGTGGGGTAGCACTGGGGCCCGCGGGAGGTTGCAGCGAATCGAACACGTCTGAATTTTTTTTTTCAGTATTACTCGCTATGGCAGCCACGTACGAACTGATAACACTTGTAGTTGAGGCTTGGTGGCGCTGCGGTCGCTCCTACCATGCAAAAATTGGACGCACGAATTTTGAAGCACGCTTTCAAGCACAAGGATTTTAAAATGACACCCGGGTACCGGCCCTTTTTTTTTGGTGTCATTTTAAAATGACACCCGGGCTGGAAGGGTTAAACGCGACCATTAAAAAACATCTTGAGGATTCTGAAGAAGACACGACTGAACTCGCTCGCGGATTATATATAGACAATTTAGAAGGGTCTAGTGATAGTGAAAAGGAACTAGTCGCAAGCTATAGGCAGGCTAGTAGGTTGTTCACTGAGGCTCATCTGTTCCTCCGCGAGTGGGTTTCAAATTCTGTGTTGCTTCGGGATGGTCTCATAATAGATGGGGTAGCTTCTGATAACCAAGAATATGCCAGAATCTTGGGGATGATATGGCAACCAGGGAAAGACATACTGATGTACCGGAACAGAGATTATACTAAACAGACAGGGACGCACACAAAACGTAGTCTGTTAAGTAAAGTCGCGCAATTTTTTGATCCTTTAGGTTTAGCATTACCTGTTACCATCAGAGCTAGGATTCTAATACAAGAAATCTGGAGACGCAACGTGGGGTGGGACGAAAAATTACCCGACGATCTTATTGAACAGGGTAGGTCCTTACTAGAAGATTATAACACCCTATGTACAATAGTTACCGCGCCAAGTGGCCGCATTTGGACCCATGTCTTTACATGCATTCTGTGATGCGAGTGCCACAGCGTATGGAGTAGCTATTTATTGTGTTACCTCGTTTGGGATTAATTTACTCACCGCCCGGGCTAAGGTTGCACCGGTAAAGGGGGTTACGATTCCCAAATTGGAACTAACTGCCATGCTGCTATTGGGACGTTTGGTTAACCATGTACGCACGTCATACGATAAGGAACTGCAATTAAGGGCGGTACACGTATGGTGCGATAGCCAAATTGCACTGAGCTGGGTGCATAGTCAAAGGACATTGCCCGTCTATGTGCGCAATAGGGTGGATGAAATACAATCCCTACTACCAAATGCCTTCTATCATTATGTACCAACCAAAGACAACCCCAGTGACTTAATAAGTAGGAGAGTAACGGCATCCAAACTGATTAAGTCCGACCTGTGGTGGCAAGGCCCAAAATTTCTGCTCCATGAAGGGGATTGGGCTATATGGAATGCCGAGGTTGATTTAGCTTTGCCTTTAGAAACGGTGACAGCTGTCATTCAACCGACATCAACACTGAGTCCTATGTTAGAGTGGGTAAGGATCGGTGGGTACAAAAAATTAGTCAGGGTCGTAGCTTGGGTGTTGCGTTACATCACCAACATAAAGGCCAGGCTAAAAGGACGACTCTGCAATCTGGGTCAAAGCTTAAATGCAAAAGAAATAACAGCAGCTGAGGTAACGCTAATTAGATGGGTTCAAATGGAATCCTTCAGTCAGGAATTAGAATCCATAAGAAGTTCTGGCAAGATTAAAATGGCTAACATTGTGTGTCAAATAAGGCTACACCTGAAGAATGACATAATTAGATGTGAGGGACGTCTAAAGTGGTCAGGTGTAGACGACTGTGCCAACAATCCTATCCTGATGCCTGCAACACACCATGTCACCGATCTACTGGTACAACGCACACACGGGGAAGTAATGCACTACGGGGTCCACCACGTTATTTCTAAATTGCGTCTCAACTGGTGTATACCCAGAGTTCGACAGGTAGTTCGACGAGTAGTCAAAAAGTGTGTGGTGTGCCGTAGACTAAAGGGAAGACCATTTACGACTGGACCAGCTCCACCCTTGCCAGAGTGTCGGGTTAATCATCTAGAACCCTTCAGAGTTACAGGACTAGACTATACCGGTGCACTGAGAACTAGGGAACTGGCCAAGGTTTATGTGTTGCTATTTACTTGTGCCACTTCACGTGCAATACATTTAGAACTCTGTGACAATATGTCTTGTGAAGAGTTTATGCTGGCATTCAGGAGATTTTGTGCATGTCATTCCTTCCCTCATTTGATTCTTAGCGACAATGCTCCCACTTTTCTTCAAGCTTCCAGGTACTTGATAGATATGAGCGACGATCCAACGGTTGTTGCTTACTTGGGAGAGCGAAGGTGCGAGTGGAAGTTTATACCAGTCAAAGCGCCGTGGTTTGGTGGAATGTGGGAAGATTGTGTAGGCATCGTGAAGTCAGGCTTACGGGCAGTTGCAGGACGCGCCTTGTTAAAAAGGAGCGAACTAGTAACTGTGCTCACTGAAGTCGAGGCGTTTGTTAACGATCGTCCTCTCACTTACGTATATACCGACCTGCAAGAACCACTGCCACTAACACCAGCGCATTTGCTCTACGGCAAGCCAATGACTGCCTTTCCTACTGATCTGCAGTCACAGGCAGAGTTAGAGGACCCTTCGATGTTCACCGAGGCTGCGGTGTCACGACGTTATCAGTATATTTCTAGGTTTATAGATGACTTTAAAAAGAGATGGGAGAATGACTACTTATTGGCACTACGTGAGAGGGCAACTAAGACTGCTGGTCAACCATCAGCACCCTCTGTAGGCGAGATAGTGTTCATCCATGATGATAGTCCTAGATTGTACTGGAAGTTGGGCCGCGTAGTGAAGGTGTACGAGGGCGAAGGCTCGATAGGGCGAGTAGTGCTGCTCAAGACAGCTACTGGGACTACTGTTCGTCCGGTCGCACAACTGTACGCTATGGAGCTTGTCTCTTCTACACAAGGAGAAGCTCCACCTGATGATGCTGGATCCGAGGAGACTGCCTTAGCCGATCCACCACAACCCGTTGGGGATCCGTCTCGGATCGGGACTAGACCCAGACGCGCAGCTCGTGGCACCGTTAATATGTGGCGACACAAGATTGCTTCTGGGCAACTCTAGATATAAGGTGGGGTTCAGGTATTGTGTTTGGGGGGTGGGGGGGAGTGTATCGTGGATTCACGATAGTCAGTGGTATAACCTACATTTTCTATGTATCATACCCTACTGTAGATACAGTTTGTACAGTATGTAAGCTTAATAAGTTAGATAAGGCCTATTTTACGAAAGTATAGTATTTAAGTGTCTTTAGGAATACATATATGATTTATCATATAAACCATGCCGTAATATTATGAAAGCGGTGCGATATTTACCGCTAGATATCCGCTACTAACTTAGCAGTAGCCGTTAGCTTCGTAGCGTAAGACGAGGACGTCTTGGATTGTGGCGCACCGCGTCAGAGCACTTTTATACATCGTCCTAGCAACAACTCCACTCTTTAGTTCGCCGCGATCCTGGTTCTGGTGTCATCCAGCTCTCATCATTAACTTAATTAAACTCAACTTCATCCTACAGACAGACCGACTGACAGCTAAGCCTTATTATCATGATTTAACTTTCTTTAACCTCATTTATTCATTATTTGTTCAAGTGCATCCTCGTGGTCACTTTAAGGTAAACATCCAATGGTGTTCGAATAGCAGCCATTTGCCTACCATCCATCAGCACCTCCATCAGCATTTCCACCTTGCCTAACTGCAATAGTCTATGGTGATTTTAATAGTGAGTTACACTCCCGGTATTATTATTAATTTACATTATATGAGCGGACCTTTTCAGTCATAGGTAGCCTAGAGTAAACTTATCTTCCTTAAATCCGCCATATAGGCTATTGATGCCAAATTCTCTGAACTAGCCTACCAGTAGGCTATAGCATTAAGGCAATGGGTAGGCTTAGACCTACTGGTATATGAATCATCGCCACTAGACCCACCTGTATTAATACCAATCTGATTTTTTCTAGCTCATATTAAATCCTAGGCTAGGCCTGGATGAACACAACAAACCACCTTCAAATTCTAGATTCTAGCGTACACTTTCTAATGCTGCTCAGTGCTTACTCACGGTACTCAGTTACTCAGTACTCACCCCATCAAATGTCAACAGCTCAACAATTCAATTTCAGGTTGACCTTCCCCTTCAAATTCCATTACCTCAGAATTAGTATAAATTTTACTTGCTTTAGCAATGTAGCCTATGGTAAATTCGGTAATACAAAATAATGTTCTGCTATGCTACTCATATGTTTACCTTTCTCCTCCTTGTCCAACATGATTCCTCCTCTGCCATCGTAAAACAAATAGCTTAGATAGATAGACTATAATGTAATATGAAATTGTCATTAATAGTAACTGCCTGAAATGTCCACCAAATACGAAAAATGCCACAGCCTCTGTGTCCGTGAGTCACTTGTGTTTAGTTAGAAATTTGAAAATGTCGGCTTAACCCTCTCACGTTCTTGACGCAATTTTGAGCCTATTAGGGATACTTTAAAGCCTTTATTACCATCAGGGGTATTTAGAAACCTTTAGTTTAGTTACTTTAACCTCTGCAGTTGTCTTTGAGTTAGCTGTGGGCAGAAAACTAATTTTGGAGAGGTAATTATAAGAGTGAGAGAACTCTATTTCTTATTGCTAATCTGGCAACCTCTACGTCATATGGTCGTGAGAGAGTTAAGACCAGAGGTGGGCATGTGCGCGCCATTTGGCGCTCTGCGCTCTGCGATCCGGTGCGCATTACCAATATAGAGGAGCGCGGAGCGAGGAGCAGCAAAATTCTGAAATCGGAGTGCAGGCGGGGAGCGCAGCTAGAAATTCGCGCTCCTTTCTGGCGCTCCGGAGGCGATTTTTCCTGTCAACAACAGGTACAAGAACGTCATTATCGTGTACAGTCATCGTACCGTTCGTACGGTGTTACTCACGGTGTTAGTGAACTGTGATGCAGTGATACTATGACAGTGTTACAGTTGTTAACTTGTTATTTTTTTTTTTTTTGGCTTTTGCTAACGCAAAGTAAACCTTACGGACAAGTTACAGCTTACGAAGGGGCCTAAGGGTAAGTCTGGCAGTGGTATAGCCCGAGCCTGTCTGACTGTCTGAGTGTCTGTGGACAGCTTGGATGGGTCCAATACCTGAGTACTTGAGTACAATGAGCCTAAAGAGCTGATGGAGCAGGAGTCGCAGGACTAAAAAATTGAAAATATAATAATAATAAATTAATAATAATATTAAATTTTAATCAATTATTAATTAATTTAATTATATAATCAATTAATCATATCATATTAATGATATTATGATATTAAATTATTATTCATTTAATCATGTAATCAACTAAATACTAATCATGTTGTATTGTTGTTATTGTATTGTTAGGCTTGTTAGAATGTTAGCTTGATAAGTTTAACTGTTTAAGTTTCTCAGTTTGGACAGTTTCTGTAATTCTTTATGTCATATAGATATCAATGGACAGTCACAATGTCACAAACTCACAATGATATCAATCATATCATATCATTGACATTTGCAATGATATCAATCATATCATTATCATTGACATTTGATTCATTGATATGACATAAAGAATAACAGAAACTGAGAAAGTGAGAAACTTAAACAGTTAAACTTCAGAAAGACACCATGACTTGAGGTTTTTTTAATGTTTTGAATTCTTGGAATTTAGTGAAGTGAATGACAAAGGACAAAGTGAAGGACAAAGATAAATAATTACATAACTTCTAGAAGCTGTTTTGTTTGTTTTGTTTTTTATATACCTATTTTTGGGAGCGCGGAGCGCAGGAGCGGGAAGCGCATCGGGTCTGCTGACAAAAGGAGCGCGTGAGCGCTGCCGCATTACCTTATGTCTGATGAGCACGGAGCGCTGCCGCATTACCGGTCCCACTGGAGCGCGCCCACCTCTGGTTAAGACCACGTACTTTTGATGCAGACAGGGACACTGGTATTAACTCCTTCTGACATATTATGTTCCAGTAAGTCCATATGACGTGGTAGCGTCATATGAGTTTTTGGTTCACCCTGTCATATGACGCGGTAGAGTCATATGAGTCGGAAAGAGTTAATAGTGAGCTGGGTTTATAATTAGGTGTTATACTTAGGGTTGAGTGTGAGAGGGATATGCCTTGTGTGGGCCAATTGGCTTTCCGCAGACTCCCATTTTCTTATGTTTCTTAGGTTTACATTCCTTACAGAGACGCAGAGTTAGAGGGGATATGATAAAGGTGTTCAAGTGGGTTAGTGGGATTTTGATAAAGGAGACATGAAAAATTTACTAAAGCTCAATGATAGCGAAAGAACTCGAACAAATGGTTTCAAATTAGGCCTAGATACATTTCGTTTCAGAAAAGATGTAGGCAAATATTGGTTTGGTAACAGTTGTAGATAGGTGGAATAGGCTACCAAGTGCTATAGTGGGATCAAGAACGATAGGGAGCTTTAAGATAAAATTAGATTGGCATATGGATGAGATGGGTTGGGTGTGAGGGGGATCTGTCAGGTCTGGGCCAATCGGCGCTCTGCAGACCCCCGTTTTCTGACCTCTTACCGTTTTGGTGAGGTCAGTCCTAATGGTGTTAGTGAGCTGGGCTTATAATTAGGGTTAGGTGTGAGAGGGATCTGCCTTGTGTGGGCCAATCAGCTTTCTGCAGACTCCCATTTCCTTATGTGCTTATAGATTGGCAAACACATACATGGTAGATACCTTTGTTTTATCCGTTAACCCATCCATTTGTCTCTTGGTGCTTATTATCCGCTTCAATAGTACCATACATCAAGACTTTACTCTATGTACACTTCCTGATTATTTGTTTTGCTTCTTAATTCCGTAAACAACTTGTTAATTTTTTTCAAATGATGTAAAGTTTGTAAGCGTAAACACTTCAGTAAATTTATGAAAAAGAATAAGATATTCTGCTCACTGGTTTACATGTAGGGGAGAGCGGTGATAGTTCGGACGGACAGATGGTTCGGACAGTGCATTTCCTGAGAAACGTATGGGACCTAAGGCCCCGAGATTTTGCGTGAAACTGCGAGAGTTTGTCTACTTTCATCACGCGTGATTTGGTTCCTACATCAGCTACACTTTTTTAATGCAGGTCCGATTTTATGGTTTTTTGCACTTCCTATGTAATATTTTCACTTTATATCGTAAGCTCTACCTCCATGAATATGTCAACCAGCGAAATATGCATTATTATGGTGAAACTATGTTGTATGCCGAAGATATTGCCGTAAATAACAAATGCTGAAGTCGCTTGTGTGAACGTTGAGCGTACCCATCAATTAACTATATAGATTCGGGATTATTCGGACAGTTGAGGGTGGTGATAGTTCGGACCAGTCCGAACCATCCTTCCCACTAATTACCAAAAATTAACTTATCAATTGATAACACTACTTCTTGTAAACATCTATATTATAAACACATAGTGAAACACAACTCTTAATATCCATCAGGGAATAATATATTTATATATTATTATGTATTTATCTGTGTTAATACAATATAATATAAAGTAAGTCTATCTATCTATCTATCTATTGCCTGACGCCGTGATCCCCGAAGGGGTGGCCACGAACGAACCGCGCCCATGCACCTCTGTCCCCAGTCAGTCGACGCCCCTCCCCCCAACCAGCACCACCTTCGTTCATGTACTTCCTCACTCCATCCTTCCACCTCATATTCGGTCTACCTCTCCCCCTCTGTCCCTCCACCTCGCTCTCATACACCCTCTTAGTCATTCTCTCGCTTTCCATACGTTCCATATGGCCGAACCATCTCAAGTTGTTCCTTTTCACACTTTCCAGCACATCTACCTCCACACCACACCTCCTTCTTACTTCCTCATTAGTCCGTCTATCCCTCCATGTAACTCCGCACGCACTCCTTAAGTAATTCATTTCCACTGCTCTCACTCTTGGTCTGAGTCTCTCAACCAACGTCCATGCTTCGCTTCCGTAAGTCAGTGTCGGGATTACCACACTGTCATGCAAGGACTTCTTCACTTCCATACTGACCACCCTATTTCTTGTTACTGCTTTTAGCGTTCCTACAACCCTCTTCCCCTGTTGTACCCTCTCCCGCACCTCTTCATCCATAGTCCCATCTTTACTCAACACACTGCCCAGATACTTAAAAGAGTTGACGATCTCCATAGCCTGACCGTTCAGCTTCACCTCACACTCTGTGACTTCACCCCTTTCGAAGACCATAACCTTGCTCTTCCCCGTATTTACCTTCAAATTCCGTTTTTCGCACACTGTTCCAAACTCATTTACCAGACCCTGCAACTCCCATTCATTATCACTCATCAGAACTGTATCATCCGCAAACAGCAGTATAGGTAGCTTCCACTCAATTCCCTCCCTTTTCAGCGATACACCAACATCCACTGCTCTTGATAGTATTTCTTTCATAACTCCATCCATATATACAGTAAACAACCACGGGGACATCACACACCCCTGTTTCAAACCAACATTCAGGTCAAAGAACTCGCTCTGCTCACTCTCCACACGTACTGCCGCCTTTGCACCCTCATACATGCTCTTCACTGCTTTCAGCAACTTGCCCTCTACTCCGTATATTCTAAGTACTTTCCACAAACCTTCTCTATCCACTCTGTCATAGGCCTTCTCCAAGTCCATAAAGGCAACATACACCTTTTGTTTCTTCTCCAGATACTTCTCCACAACACAATTCAGGGTAAAATCTGATCTACACATCCTCTTCCCTTCCTAAAACCTCCCTGCTCGTCGCCTATCCATTTCTCCGTTCTCACTCTCACTCTCTCAATCACTACCCTACTGTATACCTTCCCTACTACGCTTAGAAGACATATTCCTCGGTGGTTACCACACACTCCTCTTTCCCCTTTGCCCTTATATAGGGGGACTATTATGCCAGTCTTCCAGTCATCGGGTGCACTCCCCTTCTCCCATGCTAGTTTGCACATTTTCCATACCCATTCTATCACTATCTCACCACCATACCTCAACATTTCCCCACACACTCCATCTGTTCCTGGTGCTTTCCCCAACTTCACTCTTTTCATGGCTTCCCACACTTCTGACCTCCTGATCCCCACCTCCTCCTCCACTACTTCTCTTCTTCTCCCTCCCATACCATATCCAGCTATGTTTGCTGGCTCTTCATTCCTTTCATTTAGCAACTCACTGAAGTACTCCCTCCATCTTTCGACTCTCTCTTGCTTCTCGGCTAGCATTCTCCCATTCTTATCTTTCACACCCTTACTGTTTCCCTTGCTACCTTCCCTAACTTTCTTGACTTCTTTCCAGAACAGTTTCTTACTCTCCCTCCATTTTACACTCAGATTCCTTCCAAATTCCTCATCTACTCTTCTCTTACTTTCCTTCACTACTCTCTTCACCACCCTCTTACTCTCCACGTACCTCGCTCGTTTCTGTCTCTCGGAATCTTCATTCCCTCTGCTACCCAACCACTCTCTATATGCTTTCTTCTTTTCTTCCACAGCTATTCGTACCTCTTCTGTCCACCATGCTGTACCTTTCACTCCCCTCCCTCTTCTCCTCACTCCACACACCTCCTCACATGCTGCACAGATCTCATCCTTAAACACCTTGCTCATCTCCTCCACTTCCTCCATAACTTCCAGGTCGAACCCACCTAGTCGTCTTTCCACTGCTCTCCTGTACTCCTCCCTGATTTCCTCCTCCTGCAACCTCTCCACCCTCCTCACCATTCCACCCTCCTCTCGCCTCCCTCCCGCTCTCCTCACCCACTTCTTTTGTATCCTAACCTTAGCTACCACTACATAATGATCAGACAGACCCCCTCCAATACCCCTATACACCCTAGCATCCATCACAGATTTCTTCATTCGTTCATCCACACATACATAATCAATCAATGACTTTCGTTCCACCACTGTCTTATCCTTCATCGTCAACATCCGTTTCCACGTGTACCTGTGGATCATTCTGTGTCGGAAGAAGGTGTTGGCTATCCAAGTCTAAGTAAGTCAATTATGTAATTTATTTGAAGTAACATAGTCCTAATCCATACCTATAATATTGTTTATACAAATAAAGGTACTGTATGTTTATTTGATTTATGGATAAGTACATTATCCATAATTCTGGTTAACCCGGGAACTGCGGGGAGACTCTTAAGAGTTCCCCCGGCGGACTGCGGGGAGACTCTTTAAGAGTGAGTGAAAAAAAAAATCAACTTTTGACATCGAAAACAATTTTTTTTTTTTTTTTTTTTTTTTTTTATTTGGCCCCTGGGCCATGCAAAATCTCAGTCCTCTACCTCCCCTCCTTCCCCACTTTCCTCCTCTCCTTCAGTTATCACCTATTTTCCCTGTTATTCCCTTATTCTGAGGTATATTTTCGTGCTAACATTAGCGAGTTGCAAGCAGGGTGTTGTCATCACTGATGGAAAGCGAGTGCAAGAGAGAGAGAGAGAGTATCGATCGACTGTGTCTCAGTGGCCTTGGGGGAAATTGGTGGGAAAGCAGCTTGCCTCACCCATACATTATACAACTCGTGGGCTATATCTCCGATTTTGACCATCCAAACGCTGTTTTCACTCGTTTTATTGTTGTTTCAGGTTAATACCTTTATAGTCAACCCATAATAGGCGCATATGGATAAGTAATAATGCTATTAATGGTACAATGAATATTTTAGTGACGGAAACACCTCAAATACGTCAGCACAGGGGGACGTTTCCAATTACCCCCATGCGCACTTGTTAGGTTAAGTATAGGCTAATCCATTTTTTTTTCAATATTATTTGTTTACAAATATGAAGAGGTTAATTTCGATTATGAAGTTTAATTTTGTATTTTAGCAAAATAAAATGTCTTTGAATTGATAAATTCTTGTTTTTAGCAAATCCAACTCACATAATTTTAAGATTATGCCAATTAATATACGTGACCGAACCATCCCACCTTTCTGACCGAACCATCACCACTGGTAGGGAAGGTTCGGACGATTTAGAGACTTGTGTTTCGGGAACTATAGCTCAAAACTGAAAAGAGCTAAGGGTTTGAAATAATTAGGCTAAAGAACCAAATAACGAAGCAACATTTTAACATCAACTAGATTATACTACTGCTTAAACCTGAATTTCTACAAATATATAAAAAAAAAACGTCCGAACCATCACCGCTCTCCCCTATTATTCTATAGGCTTAGTGAAATCTATAGTGTTGTATGGCAATTTAAGAAAAACTGAACTGAGTGATAGGCCTAATTTATGAAAAAGATATTCCACTCACTGCTTCACATAGTTTACTGTACAGTATATTATTCTATATTCCACTCACTGCTTCACATAGTTTACTGTACAGTATATTATTCTATATTCCACTCACTGCTTCACATAGTTTACTGTACAGTATATTATTCTATATTCCACTCACTGCTTCACATAGTTTACTGTACAGTATATTATTCTATATTCCACTCACTGCTTCACATAGTTTACTGTACAGTATATTATTCTATATTCCACTCACTGCTTCACATAGTTTACTGTACAGTATATTATTCTATATTCCACTCACTGCTTCACATAGTTTACTGTACAGTATATTATTCTATATTCCACTCACTGCTTCACATAGTTTACTGTACAGTATATTATTCTATATTCCACTCACTGCTTCACATAGTTTACTGTACAGTATATTATTCTATATTCCACTCACTGCTTCACATAGTTTACTGTACAGTATATTATTCTATATTCCACTCACTGCTTCACATAGTTTACTGTACAGTATATTATTCTATATTCCACTCACTGCTTCACATAGTTTACTGTACAGTATATTATTCTATATTCCACTCACTGCTTCACATAGTTTACTGTACAGTATATTATTCTATATTCCACTCACTGCTTCACATAGTTTACTGTACAGTATATTATTCTATATTCCACTCACTGCTTCACATAGTTTACTGTACAGTATATTATTCTATATTCCACTCACTGCTTCACATAGTTTACTGTACAGTATATTATTCTATATTTGTCAGCTTCACTTTGTTATATTGTTCGTTTTGCTATATTTAAGTCTGTATCAAAATATTAATAAGAGGACGCATAAGACGACGATCGGGTGCAAATACCGTAAAGTGTTATTTACATGTTCGGGTGCAAATACCGTAAAGTGTTATTTACATGTTCGGGTGCAAATACCGCTCGTGGTATTTTCACGGTCGGGTGCAAATACCCACTCCGACCAATAAAAGGCTTCATCATGACTGAACTAGTATCTTAAAATAAAGTCCATTCGTCTGTAATTCTTGTTTTGAGCAAAAAGATCAATAACTCCCAACAACAAACACGGAAAGCAAATAAATGCATTCATCATTTCACAACCACAGAGCCACTTCTCCTTTTGGCACCTTTCTGAATTAAAGCTGCGAATATAGGCTACCTCTTGTTGTTGCTTATTCCTAGCTTAGATATTTGAATGTCTGGAAACCGACGAACTCCGCTTTAAAAGGCAACTTTATCATGAAGAGACGACTGCGAAAAATTCAGTTCTTGAAGTTTACTAACTGTCTGTGATTCTTGAGCCATGATAAATTACTGATGGCCTAGACCTAATCGAATTTCAAAATGTAAACAGAACTGAAAACACGACAATTACTGTAGGCCTATTAAAAGTTATATGAAGTTTCTATAAACATTAGATTACACAATATGAGCTCTAATTGTCACTCATCTCCAATTCACCATCACTAATAACAAATTATTAAGCCTTGGAGAATTGCGAAACAGAGAGGATAACGGAACGATGCATCCACACACCCTTCCTCAACAACAGCCAGGCCGGCACTGTGAGAGTCAAAGTGCTCTCCCCTCTCCTGTTCTCGCGGCTTGGCTATCACATACCACCATACAAGTTGTTTCGTGTTCTTAGTTGTAGTAGTAATGGGCATGGTGAGTTCAGGTATAGAGATCAATGCAGGTAATGAAGAAGAGACTGGTGGAGTGAGACAGCTGTGTTTATTCTCCAGCCGTTAATAGCGGGCAGACCCCCTTGCATTGTGGGTAATAAGTTAGGGGGCGCCAAGCATGGTTTATTCAAAACACGTAACATCTTCCCCCTTCAGAAACAAAGCCTAAATCATAAAATAGTTGTGTTACTGAGATAGCTTACATTGAACAACATTCATGGACATATGCAGGCACATTATAATTAAATGGCTAGTATCCTCTAATTACTATGTGCATGATTTGAAAAGAACAAGAAAGAATAATTGTTAACTAAATAAATACCGGGTATTACTGAATTCCGTACAGATCAAGATATGAGAAAAGAAAAAGTAATTATATATTTACAAGTTCATCTTTGGGGTGCTTTAACCCTCCAGCCCCGGGCCCTCTAGCTCGCGACTGCTGTGGTACCGGGGGTTTTGACGATCTTTGGGCTATGTTAACTCATCTGTAATTCAATAAATATGGCATGTAATGTTATGAATAAAAAAGTAAAATGTTCCACAAACCTTCCTCTGTAGAATGCCATTGAGTAGAGGTCTCTAGCCCGAGTGATAGCGTAATGGTGAGCGCGGGAAGACGAGTGCTTTTCGGCGGCAAATTATTCCCGTGTTCGGATGCGTCGCCCCGGCCACGGCTACCACACACCTAGCCGCTCGTCGCGCCAAAGTGTTTATCTCCCTTAGACGATTTTAGTGTTTGATATTGAGAATGTGATGTTTATTTGATATTATTATAGTTATTTTGAGGCCAATTATATAAAGTATGTTTATTAGGGTATCACTGTCACTAATATTGCTCATTTTCACTCGATACCGTACATTTTATTAGTAATTGAGGTAGGTTATTGTTATATTAGGCACTGATTATTCGTTATCACAGGTGTTTATTATACTTTGGCCATCAAGTATTAGGTCTTGTGTCACTTTCATTTTGATAAATATGCTTTAGAGAGTGTCACTGTCACTGATAATGCTCATTTTCACTTGATACGGTACATTTTATTAGTAATTGAGGTAGGTTATTGTTATATTAGGCACTGATTATTCGTTATCACAGGTGTTTATTATACTTTGGCCATCAAGTATTGGGTCTTGTGTCATTTTCACTTTTATAAAAATGCTTTAGAGAGTGTCACTCACTGATAATGCTCATTTTCACTCGATACCGTATATTTTATTAGTAATTGAGGTAGGTTATTGTTATATTAGGCACTGATTATTCGTTATCACAGGTGTTTATTATACTTTGGCCATCAAGTATTGGGTCTTGTGTCATTTTCACTTTGATAAATATGCTTTAGAGAGTGTCACTGTCACTGATAATGCTCATTTTAACTCGATACGGTACATTTTATTAGTAATTGAGGTAGGTTATTGGTATATTAGCACTGATTATTCGTTATCACAGGTGTTTATTATACTTTGGCCATCAAATATTAGGTCTTGTGTCACTTTCACTTAGTTATATGCTTTGTAAACGTTTTATATACAATTTATTGTGTCTTTTGTCACTGATTTATATATTTCTATAGGTTGTAATCATATGAATGTCACTTATTATATACATATGTGTCACTTTCACATATTATTATGGTGTAATTGTATTTGTATAAATGTTCTCATAATACATGACTTTTGTATAACAATAAATTGTTTTACTTCCAATTTTTGCCTCTATATATACTGTACATATTGTCATTATCTTTGGCACTTTCACTATGATTATTAAAACTCCTGCTTGGAGTGGTAATCAAAGAAGCACCCTTCAGCACAGAGTGCCACCCTGCACTCCACACACTCCAGGGTGGACTTTTTACCTGACCTCGCCCTCAGCCTGGTGTTGTAGCAGACATGGCACCGCTTCTGCTGCGTTCTTCCTGATGCTGACTGAGGCAGGGAAACAAGCCTGTGCATATTCATGTAATATGCACAGTGCAAGCGGTCAGTAGCGGCGGGCCCAGCATGTGCCACTGCCCTCTGTGGCGTAGCATACTTCTCCAGGAGCTCCTTCAACACCTGCTTTTGGAACCTCCGCAGGCTATTGAACTTCCTGGGTGTGTTCTCATTCCGAAGCTTGTAGATGTTGTAGGCGTTCAGAATGGATATGTCCACCATGTGTAGAAAGAACTTTTTGTACCATCTGCACGAGGTACGCAGGCAGTCAATGAAGCCTATCTGCATGTCGGACTTCTCCACCAGCCTCATGTTGATGTTGTAGTCCAGGACAGCATCGGGCTTGGTCACCCTGGCCTGGGTGCGGCAATCCACCTTGCCAGTCTCCCACCATTTCTCCCTTGTGGATGGTGCTCAGGAGGTTGACCTTCCGCTGGTCGTGCTAGTGGATAGCCAGAATGGGCCCCGACTTCTTCCTGAACACATTGCCTTTTTTGGTCTTTGGAGGGAAAGGTGGCATGCCCTTCCTTCTCCCTCGTACTGTGCCTACAGTCCCCGTCTTGCGCTCATGCAGGTACTTTTTGAGAGTGGGGGACGTGTAGTAATTGTCCGTGAAGAGGACATGATTCTTGTGGAAATAGCGGTCCATCATGGCTTGCACCACTGCTCCGCCAAAGCCAATGAGGGGGTCCACAAGCACATCCCCTTCCTTCCCGCTGTAGACCAGGAAGTCCAGGACATAGCCAGTTTTGCAGTCGCACAGCACAAAGAATTTTATGCCAAAGCGATGTACTGCCGGAAGCTGAGTTTTCCCCGGAACAGCACAAGAGACTCGTCAATGACGACCTTGCAGAAGGGCTTGAAGTAGGAGGTGAAGCGTTCTCACATCATCTCGTACAACGTTCTAATCAAGGTACCGGTCGCGAGACATATATTTCCCGAAGGCAGGGGTGGATATGAGATCATTGGTGATCCAATAGTCAGGCAACCTATGCTTCTTGACATGAGGCATTAGCATGGTGAGTACCAGGAACACCATGAACTCGTGATGAGTCACTGGGGTCCACTGCCTCATGTGGCCCTTGGTCACCTTGCCCAAAATATGGACCTGGAATTGGTGCTGCTTATTTGTCTCTTTGACAACATACCCTACCACCTCCTCATCAAAGAAGGCCTCAAATAGTTCGTGTGGTGGAGCATTGGGGCCTGCGGGAAAATTGGGGGTAATGCCTGAACCCTCCTGTACCTCATCAAAAGCTGGCACATCAGGGTTGTACTCATCCCCGTCAACTACGTCTTGCCACTGAAAAACGTAGAATGGGTCTTGTCGACGCTGACGAGGAGCTCCAGCTGGTGGCCCAGCACGCCCACGGCCAACTCGGGAGTCACGCGCCCTAGGGCGGCGGCCAGGGCGGCGGCCAGCACGACGCCGGGCCAAGCGGATGGGTTGAGGGTCATCCATGTCCATTTAGTCATCGTCAGAGTGGTCATCTTGCCCTGACAGTGGACCTACATAATCACGGCTAGAGTCTTCTGAGTGGTGCTCTTCATCATCAGTGGCCCCAACATAATCTGGCGGGGAACGAGTGATGCGTGGGCGGCGTGCGGGTGGGCGAGGTGGGGATGGAGTGGCAGGTGAGGCTATGTCCCCCCCGAGGTCCTGGGCTCCTTGGCCTGCAACGAGTGACAGAAAGCAATGCTTCACTGTCACTAGGCCCAGGTATTGGATATGCGAGCTCAAATACTTCTTCAGGAAGACATGTTGAAGGCAGGAGAGGTGGGGAAAGTTGCGGGGGCGTGTGGCTGGGGCGGGCAGGGGTGGACGCCGCGGGAGCCTCGAACAAAGCCCGCTTACTTTTCTGTCCTTTTTTGGCATATTTCCTGCCTTTCCCCTTTTCGGCAGCAGTATATGTCTCCTGTTGGGGGACCTAGGAGGCAAATAGGCCGAAAGTGGGGGGTCCTCAACCCTTGGCAGTGGTGGGGGTGGTGGGGAAGAATGTGGGGCACCCGGGTCATCTTGGGTGGCTTGGGTAGATAAGGGAGACAATGGCGGGCAAGATGAGTCACCACGCTCACCCTCACTTACAGCCTCATCCTCACCAAGTCTTTTGGCTTCTTCCCTAGCTGCCGCGGACGCCTTTTCAAGTATTTGCTTCTTATATAAGTGTAGCTTGATAGGCGATTTAGCTGGCGAAGGGCTTGGAGTCGTGTCACTCATGTGAAACTTGGAGAGTGACCTCGAACTCTCCCACTCACTCACTCTCTGCAATTCACTGTCTTCATGTTAAACAGCTTCCTCAAAAGCTGGTACATCACCTTCATCACTCTCATCACTCTCATGTTTACTCGCAAATCCCACGAATTGCTCGTCTTTGTCACTCTCATCGCCATAATCACTCGACTGATAATTAGCCGAGTTATCACTGCCTTCATCATCAACATTATGCTGTGCATCAGCACGCTCATAAAGTCTCAATGTCGTCTCAATACCTCCGGGAGATAACACATTTAGGCGATGGCGTCGGGGTAAGGCGCGACGAACTAGGGCGGGCGTCGTAGGGAGCACGGTATCGGACACAGCGGAATCACTATTTGGCGTACTATCCATGATGGCGTCGGGGTAGATACTGTTGCTGTGGCGTAGTTTACGTCTGGTGGCGCCACCTACCCTCCCACGATACCAAAAATGTACGCGCGGCATTCGAAAGCACGTACGCAAGCAATGGGCGTTCAAGAGCCCTTCCGGGTTGCGCGGGCCGAGTTTGTTATGGGCATTCAAGAGCCCTTCCGGGTCTGGAGGGTTAACTTTCCTACCCGACTTAGTAACATAGTCACCTACTACAGGAGATCTGATACAGTCCTCACAACTCACAGTCTCAGGTGCCAAGGACGCATCACATATGGGTGTTATGTTGTCATTATTAAAAATCTTTCTGGGTGTCCTGGCAGGTGCTGAAGATCGTAGATGTAGACGGTTTCTCCTGTACGTACCTCCGTCAGTAGTTGTTACCTCATAACTTCGGGTATTCAGTCGTTTGTCCACAGTTGCCTCCTTCCATTCCTTCTTTGGATCATTTATTGGTTGTACTCGCACGGTATCCCTGATAGACAGAGGCTTGAGGCTTCTTCTAATCATGTAGCATTCCGCAGTTGTGGCTTTTTTATTTTCCATCCGTTCTCGTTCCCCAGCACGAGTATTTGGATGCAGGCGGACACTAGTAGTGGGGATTAGAGTTTTGGTGCGACGTCCCATAAGACGTGCTGAACTAGTTGTCATACTTCTTGACGGTTATTACGCATGTTCAGCAATCCAAGATAGGGATCTTCTTTGGCTCGATGGCACTTCTTCATCATCATTTTAACAGATTTCACTGTGGCTTCAGCTGCACCGTTGGATTTAGGGTTTCCAGGACTTGAGGTTTCGTGGCAGGACTTCCAAGTCTTTGCAAATGATTGAAACTGATGAGATGAGAACTATGGATCGTTATCACTTATAACAGTGTCAGGTATGCCATGTCGGGCAAAATGGTGCTTACCTTTTGTAATGACGGCCTCTGAGGTTGTTTCTGAAAGATAGTCCACTTCAATGAATTGACTAAAGTAGTTGACAGTCACAAGGTAGTCTCGGTTTTGGATGGTGAATAGACCAGTCGCCACTTTCTCCCAGGGATGTTCTGGAACTTCATGTTGATAAAGAGGCTCAGGGGATTGCTTAAATGAATAGGATGCGCAGACATCACAGGACTCGACAAACATCCGAATTTCAGAAGACATCCTAGGCCAGTAAATCAGCTCCCTCGCTCGATGTAGGCAAGAATTCACACCAGAATGGCCAGCATGCACCTTCTCCATCATCTCATACTGCATAAAGCTCGGGATTACAACTCTCTCATCTCTAAGGATGACACCATCTTGAACAGACATCTCATCTCTATAGCTAAAATATGGAGCCAAGCAATCTGGAAAGTGAGTCTTATCATTAGGCCACCCTTGAACAATAACTACCTTGAGTCACTTTAGAGTTGAATTCTCTTCTGTGGCATGGCGTATCTCCTGGAGGCGAGATTCACGGAATTGTGAGTAGGCTACTGTTCACAGAAAAGGAATCGTCTCCTGTGTCAGGTAGGGGAGCACGTGAAAGAGCATAAGCAATAGGGATATCTTTACCGGGGTGGTACATCGGCAGGTACTGGTAGTCTTGAGTGCGGAGGAGCATTGATTAGAGTCGTCGTGGGGCACGAGATAGTGGCTTGTTCACTATGGACACAAGTGGTTTGTGATCTGTGAGGACCCTAACTGCATGATCTCCCATATGTATAGTGATGAAATTTCTCCAATCCATACACTATGGCTAACATTTTTTTTTCAATCTGCGCATAGTTTCTTTCAGATTTAGACAAGGATCGACTGGCAAAAGCTACAGGCCTCCCATTTTGCATTAGCGCAGAGCCTAGACCATACTCGCTAGCATCATTTTCCAGGGTAAGCTCATCACAGGGGTTGTAAAATGCAAGTACAGGGCTACATGTAATCATATTCTTAATTTGATCAAAAACTTCTTGTTGACTGGCAGACCACACCCAAGAAACATCTTTCTTTACAAGATTATGTAAGGGATACAAGACAGATGATGAATTGGGAAGCAACCTTGCAAGATAGTTAACAATGCCTAAGAAGCGTCTCACTTCCAGTACATTCGTAGGAGCCGAGTACTCACATATAGCTCTAATTTTATCAGGATCAGTTACCAGGCCATCTTTTGTGATACAGTGTCCCATGAATTTGACATTATCAGTTCTCAGAGTGAGCTAGTCCTTATTTAGCTTTATATTCATTGCCTGACATCTCTTAAAGAATTGCTCCGAGTTGGTGTCATGCTCTTCCAGAGATTTCCCATGAATTATCACATCATCAGCTATGCACACTACACCAGATAGACCTTGACATAACGCCTTAAGCAGTCTTTCTTGAAAGATTTCTGACGATACTGACAAACCAAAACGAAGCCGGACCCAGCGGTATCTGCCAAAACATCTTTGGAAAGTAGTTAGAAAACTAGATTTTTCTTCAGGTTTGATGTGCCAGTACCCAGAGGCAAGATCAGCTTTAGAGAAAACTTTTGACTGGCCCAACTCATGTAGTGTGTCCTCAAGTACAGGAAGATTATAACGCTCTCGGAGCAAAGCTTTGTTGAGTTCTCTAGGGTCTATGCAAATTCTAATGTCACCATAGTTCTTAGGTGTAACAACAATCTGACTAACCCACTCAGTTGGTTCACTAACAGGTACAATAACACCTAAAGTTTCTAGTCGATCAAGTTCAGACTTCAGCTTAGTTTTAAGTGCAACAGGAACTCTCCTATCAGGCATAATGGTTGGCTTCACCTGAGGATCTAATGAAAGTGTCTGTACACCTGGCAGGGTACCTAGACTACCACTCAAAATCTCAGCTTTACAGTCAGCCTTAGTCACTTTCAGAGCATCCACACATTCAAATGCATTTTCATTAACCGTGATTAGACCCATTTGTCTGCTAGCCCGAAGTCCCAAAAGAGGGGCTAAATTTCCTTCAAACACGACAAACTCTACAGAATATTTCTTACCATTCTTTGGATTCTTAATGCTTCTCCTACACACACCCAGGGGAGTTTGAATGGAGCTGTTCCAGGTGGTAAGAATTATATTAGTCTTCTGTACATTCCTTGCGTACTGTACTGGTAGAGCATTGACTGATGAGCCAGTGTCAATCTGGAAAGTTACCTCTTTATCATCCACCAACATGCAACATTTAACATCCTTACTAGCAGGCTTTACAGAGTTCACAGACATGCAATCTAGAGAATTGACCCATTCTTCATCCGAATTAGAACTCTGGGAGTCATGCTCCCACTCAACAACCTGATGTGCAGCTTTCTTTCTGGACCTAGAGGATTTATCAGCAACATTGGCACTACACATGCTTGCAAAATTATCTTTTCACCACACTTCCGACATGCTTTCCCAAAAGCTGGACACCTACTCTTTGCAAATACATGTAAGAGACCACAAAACTTACACTTTCTAGACACACTGTTAGAATTAAATGCCTGGTTAGATTTGTCTGGTCTTGACCTAACTTTATTCAGTTTCAGGGTTCAGGACTTTGGTTTATGACTTGGCACTCTTAGCAGCTTTACAGGCAGCAATACAAATCTCTAGAGTTAGATTTCTCATTTTAAGTAGCTCAGTACGAACACTGGAGTCCTGAATACCCAACACAATTCTGTCTTTCATCAAAGAAGTTTTACAGGAGTCACAATACAGTAATCACAATGTGATTTTTGATAAATTTTATTCAGATTTGCAAACTCTTGTAAAGACATGTCATGTCTTTACAAGAGTTTGCAAATCTGAATAAAATTTATCAAAATGCTCTCCCGTTGGTTCCTAGTATTAAACATGAATCTCTCATACGTAACATTAACTTCCCCAATGGCAAACTGATCAAATTTGTTGGTAATGTCTTTCACTATTCTGTTAGCTTCTTCACTGTCAAACTGGAATCCATTGTATACCTTGAGGGCGTCGTCTACTAGGTATTGTAGGAAAGTAGCTACTTGAATGTTCTTTTCTTCAGTGTGTATCTTTGCAAGAAGAGCATACATACTCCAACGTTGTTTAAACAGCTTCCAGTTTTCCGCCACATTTGTTCCCAAACAGAAGGGTTGGGGATTCTTGACACCAGCATGTCGGCGGTCTTGATGGGCAGGGCTGTTGCTATTCATCCTGGCAGGCTTGTAGATCACAGGTACACATACCAGTAAATTGCTAGAAGATAAATTGACTAACAGGCAGGAGAAATAAGCAGGTTCATATTGGTCCGAAATTCGCAGATTTGAATGTTTCGGCAAGGGCAGCAACAGAACACAACAGCATTTCTAACAATACACAGCATACTCAGGATTATCCTCTCATCCGACCGCTGCCACCATGTTTCGTGTTCTTAGTTGTAATAGTAATGGGCATGGTGAGTTCAGGTATAGAGGTCAATGCAGGTAATGAAGAAGAGACTGGTGGAGTGAGAAAGCTGTGTTTATTCTCAAGCCGTAGCGGACAGACCACCTTGCATTGTGGGTAATGAGTTAGGTGGCGCCAAGCGCTGTTTATTCAAAACAGGCAACACATAATTTAACTTTTTTTCTTATTTCATCATTTGTAACTATCTTTCCCCTGATATCCACCCTTTTCCTATCTTCTATTAGTCTTTCTATCCATCTAATCATTTTGGTTGCCACTCTCATATCCTCCACTACTCTTTCTAGTAATTCATTCCCTTCCTCTCTCAATATATACTGCAGGTATTTTAACTGACCTTCCATTATTCTTGTTTTCATGCTAGACATTCCTATTTCTCCTCTCAATGCCGCTTGCTGTTCATAGCTTGGGGCTCCTAGTATTTTTCTTCATACGCTGTTCTATATCCTTTGCAATCTATCTATCTCTTGCTTTGTAAAATCCACCACATTAGACCCATACAATATAGCAGGTAAAGCCACACACTTCCAATATGTTTTCCCTATTAACCTCGTAGCTGCGTAGGTGGGATAGTGGCCACCCTTCCCTGTGCGGAGGTATTTAGGCTGTTTCCTTCACTCAAATCGTCATCGTACCATAAATAAATATAATTAATACTTATCCATATGCGCCTATTTTATGTTGATTATGAAGATATTAACCTGTTACAACAATAAAACAAGTGGAAACAGCGTTTGGCTGGTCAAAATCGGCAACAGAGGCCGGGAGTTGCAGTCTTTGAGTGTGAGCCAGCCTCCCACTCCTCCCCACGTCTGGAGAGACCCTGTCGCGTAATAGTCTCTCTCTCTCTCTTTCATTCGTTTGGTAACACATACAAGCACACCCCTCTTATGACTCGCTATTGATAGCACGAAAATATACCGCCGAAATAAGGGAATAACAGAGAAAATAGGTGATAATTGAAGGGGGGGGGGGGGTGGAGGAGTGATATTTGGCATGGCCAAGGGGCAATACAAAAATCAAATACAAACAAAAAATGATACTGGGCTGGTTTAAATGTTTTTTTTTTAGGCCTTAGATTATATGAGGGGTTCCGCAGCGCAGCGGTAAAACTCTTATGAGTGGATCTGCACTTGCCGGGTTAATAGTCTTGAACAGCTCCTCATCACTACTGAATAGGTCATATTTGCCATTCTCACTGCCTTTCCAATCATCAATTCTTTCTGTTTCTTGAATAAGTTTCTATTATCATTTATTGTAATACCCAAATATTTCATATCATTGCTAACCTTTATACCTGCTATTTCCTGTGGTTTTACCTTCATGTTATATATTATAATGTTACTGTTTAGTTTATTGACTTCTAGCCCACATTCCCTACCAGTTGTCACTACCTGTTCTACCACCCTCTCTGCATCTTCTATACTCCCCGCCAACAGCATCCCATCATCAGCAAAGAACAAGGATGCTATAATTAAATACCTCATCTTTAAAACCCTTGTCTAATTCTTCCAGTGCCTGTATTATGTTGAAGGTAACTAGTTTAAATAGAGTAGTTGAACCAGTACACCCCTGCCTTATGCCACTACTTACTGGTATTTCTAGTTCTTCTTCTTCATCCAGCTTCACCTTGGTTTTGTCCCCCTTATATAATTTTGTGACTAACTCAATTGTTTTCTCATTTATCCAATAGTCCATTAGTACCTTTATCATCATATATCTTTTAACATTTTCAAATGCTTTAGCATAATCTATAGATATAACTATTAATGTTTGTCTGTTCCTATATGTTTTTTCTATACAGTACCTCAAGATAAGAATGTTATTTTCTACTCTACCTCCTGTTGTGAAACCTGCTTGAGTATCTTTTCCCCATCCATTCCTCTCTATGTGTTCCTCTATACTTATTCTTAGCACTGCCATCATTAACTTGTAACCTATGTTTGTTAATGCTATTGGCCAGCTGAGCTCATTAACTTTAGGTTTTTTAGTTTTTGGTATCATAACTGTGTTCGACTCTCTCCATCCATCTGGTACATCAGCTGTTTCTATTGTTTTATTCAATATTTCGACTAATTTAGTTAATAATACCTTGCTTTCCAGGAAAACCTTGAAAAACTCTGGTTTTAGACCGTCTGGACCTGCAGCTTTCTTGGTGTTCATCTTCCTTAAACACTTTTTCACATTTTCCTCATTTATGATTTCCTCTTCCATATAGGGTACTCCTCTCTTTATTTAGATATGCCATATCTAAATGTTCTCTAAATTGTTCACTACATAAGTCTACATATTCTAGGACTCCTTCTTCATCTTCCTCATTACCCCTTCCAACTATTTGGCACTGTTCCCGTCTTTCTATCCTCCCTTTTATAGCATCTTGTTCTCTTTTATATCCCTGCCTTGTTTCTCTATTCCACACCTTCTCAATATCATTTACATGTTTTACGTACAAAGCACTCCAATATGTCCTAACTTCTTCCTTTACACCTTCTCTACTTTTTTTTTTTTTTTAAATCCATACATATTGTCCAACAGACAAGTTCTTTCCTTTTCTTTCTCTCCCTTTAGCATTTGTATGTATTTCCATGTGTTCTTTCCATTACTCTTATCTTCTTATATTTCCTTAGCTGTCTTTTCTTCGTTTATATACATATCTTTCCTTATTAACCCGGCAACTGCTGGAAGACTCTTAAGAGTTTCCCCGGGCGACTGCAGGAAGACTCTTAAGAGCCTGGGAACAAAAAAATCCATTTAAAACACCCCATTTTTTATTTTTTTATTGATGTAACAGGTTAATACCTTTATAATCAACCTATAATAGGCGCATATGGATAAGTATTAATGCTATTTATGGTAAAATATCGATGTTAGTGATGGGAACAGCTCAAATACGTCAGCACAGGAGTGTGGTGTCTCATACCCCCCATGCGCACTTCTTAGGTTAATAACTGTACTTTTGTCTTTTGTTCCATGTAGTGTTTTTTTCCATTTCTCCTCTTCTTCTCTGCTAACTGCATTCCTATGTGTTCTATTTAACCTTCGTCTTTCATTAATTTAATTTCTAATTTCTTCTGTGAACCATTGTGATGAATGACGGGTAAAAGTTATAGAATTTCTAGACTAAATCAAAGCTAAAGGTCAATCACATAAAAAGGGAATCAAATAATGTTGGGATTTAACATACCAATCAATCACACAGCACAGTAATGAGGTACGAAGCCGGTAAAAATGGTGGACAAGGTGACGGCTAGGCTAACTCAAGGAATAGGAGGAAGGCACCATAGCTCATCCCTATTTAAGGATAGATATATGGTATTAACTCCTTCAGACATATTATGTTCCAGTAAGTCTACGGAGGAGGGAGCCCGGTATCATTGCCACTGCACCACACAACTGTCAAAACCACACTGCTGACCGTTAGAATTGTCGGAGAAACCTGGGGTTGCCACCAACCGACAGATCTTCATCTAACTTACCGGACTTACTGAGCTCCATATGACGCTAGGGCGTCATATAACTTATTCTAGAATTATGAAGATAAGTCCATATGACGCGGTAGCGTCATATGAGTTTTTGGTTCACCCTGTCATATGACGCGGTAGCGTCATATTTGTCGGAAGGAGTTAATTAATCATGTACATGAAGGAAAAAAAGGCTTAGCTGTCAGTTTTAAGTCGGGTGAGAGCATCGATGAAGATATGAATATGATGAGTTGTTGTTGACTATTGTAGGCACAAAAGCACAGCTAACGAAAGTGTACTGATTCGGATGAAATCTATGTGATCTCTGCCGGCTGTCTCCCAGCATGGCCACCAGCAGAACGCTGCCGGCTCCAGGAAAAATATCGTACCGATATGATATGATACGATTGTCTAAGGTACTAATATAATTATATATGGTAATCTACATAATTATATCCTACAATGACCCCATAAATATTATGATATAACATAATACGTCTTTAATATAATAAACCCTAACTTATGATAATCACGGTATGATATTTTTCCACCATCTGGTCTACCGTGCCAGACGACATGACATTCCTAACTTAAATACCTAGGAATAACCGTTATAGCCTAACTATCGTGATTTCCACGATACACTCCCCCCCACAAAAGAACCTGAACCCCACCTTAACCTACAGTTGCCCAGAGGCTATCTTTTGATGCCACATGTTGATGGCGCCGTCAGCAGCACGTCTAGGACGAGTCCCGATCCGAGGTTGATCATCAGTCAATAGTGGTGGATCAGTCTGTATAGAATCCATGGATCCAGTAGTATCAGGCGGAGCATTGGATTGTGATGTAGAGTCTAGCTCCAAGGCGTATAAACGTGCGATAGGACGAACAGTGGTCCCATTGGCAGTCCGTAACAGCGCTACTCGTTCCACTGAGTCACCCCCCTTGTACACTTCTAGCACACGACCCAACTTTTAGTACATGCGAGGACCTTCGTCATGGATCAGAACCACATCACCAACCAAGGGTGCCGAAGGTTTACCTGAGGGTCGAGAATTCCTTTCTCTCAGAGATAGTAGATACTCGTGAACCCACCGCTTTCTAAAATCCTTGATAATCTTAGAGATGTACTGGTACCGCCGGGATACAGCCGCCTCAGTATACAAAGAAGGATCCTCCAGCTCCTCAAGTGACTGAAAATCGGATGGAAATCCAGTCAACGGTCGACCGTAGAGTAAGTGCGCTGGCGTCAGTGGCATTGGTTCTTGTAGGTCGGTGTAAACATAAGTAAGTTGGCGGTCATTAACAACTGCTTCTATCTCAGTGAAGACTGTCATCAACTCACTTTTCTTCAATAAAGCACGTCCTACTACGGCTCTAAGTCCTGATTTGACTAAACCTACACACCGTTCCCACATTCCACCAAACCAAGGTGCCTTCACTGGGATGAACCTCCATTCGCCCTTTCTTACTCCCATAAAAGCAATGACCGTTGGATCATCGCTCAAATCCTGGAGGTATCTAGATGCTTGAGTAAACGTGGGAGCATTGTCACTCAGCACAATTTGAGGAAACGATCTACGGGCACATAACCTCTTAAACGCCAGCATGAATTCTTCACAAGACATATTGTCATACAATTCTAGGTGCACCACTCGAGACGTTGCACAAGTAAACAATAAGATATAGACCTTTTCATGTTCTCTCGTCTTTAATGCTCCGGTGTAATCCAACCCAACTGATTGAAAGGGTTCTTACATGCTTCACACGGCATTCTGGTAAAGGCGGAACTGGTCCAGTCACATAAGGTTTACCTTTCAGTCTTTGGCATATCACACATTTCTTCACTGTATGTCGAGCTACTTGTCGAATCCTTGGGATCCACCATCGGAGACGCAAATTCGATATAATATGATGGACACCATAGTGTTTAACTTCTTCATGTGTGCGTTTTACCAACAAATATGTGACATGATGTTGTGATGGCATAAGGATGGGATTGTTCGTGTATAGTCTTTACACCCGACCACTTCAGGCGTCCCTCACACCTGATGAGGTCACTATCCAGGTGTAACCTCAGTTGACGCACCAAGTTAGGCATTTTCATCTTGTCAGAGCTTCTTAAAGATTCTAATTCTTGGAAAAAAGTTTCTTCTTGAACCAATATAATCATTGTTACTTCAGCTGCTTTCAATTCATCAACGTTGATGATGTGACCCATATTGCAGTGTGTGCCTTCTACCTTACCTTTGGTGTTGGATATAAATCGCAGCACCCAGGCTACCACCCTGACTAATTTATTGTAGTCACAGACCCTTTCCCACTCAACTATCGGACTCGGTGTGTCTTTCGGTTGGGTTGCGACTGTCACTGTTTTCAATGGCAGAAGTCCCCCCCCCTATCAGCTTCCCATTCCATCCATTCTTTTTCATGGAGCAGCCACAATGGACCATGCCACCATAATTCGGACTTTACTATCTGCGTTGCTGTAACTCCCCTAGTTATAAGATCACTGGGGTTATCCTTTGTATTAACATAGTGGTAAGCGACATCTGGTAGTAGGGACCGATTTCATCAACCCTATTTCGCACATACACGGGCAGAGACTTTTTGCTATGAACCCAGTTCAGTGCTATTGGACTATCAAACAATACGCGAACGGTAATTATGCTTATAGTTCCTTCTCGTATGCTGTGCGTACACAAGACGCCAGACGTCCTAGAAGTAGCATGGCAGTCAATTCCATTTTGGGGATAGTAACCCTTTTTACCGGTGCTACTTTAGCCCGGGCGGTAACCAAATATACCCCAAATGAAGCAACGACATAGATAGCAACCCCGTATGCAGTGGCACTGGCATCTTCTGGTTCTTCCCTTTCAAACATTCCTATATTCTTCCTCCTATATTTGCTTTTGAGTACACAATTTGCAGTTTTTACCATTATCCCTTCTAAGTCTTATATTATTCACCTCTCTTACAATGTTTCTTTCTAACTCAACTATATATGCCTTTAAGGAATATTTATCTGTTTTGTAGTATTCAGCTCTACATATCCAATCCTTCCTATTATAATTTGTTTGACATTTAGTTGTATTTCAATTAAATTATGATCTGATATGTCCACTTTTTCCTGTTCTTCGTCTATCTTCATCCCCACATATTTGTCATATTATTTGATCTGAGACAAGCACATAATCTATAACACTTTACTGGTTATCCCTGGCCCATATGAATTCTCCCTGACATTTACTATCATTATTAAGCATTGTTAGTGTATATTTCTCCATCCACTCTATAATCATTTTATCATTATTGTCAAGTTTTTGTTCTCCTTTCAATCCAACATGACCATTGAAGTCACCCACTATTAATATTGGTTCTTCCGAGCTATTATCTAAACTTTTCTCTATTTCCAATCTCATGGATTGGTGTCTTTCCTTATCGCTAACACTAAAATATACCACTAGCATCTTTATTTCCCATCATCTAATCGTACCCTTTTCGTATAATATATCCCTATTTTTTGTATTCACTTTTTGAAAAGAAATATCCTGTTCATTTTAGTGTAGTATCATTATACCTCCACCCTTTGTCATTCAACTCTCTCATTCCCTCGATTATATGTATTTTGTTACTAAAATGTATATCTCTAAATTTCTTTTGTGTCTCTGTTAGACACAATATAGGCCTACTTTTACTATCTACTAATTCTTCCATCTCCTTAGCTTTTACCTTTGATAAACCTTGAATATTTATTACCTTGATAAAAATGCTATCTTCTAATCTACCAATATTTCCATCTACAGTAGCATTTTTCTTGTCTCTCTTTGTCCCAGATTGTCACTGTTCTTGCTGCCTAGCTTGATTGGAAATTGTCTGACGATTTTCCCCTTCTTGATTATCCATTTTCCTCCTTCACTCCTACTTTTTAGCTCCTCTCTAAGTTTATAATTTTCTTCCCTTTCTTGTTTTGTTAGGTCAGGAGCAACGATGACTGCTTTGATTTTCTGAATTTTCATTATCCTTCAACTCCTTACTTTTCTTGACTAACTACCACTTCACGCCTAGCCTACTTCATTCATCACAACAATCAACGGCCTAGCTTTCTCTTCTACAAGACGCCCAATTCTAAACATTTGTTCAACCTTGGCATCTGTTACTCCCACGACATCCCGAAAAACTTCCTCACAAAACCTTTTATCCTCTTCCTCTTTCTCATTTTGTTCCTTCTTCTTACTCTCTGGTACATTAAACACAATCACATTTTTCTTCATCTTGACTCTTGTCCTTCTCTTGCATCTCCTCTATATTCTCCACCACTTTTTCTGTAACCTTTCTGACCATTTCATTCTCTCTGTCCACCCATTTATTTTCTATATCTCTAATCATATCCCTCAACTCATCATTTGCCTTCTTTAACTTCCGAATTTCCTCTTTCATACCAGACATCCCTTGGCCTTGCTTTGCCTCCTGGACTCTGGCAGGGTTTATTGAATCTGCCCAAGCAGCCTCGCTTCCCGCCCAACAACTGAAGAACAACGATGATGAACAATAATGAAATAGTGGATGGACTAGCCAAAGGGATGCACTCCTTCCACCTAACAACAGTCATACCCTACACCACAACCGACCGGACAAACATCCTCAGAGAAGACATCCTCCAAGACTTCAAGGAAGAGTGGAAAATAACCATAGCTGGCACACAATACAGTAACATCAAGTCAGAGTGGTCAGTGTGGAAACACTCCATCTACAAGAACAAAGCCTTAAACACCGCGGCTCTCCGCCTCAGAACAGGACACACCAGACTGGGAGGGCATATGTACAGGATGGGACTGCAAGCAAATGAAAATTGCCCGTACTGCCTCACACCTGAGACAGTGGAGCATTATCTACTCCACTGCCACAGACATTACGGTGCCCGCACCCACCTCAGAAGTGTAGTAACCCAACAAGGAGGAACATTCAACATCAAGCATATCCTAGGTGGAGGAGACCTACCACAGCACAGTAAACATGTCATCGCATCAGCCCTAGGAACCTACATCAGAACAACAAACAAAATCACAAGCATATAAAATTACCATCCAACTGAATCTGTACTATACCACCACTGATCATCATCATCATCTCTGACCTCACCCTCACCTTGACTTGAATCACACAGTACACATAGAGCAGTACTGTACTGTACTACAACTGATCATCATCATCTCTGACCTCACCCTCACCTAGACTTAAATCACCCTGACCTCAAAAGACAATGACCAACTTACCCCCCCATATACAGTACAGTAGTATAAAATCCACCTTTACTATCTCTCCTAACCCCTATTATACTAACAATTGTTCTTTTCACCCCTCCTAAAACGCCTGTGCAGTAATCTGGAGACACCACAACCCTCCAAGCAAACTGCACATTTAAACAATAAGAAGAAGAAGAGAGAAGAACAACGACGCAATTAGTAAGTCTATTCTTATTCTGTCCCATCTAAACGCCTGTGCAGTATTCTGGAGACATCCCTCCAAGCAAACTGCACATTTAAACAATAAGAAGAAGAAGAAGAAGCCTCAATTATATTTGGTAGATATAGGCTATATAAGGGTAAATCGCAATTGTTCAATCGAACATTGCTTTAATGAATAATAGGGCCTAACCCATTTAATTTTGTATTTAAGAACATAAGAAAATGGGAGTCTGCAGAAAGCCGATTGGCCTAGCCTACACAAGGCAGATCCCTGTCACACCCAACCCTAGGCTAATTATAAGCCCAGCTTAAAAACACCATTAGGACTTACGGTACCTCACGAAACGGTCAGAGGTCAGAAAAACGGGGATCTGCAGATCCCCACATCTGACAGATCCAGGATGTCAAACGACGCTGTTTTTTTTAGTGATACCGCAAATGAATTTTTTGTATAATGATAACAGAAACTCCCCCTTTTTTTTTTTTTTTTTTTTTTTTTTGTGGGTTTGTAGGCTAGCCTATTAATGTTACAGAAAACAACTTCACAAGAATTTGGAGTGCCTAATTGCCAAAGTGATTGGGGTTGGGGGGGAGGGCCCCCCCCCTAGATTTTGTTTCGGACTTGTCACTTTTGGAATTATGGGTGTCCACAGTCCACAGTCCACTCGTACCACACTGTCCACAGTATTGCTTCTAAGTTCTAACTTTCTAAGTTCTATATATTATATAATACACCATAGAATAAGTTTTTAATAACTAGAAAAAAAGGTCATCTTATAAATAATTACCTTAATTGAGTTGAGCATTGAGGACCTTCGCCGTTCCCGGGTTAAGAGGTGGGGGCTCTGAGTCTCAAGAGTCTGAGCTTACCAGATTCCCAGATTCCAGAAATAATGAGAAAATCTCAGTAACACTGACATTCAGACATTACAAATTTTACAATTTACACAGTCCATTAGGGCCTTAGGGCTATCAAATTAACAATTAAACAATGGGGTCGACTTCTGGAATCTCAATCTGGTTCTGGTGATCTGGTCATCGTGCCTGCCCTGATAATCCTGATAAATTTAACACTATATTTTCAGGTCAGCTGCCAGCATACACACGAATATCACTTATCACTTATCAGCCGCCTTAGGGCTATCAAATTAACAATTAAACAATGGGGTCGACTTCTGGAATCTCAATCTGGTCATCGTGCCCGCCCTGATAAATTTAACACTATATTTTCAGGTCAGCATACACACGAATATCACTTATCACTAGTCAGGCAATAGTCTCCAATATCTAGGTGATTTCGGCCTTATATATGTAAACACTACTAAAGTCTAAGACAGTTTAAAGGACACACAAATGCTATTACAACTACTGTCTACACGAACGTTAAGCAATATGGCAGGACTGGGGAAGAACCCAATATTATTGGAACTGGAATAAACTGATACTGATAACAAGTTATTAGTATCATTTCACGCAAACCTCCCTCCCAGTCTCTGATAGCCTTCAGTTTTAAGGCTATAAATCCTTAGATTATAGAGCACAGTAACGTGTGTATACATGAATGATGTCTATAGGCCTTACAGATTCCGTGTGTGATATAATTATTGATACACAACCCTTATCGAAACTTATATGACGGTATGCGTGTTGCGTGTTTTTTTTGCGTGCTGTCCTAAGTAGGGTCCATTTACTGTTTGTTTACATTCGTCAACATTATTCTGGGGACAATAATATGAGGCGAATTTCATTTAATATGTCAATATTTACCATTTTAAAATAATTATATATTAATAGAAGCTATTTAGAGAAACTTTACATGCATTCTTACAATCTATTGTATATTATATGGCACTATACATTATTTTTACAAGAGAGCAAGTTTAGGTGTAGAATATTATCCTTCATCAGTCAGCCATATTGGTTTATACAAGGCGCCAATTTAAAAAAAAACATATATAAAGGTGTAGGGGGCAAAGATTTACCCAACAACTATTCGAAGCTTGACGTAAACAATTAGAAATTGACAAATATATCGGAATGAATAGGAAACTATCCCCTTGTGTAAAAAATGAACACTGAATGAGGAAATTGACCACTTGCGAGATTCGTTCTATAAAGAAGTTAGTCTGGAACCCAGATCCAAAAATAAATTGTAGGCCTACAATTATAACCCAGGAACTACTACAAGGCTGATTATGACCGAATCATCTCAAAGTGTTCCTTAATATCACAGTCACACTCTCCAGCACATCCACACCACAATGCTCTCGTACTTCTTGATTTGTCTGTCTATCTCCCCAGGTAACTCCACACGGTACTGCCTTAAAATACTTAAATGAGCTAACAGTCTCCATAATCCGACCATTCAACCTAACCTCACATTCTGTGATCGCACTACAAGTTGTTTGCTGACGACCTCAAACTCTACATCCAGCATCCTAGTAAGTCACCACAATCAAGCTCTCAAGATCTTCAACAAAATATCAACATTTTAGCATCTACATCAGACCCTTGCTTGACTTTGCTTCTCCTGTTTGGAATACTGGTTTTCAAGCCTTCAAGGCGATCTTAATCTTCTAGACTTCTAGTCTGTTCAACGTCGGTGGACGAAACAAGTAACCAACCACTCAAGTCTCACTTATCATGACCGTCTCTCTACCTTAAACCTGTTTTCAATTAAAGGCAGATTGTTGAGGACCGACCTTATTCAGTGTTACAAAATATTCCATAATCTCTCGCCCATTAAACACCATGACCTGTTCACTATGTCACCCCACCAAGGAGTAAGAGGTCATAAATACAAGATCTTTGTTCCCCACACAGAAACCAAAGTAAGAAAAAGGTTTTTCTCCTGTCGTTGTTGTTGTTGCCCAAGCTGCCTGGCCGAACAGCCCCAAGGCCCCGAGCAAGGCCAAGGCCATAACCGAGCGCCCCCACAGATCCCTCCCTGCCGACCACAATAAAGCCTGGGTGACCGAAGCCACTCCATGGCGGGGAGCTGAGGAGGGTGCGGAAATCAACCCGGGAAATCAAAGCCCCACCCAGGGCCCTGTGCCCCTCAGCAATTATGAAGAGAAAGTCGAGGGGCGAAGGTAATATGTGACGCTTTGGCTTCCAATCTTGGTAGATTGGGAGGTCAATCCACGGAAGAGACGCCGTCACTTGAGATCTAGAAAATATATAAGTAAAAGGAACAGTCGGAGTAAGCTATGGGTATGGCAGAGATCGCTCAATTCTCACTCTGATAGACCAGCCCATCACCACTCCTGTCGTATAATCCATCAGTGGAACTCCCTACCAGCTGAAATAGTTGATTCCCCCTCCCTTGCTCAATTCAAATCTAAATTGACCCAACACCTCCACAACTCACTCTTCAACCCATAAAATCCCCTTTCCCATTTTTAAGCAACATCTTAACCCCTGATACCCCATCATATTATTGGTCCGACACACACTACCAGTCACCCCATTGTCAAGCATCTCCAGTACATCAAATGTTGCATCTGAAAACTAACACACCTGCCCTACGAGGAGAGATGTCAGCGACTGGGACTGCAGACACTCAGTGACCGGAGAAAAAGAGGTGATATGATCGAAACCTACAAGCTAATGCATGGCTTCGACGACATCCCTTACACCAGATTCTTTTGCCTCAACACAAACAATCTGAGAGGACATTCACTGAAACTAGCGAAACCGGACCACTGGAGAACAAAACTAAAAGGGAACTGGTTTGCGATCCGGGTGATCGATGACTGGAACTCACTCCCAGACGGGATAGTAACTGCGCCCACGATAGCCACATTCAAATCATGGTACGACAGACACACGGGTATAGAGAACATTTAGGTTGACACGTCTTAAGAGGTGGGGACCACACAAGAACCAATTCTTATTTCCCCACTACCAATTCATAGGTAAACACTGACGTGTCATGCTATCTCCTGGGCTGCCTAATCCTTGGCCTGTCATGCGCTACCGATTGGTGGCCCTACCAGGTGAGCAACCCTGTTTTAAAGGCCAAAACATTACTGTTTAGGATTCAAACCTACTCACTCAGGTATGTTTGTGAGAGTTGGGCACCATATTTACGCAACCATGAGCGGATACAAGGGAACCAACCTTAGTTCATATTTGGAGAACCAGGTTATAGTGTTGCGGAGGTTTATGCCTTTATACACATGGCGAGTTTACTTGACATCAACAATGACTATTTTACACATTCCCCCCTGCCCCTGGCCCTGCCAACTTGGCTAAGTGATACAATTTTAATCGTCCTGGTACTAATTTGGAACCTCTCTGATGACAAATCTAATGCTACTGTCGCTCATGGTCGAGTGAATACGGTGCCCAACTCTCACAAACATACCTGAGTGAGTGGGTTCGAATCCTGGTCAGGATGATACATTATGATATCAATCTTAAGACACGGCCCCCGATAGTGGGGAGGGCTATGAAGATCAGGGAAATTGCCTGGTAAAAGCCGTAAATAAAGGGGTAATATTGGAAGAACTCTGAAAATACAATATTGAAAAGTAACAAAACCTGAAAATAGAAAAACCTGAGCCAAGTTTTGACCAAACTTGGCTCGGGTTTTTCAATTTTTCAGAGTCCAAAATCACAGTAACCTCATTTCGAAAGTTGGCTAGTTTTTCTTTGGCAAAAGTTGGCTCGGATTTAAGGGATTTAGCGGGTTAGGCTAGGCTAATATTAACCCCATAATACTAGGTTAGGTTAGGTTAGGTTATTTGGTTAGGTTAATGACAAAACTTGGCTCGGATTTCATGGATTTAGCGGGGGTGTGGTGGCGGCAGCCCCCACGTATTATACTAGGTTAGGTTAGGTTAGGCTAATGTTAACCACATGCTTACTGGCTTTATCCACGTTGAAAAAAAAAAAAAAACCCGAGCCAACTTTCGAAATGAGGTTACTCTGATTTTGGACTCTGAAAAATTGAAAAACCCGAGCCAAGTTTGGTCAAAACTTGGCTCGGGTTTTTCCATTTTCAGGTTTTGTTACTTTTCAATATTGTATTTTCAAAGTTCTTCCAATATTACCCCTTTATTTACGGCTTTTACCCCGCAATTTCCCTGATTTTCATAGCCCTCCCCACTACAGGGGGCAGTGTTTTAAGATTGATGGATAATGGGAAAATAGTAAAATGTGACAGTCCTTGGTATTAAACAACACTGTGTATCAAAGTAAAAACAAAAAACAACAAAAAATAACCTGAAAAACTCGTCACTGGTTGGTGATAAACATTTACCGAACTTTCTGTATAGCCTAGGCTAATGATAAAAAAAATTGGTAAAAATTGAAGAGACCCCGGACAGCCTTCATACTAGTTAATTCTATTTTTTTTTTTTTTTTTTTTGTGATATAGGCCTAGCCTAGGCTACAGACAGAAATTTAAATTTACAGTGTTGTTTAATACCGAGGACCGTTGCATTTTGGTATTTTCAACATTAGCCTAACTAACAGTAGGCTACCATAGTGCGGTTGGGAATATGAACATGATTAAATTAATATCCAGTATTCGAGAATGGATAATAAGTCGTAGGCGTGTGCATAAACCTTTAACCGTCCTGGTGGTGTAATGGTTAAGGTGGCAAAAATATGTGTGTGATAACCCGGGTTCGAATCCCGGTGGATCATATATACTTTAATTAATTTCATTGGGGGTGTGGTGGTGAGATTAATAAAAATAATATTATTAGTAGGTTTAGGGATATTTCTTCGAGAGGCCGGTCTATATGATCTGTGCCCCATGAATATTGTTTCCTCTCACTTAAACAGTAGGCTACCATAGTGCGGTTGGGAATATGAACATGATTAGATTAATATCCAGTATTCGAGAATGGATAATAAGTCGTAGGCGTGTGCATAAACCTTTAACCGTCCTGGTGGTGTAATGGTTAAGGTGGCAAAAATATGTGTGTGATAACCCGGGTTCGAATCCCGGTGGATCATATATACTTTAATTAATTTCATTGGGGGTGTGGTGGTGAGATTAATAAAAATAATATTAACCTAACCTAACCGAAAACTAACCGACGGTCTAAACCCAGCTCGCGTTCCCTGTTTATGGGTGCACGACGGTCTAAACCCAGCTCACGTTCCCTGTTTATGGGTACGCGGCGGTCTAAACCCAGCTCATGTTCCCTGTTTAGTTTTCGGTTAGGTTAGGTTAAGTTAGGCTAATGTTGAAAATACTAAAATGCGACGGTCCTCGGAATTAAACAACACTGTAGGCTATATCAAAGAAAAATAAACAAAAAACTAGAACTAACTAGTAAAAAGGCTGTCCGGGGTCCAGTGTGCCGAAATAGGTCATTTTATATCTTACTACCGATATGCGAAACAAAAATGAATTAGGCCTAGGCCTACTATTTTCAGTCACCAGAGCTAGCTCGCCGCAGCCCGGCCCCAAGCCAACCAAAGTTATTATGTACCGGTACTAATAGTCTATACAGGGCAATACACAAGACTCTTTCCATTTCAATAAAGGACTCTTAAAATAGCCTACATATATTACTAACCTCCCTGTAAATAATAATGGTTACAAACTGGAGAGGCCTGAAATAAGCAGTCAGTCTTATAGTTGGCCGTGTCAAGGGAACGGTCGACGTATTCGTACCATAAAATATCCTGACACGTCTTCTGCAGCCATGTATGTTATGTCAATCGTAACAGGGACTTCAGGTAAATGTAAGTCATAGTTTATGTTGCTTTGCAATTAAGAAGATTGTCAAATACAAAGTCATTAGCCCGATTATTGTATTTATAAAGGGCTTGTGCCGATTGCCGAAGTTTCTCGATACTCGCTTAAGTTGTGCTAATCTTATCTAATAATAACAATAATAATAATATACTGTTAATATATATACAGTACTGTATATATATATAGCTATATATAAATACACTCGAACCTCGATTTAATGGGAGGTTTGACGTACCTCCCAACCTACCAAATAGGAAAACCTACTATTTGGTAGTAGTCTTGGAAAATCCAACGTCAAGGCTATTAACCTAATTGCAATGACGACTTGTCTATTTTGACTGCTATGTCGTCATTCCAACCGCGGTTAAAAAGAAAACGTCTAGAGTCTACTCCTTATCTTGCTCTAGGAGACGTTGTACATTAACCAAAACTACCACCGAAGGTGAAAAAAGCATAGAAGAGAAGAAAAAGGGGTTTACCTTAGTTACCGCTTAAGGCCCATCCTGTGTTCCGTCATGTGCAGATCCCTGTCGAACGTGCGCATGAGCGACCCTCTCTTGTCATCACATCTCACGTCAGCAGAAGAACGCGGATGGGCAGGGGTCCGGCGTGAGGGAGGGTATTATGTACGTTGGATTTTCCAAGACTACTACCAAATAGTAGGTTTTCCTATTTGGTAGGTTGGGAGGTACGTCAAACCTCCCAATTTGTTAGTAGTCTTGGCAAATCCAACGTCAAGGCTGCATAACAAATAGGAGGAGGACATCCAAGCCCAACCTACCAAAAAAACCAATGCATAAAACAAAATTACGAATGACAAAGACACAATTTAAACAAGAGAGTTTAATAAAAGAGTGAAAAACTGAGGAGTAGCTAAAAAGAACAGTTTTAACACATGCCCGTCATTCATAGTAATGCAAAAACATAGACTTGTCTGAAACCAAAAAGTTACTGTACCCAAAATCCCTTTTCTTCAAAAACCAACAAAAACACTGAACACAAGAACAAAACACAATTTTCAATGTGGCAAAAACACTTATGTACTGGAACAATACATAATCCCAAACTTGCAATCCAGTGTTGCAAACCCATACACCCCCCCCCCCCCCCCTTGTCAAAAAAAAAAAAAGAAAAGAACGAGGGACAAGGGGGGGAAGACCAGGGATCTTCGCCAGAGCACCAGGAAACACGACCCCCGAGAGCAATCACCGGCCGAGGGGGTCGAACACTGGACACGGAGAGGTAGGAGGAGATGAAGGAATTGATAGAAGACCACAAAACCGCGGAGGCGAAGGCAGGGAAGGATCGACGTGGCAGGAACCGGAAGGAGGCAGCAAAGGATCTGACATCGCGCGCAGAACCCTTACAAACAGGGTGACGGGCACGAACGGTCCGACAAACGTGGCGGCCCAGCTGCACCTGCTAGAGCCTCCCACCTGACCGAGGAGACACCCACACAGCAGTACCCGAAGGCGGCGCCACAGACGCAACAGAGGAGTGCAAGGCTGACACCGGGCACAACACATGGCGAGGATGCCCACGCCGTAAAGCCTGGACGGCGAAAGGCCGGAAAACGGGGGCCTCCCTCCCATGCGTGGTAACAAAAGGTGGGGAGGAGGCGAACGAGACGCCATGCAAGGACGGGGAGAATCGTACGCAGTCCCGGGGCCGTGACAATGCCGCTAGTGCAGACACCCGATCCCCAGTGGCCAGAGCGACAAGGAAGAGTGGACGCCCGAGCAACGGAACCGGCGTAGCGGCCCTCGTATACGTGGGGGAAGCCAGAAGGACCAGAGCCCGCCCCAGATCCCACAGCGGAGAGACCTGGCGCGGAGGCGGTCGATCCCGGAAGGCAGCCGTCAGGAAGGAATCCAGCACCTGTGGCGGAACGACCAGCCCAGCGACGGACCCAAAGAACCCCCCGGACGGCAGACAAGTGGGTACGTATAGCGTCGACTGGAAAGCGACGTGTACGGAAGAGGTGAAACAAGGAGCGTAGGACGAGGGAAGGAGAGCCAACTGGCAGGCGAGTGGCCTGTAGCCACCTAGTAAAAAACCTCCAGCGGGACCCGTAAGGCCCCCAAGGAGAAGACGGCCAGGAACGCTGCAGGAAGTCAGTCAGGGCCCGGCCGGGGACCGGGAGCCACCGTGCCTCATGAACAAGCACGATGCGAAGGCCAAAGAGGTCCGCAGGACCCCAACCTAGCCCAAGGGGAAGCCGGAGACAGGTAGAGGGACCGGACCCGGGCACCACCGCGGCAACCGGGCGGACCAAGTCCGTGCCGGCCACAGAGGCGCGAGGAGCCAGACGCAGCCGTGGTACAGCCGCAGCTTCGCGAAGACTGGGCACATCAACAGCGCGTCTGGTAGCGGAAAGATGGATATCGACCGCCACCTGTACCAGGCGACCATGAAAGCGCCCGGACCCCCCCCGGAGCGCGAGGCCGGAGGGAGAGGTCCAGAGGCAACTGGCGCGGCACCCCCGATGCGAACAAGGCGACCTCCGGAACACCTCAGGAAGCCGCGAGGTCGGCGAACACAGTCCGTTTCATCGCCCATTCTACAAGAACGCCCTGCCCTCTCGACAGGGCGGCCGCCCAAAGGGTGGCAGGCCCGGGCAGGGAGGAGGCATGCAAGGAGAAGGGGTGTCGGTCCGCGAGGAAGAACAACTCCACCGAGACCACTAATAGAGTCAACGACCTGGAGGACCCCCGCATAAGGAAACAGGGGACAGCTTGTCTGAGTGTCCAACCCGAAGGCCACCGACTCACCCCGAAGGGCCAGCGCGTGGTCCCGCAGGAAGAACAAAGGAACCAACAATCCGAGGGCATAGACAGGTAAGAGGAGGGAGACCCACCCATCTGCCGGGAAGTGGACGTCCCAGGTTCGATTGGGAACCCCACCCAACCTCGCTCGACGTATCTGTGGTTACCCAGACCGTCGGCGGGGGGGGGCGGTCCAGGGCACAGCCGCAGAGAGCGAGCCCCGAGCAACCCAGCGACCGAAGCGTCGGCGAACGGTACGTCGGGAGCGGCAGGAGCTGATCCATAGGGGCAACGGAAACACCGCGGTGCCCACGAAGAGGAGGCGGCGTAGCCAGAGGCTCCCTAAGGGAAGGGGCAGAGCGGCCCAATGCAGCGAACCCACGAACGAGTCCCAGAGCCACCCTGGGAGGGAGACCGAGTGCAACACGGCGAGGACCGTCCACCGAAGGTGCACCACGGCCGGCAGACCCCGGGTCACCGTAGCGCCGGACAAAACCCATGCGAGACCGACCCATGGCACGACACGCGACGGGGTCAAGCGTGACTTGGGAACATCGAAGGGGAACCCTAACCGTGCGACGTCGCGAACGACTGTGAGGGCGTCGCCAATGCACAGGCCTAGGGCGTCGGAAACTACCAACCAAACGGTCAAGGAAAACAGGAGCTGGAGCCCGCTCCTGAGGAGAGGACCCAGAGCCTGCCCCACCAGTGCGGAGAAGATCTGCGGCGCGATGTGGAGACCGAAGGGAAGGCCGTTGTCGGTGACAAGAGCGGAGTGGGGGTCTGGACGTCCACCTCCAGGTGAGACCCCTCCGCGCAACCCGCCGCCCCCAACGTCCCTCGCGGCTACCGAGGGGCGCAAGGGCGAAAACAACCCGAGGGAGCACCCGAGAGGAGGGGAGCGACCCGGTACGCCCAGGCGAGAAGGAGAACAAGGAGGCCGACCCAGAGAACTACACATTGTGTTGATGTGGAGGTACCCCCGGTACGGGCCGTGCGGGCATGAGCGCCACGTTGACCTCCTCTACCCTGCCCCCCCCCCAACCTCGAAAGGGCGGGCCACCCCAACCCCAGGGCGCGGGGCTGACCCCTTCGAAGGGCGGCCGGAAGCGGAAGGCCGGCCAGCCCCGACACAGAGGGGATGAAAGGGGCAAGAACAGAAGTGCGAGGCGGAACCGACGCACAGGCCAGCAACGTCCCAGTCCTGCGCCCGTGCAAGGCGGCAGCACTTGCAGCAGCACCCCGAAGAGGACCGGCAGAAGGACGGGACTGAGAAAACCCCGCGCGCGGCACAGCGCGTCGGTGCGTGACGTAAGCAGGGGCCGTAACGACACAGCGCGGCGTCGCGTGTCGGAAGCAGGGGCCGCCGACAGAGAAGCGTAGCATTCCCAAGCATCCTGCTTAAAAAACCCCGACGTATATAGCGCAGAGTACAACAAACCCTGACGAATAACCAAGGGGGCCGGCCGGCAGAACGAAGACCGTACCGTCGTGCGGTGCCGAGTTGCCGCGCACAAAACCGCCTTCAGCTCGGGAACCAAAGACACCGCGAGCCGAAGGTGGACCCGCTGAACGCGGTCCAAACCCTCGCGAAGATCGCCCGGCGCAGACGCCTCGAAAAGCCGCAAGTGGTGAACAGACGTCTGGAGGGAACCTAAAGACAAGACAATAAGTCCGTCACCCTCCGTCGCAAGGGAAAAACATCGGCGACAGAGGGCTGATCCGGGTGAGAGAAGAACGGGGTAGCAATAGAACAAAGTTCAAGAACGGGCGCGCTCATCCAGGACCAGAACGCGCCGTCCAACCCGCCTACAGACACAAGAGGAGGCAAAAGCAGGGACGACTCCGGGGGAGGGACGGAAGGAGAGCCGTCGACGGATCGGTGTGTGAAGGCGAAGGCCTCAGCAAACCAGGCCTCCAATGGGAGAGGGTGACCGAGCATGATGGCTAAGCCAGGCGTACCGGCGTCGCACAAACCTGTCCCATAGGAGGACAGACCCGTCAACACAGCCAGGGACTGAACAGCCGGAAGGATGTCAGGGCGGCTGAAGTCTGACCAGGGCGTAGGCCTGCAGAAGGGAGGGGGACCGTAGCAGGGGTAGGTAGGGTGAGGTGCTGAGGGTGAGGCACCGCCAAGAAGGGCGAGAAGAGGGAGTCTTCCATCGACTCCAAGCGCCCGTCGAAGCGTGACACAACCCAGCCCTGCATAGCCGACAATTGATCCGAGAGAGGCTACCCCCCCCCAGATTGGTCGGCCCGCAGGGGCGAGCGTGAGCGGGAGCGAGACCCACGACACGAACCAGCAGCGTCGCGGCCCAAGGAAGGCGAGCGACGACGGTTGTGTCGCCGTTGAGGGACTCGTCCCCGATCACGAACGGCCGAGGGGGAAACAGCACCATTCCCCTCTTCCAGCGACACATCAGCTCCTGAGAAAGGGGACCCCGAAACCTCGCGAAACCCCACCGAGGCAAGAGGAGGGGTACCCCCCTGGCGAGACGGTAAGTGAAGGTCAGGAAGAGAAGAATGAGGAGGAGCAGGACGACGGGAGTGGGAAGGCTGGCCGGGTGAAAGGAGGCCAGGAGCCGCGGGGGGAAACAGAGCAAGGATCCCCGGGGCTGAGATAACAGGGCGGCCCGACACCGAGGCGGAGGAGGGAGGGACCACCACCGTGGGACGAGACCGTGAAGGAAGAATAGGCACTGAAGCAGGTGAAGTAGGAGAAGCAACGACATCCAGGCGGACCCTCCTGGACAGTGTAGGAGGAGGGAGCAGAGGGCCATCTACAGCATGAACAACCGTGCGCGGAGAGGACAACGTAAGAGGAAGTCGTCTGGGCTGGGGAAGCGGGCGGAAGGGAGTAGAGCCCCTATCCGTAGAGGCCAGGGGAGGGCGCACAGGGGCAGAGCCGCTAACCCCGGCCTCAGGGCGAGAACCATGACGAGGGCGATGGGCGTCGTCAAGGCGATCAGGAGGACGACGAGGCGAGCGAGAGCGTGGACGGAGCCGGGGAACCCCCCGACGATGGGACGACCGGCTGCGGGACCCATGGGAGAGGGCCCGAGCAGGGAGAGGGCCAGGTAAATGGCCTTCAGTCGGGTCAGGGATACCCAGGGCGACGCGGATCCGGTCGGCAACAAAGGCCGGGGAACGGTGGCCCACAGTCCTAATGTGGCGGGAGACCATCGTCCACACCGACGGAAGGGAAGCAGGAGGCCACAGCCGCCGCCGAGGAACCAGGGCCATGGAGCAGCACAACCACCATGGCCAGACACGTGCCACACAGAGCAGGGAGGTAGGCCGTAGAGGAGACACAGAGCGAGTGGCGCAAGCAAGACTTGTGGCTCTCCAAGCACGGGGAGCGACAACCAAGGCGAAAGCAAGGCAGCCTACCTGCACTAGAAGAACACACACCATAATCAGCACGTCGAAGGAGTAAGTGGAGAGAATGTCCAAGAAGAACCAGGGAAGGAGCATGGGGAAACAGGAACACACATGCAAACAGGTATCCGTACTCACCCTAAACTGGGAGCACAGAGGTAGGTGAGGAGGGCGGCCGAGGCGGAAGAGCACTAGCAGAACCTGCAAAGATGGAGAAAGTGTTAACCACCACTCAACATCTTACATGCAGGGCCTATAACACCAGTAAAGTGCATACACCAATATAGTATCAGGCAACAAGATGACATAACAAAAGTCAATAGTGAAAGCCAACTATTACCGCAAATTTGCGGGCCAATGGAGGCATAACCGTACCGACACCATCCTCCTGCAATTTCGCGGGACCCCCCAACGATCTCCGCAAATTTGCGGGGAACCGAAATGTCCCAGAGGACCGAATCGAGCACCCCGCAAATTTGCGGGACCGGCCGAGATGGTGCGGCGCCGAAAAAAGCGAGAGGAGCGTCTAGGAAATACCAAAAGAGGCCCAGAAAAAAGCGTCATCTCCTTATGAACTCCAAGCGACGATGGCCATCAAGCTGAGCAGTGTCTTCCTTGATAATATCCTGACTCAACCGGTCAAGGGAGAGGCAAGGAAGACACACCAGGGGAGAGGAGGCACATCCCCTAGGAACAACCCAACCCACAGAGATAGAGCAAAGCCCATGAGGAGAAGTGGCAGGAAGGGTGGTTTGGCACAAACAGGGGCCCCCGTAGGGTACCCCAGGATTGGGCAAAAGGGTATGAAAGGATGGAGGTGAAAACAGTAAGGGAACACAAAAACCAGTAAATGAAACTGGCGAGAAAAAGGGTGGCCTAGCCGTGAGGAGAGAATGTGTCAGGGGCGAAAAACCCTGTGGTGTGAGGGAGGGGCCCCCGTGGGGTACCCCAGGATATCACGAACCACCAAGCGCCCAGGCCCTTGAGACACAGTGAAGGCTCGAAAGGGGGGACTCGGGAATAACGCTACTAATGCGGCCGACACAAACCCTACAAACAGCACCGCCACCACGAAATCTCAGATCGTGAACCAACTGTACACCTAGGCTATGAAAATATGAAAACTCATAGGGGCATAGCAATTCCTGAATGAGAAACAAGCTAGGCTAAAATAAGCTAAAAGCTAAACTATGCCCAGACTAACAGGAAAAAAGAATATGAAAAGAGAAAGGAATGAAAAACACACACGAGGAACGCCAGGCGCCCCCGTACCTTCGGTAGCTATTTCCACACGCGTCTCCATTAAACACACTGAGGAGCCCATTTACGTGTGCCCTAGATCACGTAACATCTGTCTAACAAAAAAGAAGGCCAGATAAGCCGAAACGAACCTAAACAGGGTGAATTAAAGGAGCACAACAAAAGCGACTGCATTCAATGGAGCGCGTGAAAAAATGATGACAAGAGAGGGTCGCTCATGCGCACGTTCGACAGGGATCTGCACATGACGGAACACAGGATGGGCCTTAAGCGGTAACTAAGGTAAACCCCTTTTTCTTCTCTTCTATGCTTTTTTCACCTTCGATGGTAGTTTTGGTTAATGTACAACGTCTCCTAGAGCAAGATAAGGAGTAGACTCTAGACGTTTTCTTTTTAACCGCGGTTGGAATGACGACATAGCAGTCAAAATAGACAAGTCGTCATTGCAATTAGGTTAATAGCCTTGACGTTGGATTTGCCAAGACTACTAACAAATCGGACTAAATGGGACCGTTACTAGTCCGTTGCATGAAAAAATCCGTTGCTGGGTATTGTATTCATATAAGGGGGCTGGAAATCTATTAATAGGCCTAGGCCTAGGCTATAGATACTCACAACACCTCAAATGAGCTGCTTGGACAGCGAGAATATCCCAGGTAGGCTATATATAATAAACTTATATTAACCAAGTAGGCCTAATTTTGACCAAATCGATTCATATCTCTTGTGTAATGCTTTGTTTACACTTTACTGGTCTGACGAACGAGACACACACACACACACACACTGAGGAAGGGCAGATGTCGTAAGGACACAAAGAAATTCAGCTTCCCATATAGGAGTATAGAGACTTGGAACAACTTGGAGGGGGAGGTGGTGAGAGCGAGGAACATTAACATGTTCAAATCTAGGTTGGATAAAAGTAAATATGGAAATAGGGCAACATAAGTTCTGATATGTTAGTCCAAAATACTGGGAACTGGGAATATCCATTACGATACTTGTCTAAGTAAAATGGATTGATTATAAAGTAACTAAGACAGGACAACACGAGCGCTGCTCAATTCCTGTAAACTACAAATAGGTAAATACACACACACACACACACAGTGACTACGGGTCCAAAACTACTTTTAATATTAGCTAGCCACATCAAGAAATGGTCTAACCTAGCTTAGATAATATATCAGGAGGCAAAAATCACTTTTACCTTGTGAATGGTGAAGACTAGAATGTTCTACCTGTGGGCTATATCAAGTGTTTTCGATTGAGCAAAATAAATAAAAGTACCGGTAGTTCACAAGGTAAAAGTTATTTTTGCCTCCTGATATATTATCTAAGCTAGGTTAGACCATTTCTTGGTCTGGCTAGCTAATAATAAAAGTAGTTTTGTACCCGTAGTCACTGTGTGTGTGTGTGTGTGGGGCGGATCGTTCGTCAGACCAGTAAAGTGTAAACAAAGCATTACACAAGAGATATGAATCGGTTTGGTCAAGATTACTTGGTTAATATACGTTTATTATATATACCTGGGATATTCTTGCTATCCAAGCAGCTCAGTTGAGGTTTTGTGAGTATCTATAGCCTAGGCCTAGGCCTAAGAGTCACTCGCCCTGCCACTTAGTGGACAAATTATCCAGCACCGGACATTTGGTCCGGTCCAGATGGATTGTCCGCCTACAGACTTGAGTCCGTTAAATCCGAAATCCGTTGTATCGAGGTCCGTTAAACCGAGGGTCGAGTGTGTCTATATATTATTATCTTTATAAATATCAATAAATAGTAAACTCAATTGTAAGTCTGCAAGTAGTCCTAATACAAATTATTCATCGTCATCATAATAAGTAAGTGAATCGAAGAAACGTAACAAAAGAAGATCAAAGACTAGTTTCAGATCATACAAGATCCAATATATAGAGAATTGAAACAAAGAATATACAAAATCCAACACTTTACTATTACTGTACTTATCTTTACGAAAACATGAAGTTCAATTCTATCTAGCTGGTGAGGTTTCTTGAAATGTGATATGTCTGAAAAACACATAAAACATAAGAAAATGGGAGTCTGCAAAAAGCCGATCGGTCCATACAAGGCAGATCCCTGTCACACCCAACCCCAATTATAGACCCATCTCACTAATCAGTGTGCCAAAATTCGCCCATTTTCTTCGTGATCCCGAACCTAACATCTGAAAAAATATTGATACTGAAATAGGCTAAGAGCCTGTGACTGTCCCGGGGCGGCCGGGAGCCCCGCTAAACCTGCCATTCTATTTCTACATTACACTCACCAAACGATAGTTGCTTTGCTCTACACTGTACTCTACATTGGCTATGATCTTAGAACTATTATATATCACCTGTATTGAAGTCCAAATGCAGCTACTAATGTAAATATAGGCCTAGACGGATAAATCCAGAGCTCGAGTCATGAGAGCGATTTGTTTACACTGTGAAAACACAACTTGTTCGGTTCGGATGAGGTGACTGACTTTAGCACCAATATAACAAATATATATTACAATAAGGAAACAGCCATCGTTCATAGAACGAACTCCTGGATGGGAGAGTCCGCTAAAACAAACAAACAAACAAACAACCAATGTACCCCTACACTCCGATGTTATATTGCGCCGAAGGCTGAGTCAAGACGAACACAACTACCATAATTTTATTGGCACTCGAATGCTCAATAATATGTAGATTAAAGGATAATAATAGGTATTTATCTAAAACTATGTATATATTAACTAAACTACTCCATGTGTTTAATATATTGACTAAATTTCACTGAAATGAATTATGCAAAATATTAATTTAAGTTTGAATGTTAGTTTTCTGATCTGATCTGATCCTAATTAAACTCCCACAAAATACACGATATTTTTTCGTATGTGCTAATTTTATGGGGTCTCTAATTTCTTAAAAATAGTGAATGAATATAAATTTTATGTGTTGACAAAGAGCGCAAGACCTTGAGGCATAAGGTAAGCTATAAATTAGTACGATTTTATGATGAATTATTGTTTTTTCAGGGGTATATATGTGGTTGGATCAATGGAAAACAACGAACGAATATCAGCAATTTTTTCCATTGTGGTGTTTCCGAGAATAATCCAATGATGACGTCAAATTAGCTTGCCGCCAATCAACTGTGGAACACTTGGAAATGTGTTAGCTGTTATTTACCGATATATTTGTGGAAAAATAGAGTGAATTAAGGGGCTGGAATATAACATTGACTTCATGTGAAGTGCGAGTGCCCTACACATTCTAAAATTGTGCATATTAATCTTGGGGAACTCATTATATATAAGGTATAAGTTCAAGGTGATACTTTGGATAAACCTGACTTCTAGCAAGCACCAAACAGCGATTTTGTAAGTAGCCAAGCATATTATTTTTTCAGATAAGCCTAGGCCTACTTGTATTAGCCTAGGCCTATGATGATAATGATAATTTGAAGCAGAAATGAGTAGCCTAGGCTGAGGCTAGGCATATTAGGCTTAGGATAACCCATTATCCAACAATCTTAGGACTGCCCCCACTAGTGGGGCTATGTATAATGTATTGATAGGCTAATGAAGATCAAGGAAGATTTGAGGTTAAAGACAGTAAAAAATAAGGTTAGCTAGGCAGCTGGTTCTGGTAGGCTAAGACTCAGAGCCCACTCTGTGACTCTTAACCCGGGAACGGCAAAGGTCCTCAATTAAGGTAATTATTTAGAAGATGACCTTTTTTTTATTAAAAACTTACTCTATGGTGTATTATATGATATATAGAAGCAATAGAACTGTTAAAATGACCTGGGAAGTGTATATTAAACTTAGCCTAGACCAACATTCCTGTATTTTTTTTTTTTTTTTTGTAAGGCTAGGCTAACCTAGCCTAGGCTACTCTTGAGTTTTGGAACACAGTAGGCCTAAGCCTAGGCCTATTTTAGATGTCTAACTTTTAAAATAATAATATAAAAATACGTAGGCTAGGCCTAGGCTAGGATTTTTTTTTTTATCATTATACAGAAAGTTGTATCACTCAAAAAAACAGCGTCATTTGACACCCTGGCTAGGCTATAGCCTATGACAATAACAGTTTGCCGTCATGCCGTGGGATTATAGGGGTAGACCTGTCACTGAAGAATACTTTCGCAGTCTTACCGTTTGTTTTTGTTTTCAAGGTATAGGCTATAGGCAGAATAGGCTACAGTAGTATCTTATCTACTGGTATCTTATTTTATTGTAGTTTATATTATGAGTGGAAGATTTGCAATAACTTACCCTAACCAAAGTCCAAACTTAGTGTCCAAAGTGGGATCTGCACCCTGCCTCTATGTTCTCATTTTGTATACCGGTAACTTTTTAGCCAGATTACCGGTACAATTTAATAAGTGTACAGCCAGCAGCTAGGCCTACCGCCTACAGTGCATTTATAGATTTCCCGGAATCCCGGCCATGACTTGGGTATCACTAAAGAATCTTTCCGCAGCCTTATGTACAATTGTTTGTTTTTATTTCTTCAAGGAATATAGTACAGTAGTTTATTGTTCAATTGTTTATCATGTTATGAGTAGATAATTTGCATTACCTTACCCTAACCTAACTTTACTTCGTCTTAGTGTCCAAAGTGGGGGCTGCCACTATCCCCACAGTCCACACACCCGCTAACTAACATATATTATTGATATGTCTTGTCATTACTATAACCTGACTTCATGGGGGTAACGGAGACTTGATTGAATATTTTCGGAATTAGCCTCGCAGAATCTTGAGTCTTTTAAAGTTGTGAAAATTAAAGTAAGTTTCTACGTTCCTACTGATTGTACTTAACCCGAGATGGGAATAGCCTACCCAGGTATTTTTTACTCGGCCCAGGGAAAATAATAGACAAACAAATGTTCTAATCAAAGTTTATTCTTGAAACTTGGTACCGGTATGTATTTTAACCAGTACTCTATAGTAACTCATGTATCATATGAAAGGATATAAATTAAGTATGTAATAGTTCTTGGAATGCAACAACAAATATACATGAAATCTTTATTGGACAAAAGTTACAAAACTAAAACAGGGACTGCTAAGAATAATTTAAAAACCTGTTTTCAATGCCTATATTAGTGGACCTGAAGTGAATCTCTTTGAGACTGAAGTACAGGCAGCCAGCTCCCCTAGTATCCTGATTAAACACCAGTAAACATACATAACATCCCTTTTACTTACAATATTATTCATTCCTTTTAATAAATTTTGAGCATGTATTGTGCATATATTTACCTTCACATCTCAAAATTTCTCCGGACCCCCTGTTATAAAACGGGGGGCTGCGCTCCCCGCTGACGCCGCGCAAAGTTGATCCTTGTAAGCTTAGAAAAATGATCCAGAACTGGATAATTTCTGTTTTGGCACCCTGTCACTAATACCTTGAGTACTGACCCCACCAAAACGGTCAGAGATTAACACAAGATTACGGGGGTCTGCTGAGCGCCGATTGGCCCACACCTGGTAGATCCCCCTCACACCCAACCCATCTCGTCCATATGCCTATCTAATTTTATCTTAAAGCTCCCTATCGTTCTTGATCCCACTATATCACTTGGTAGCCTATTCCACCCATCTACAACTCTGTTACCAAACCAATATTTGCCTTATCTTTTCTGAAACAAAATTTATCTAATTTGAAACCATTTGTACGAGTTATTTCGCTATCACTGAGCTTTAGTACATTTTTCATGTCTCCTTTATTAATTCCACTAACCCACTTGAATACCTCTATCATGTCACCTCTAACTCTGCGTCTCTTATGAATGTAAGCCTAATTTCTTAACCTTTCTTCATACGGAAGATTTCTAATATTATGGATAATTTTTGTCATTCTACGTTGTACTCTCTCCAATGAATCTATGTCCATTCTGTAATAAGGACACCAAAATTGAACAGCATAATCCATATGGGGTCTCACTAATGGCAAGTAAAATTTTAAGATAACATCAGCAGTTCTGTTACTCACACTCCTAGATATGAACTGGAGAATCCTGTTTGCCTTGTTACGAACGCTTATACATTGTTTTCTAGGCTTCAAATAATTGCTAACAAACACACCTAGATCTTTCTCACAGTCTGAGTTTTCTAATTCCATATTAGCTAGTTTATATTTAAAATTTGTATGCATCTTCCCTATCTTTAACCCGGGAACTGCGGGGAGACTCTTAAGAGTTCCCCCGGCGGACTGCGGGAAGACTCTTAAGAGTCAGAGAAAAAAAAATCAACTTTTGACATCAAATTTTTTTTTCTTTTTTGTTTTTAATTTTTTAATTTTTTGTTTGGCCCCTGGGCCATGCAAAATCTCAGTCCTCTACCTCCCCTCCTTCCCCACTTTCCTCCTCTCCTTCAGTTATCACCTATTTTCCCTGTTATTCCCTTATTCTGAGGTATATTTTCGTGCTAACATTAGCGAGTTGCAAGCAGGGCGTTGTCATCACTGATAGCAAGCGAGTGCAAGAGAGAGAGAGAGAGTATCGATCGACTGTGTCTCAGTGGCCTTGGGGGAAATTGGCGGGAAAGCAGCTTGCCTCACCCATACATTATACAACTCGCGGGCTATATCTCCGATTTTGACCATCCAAACGCTGTTTTTCACTCGTTTTATTGTTGTTTCAGGTTAATACCTTTATAATCAACCCATAATAGGCGTGTATGGATAAGTATAAATGCTATTTATGGTAAAATTAATATTTTAGTGACGGAAACACCTCAAATACATGCGCACAGGGAGAGGTGTCTAATTACCCCCATATGCACTTGTTAGGTTAATACCTTGCATTTGTCAATGTTAAACTTCATCTAACATTTTACTGACCATTCGTGTAAGGTATCTAGATCCCTTTGCAGACACTCTATATATCTAACGGAATCAATTTTTCTCCCCATTTTGGTATCGTTTGCAAATTTACTTATCCTACTAGTTATACCAAAATCAAGGTAATTTATGTATACTCTATACTAAACAACAGAGGACCTAATACAGATCCCTGGGGGACACCACTCTTGACTGATCCCCATTCTGACTTAGTACCATTTATGCTGACTCTCTGCTTCCTACCAATTAGCCATGACCTAATCCATCCTAACAACGCCCCACCTATTCCATGTGCCTCAACCTTTCTCATCAATCTCTCATGAGGGACTCTGTCGAAAGCTTTACTGAAATCTAAATATATAATATCATATGACTTGTCATTATCTACTGCTTCATATACCTCTGAGGAAAAACTAAGCAAATTAGTAAGGCAAGAACGTCCCTGAGTGAATCCATGCTGAGAAGAATTGATTTAGTCAAATGTTTCTAAGTGGTTTCTCATTTTCCTAGCAATAATTGACTCTAGTAGCTTTCCTATGATTGAAGTGAGAGTAATGGGACGGTAATTGGATGCTATTGATTTATCACCTTTTTTGAAAATCGGAAATACATTTGCAAGCTTCCAAGCTTCTGGAACTATACATGTTTCTAATGAATTTAAAAAAATAAATGTTAATGGGTAACTTAACTCATCTCTGCATTCTTTTAACCCCTTATTGGCGGCGCTCGACTTAAGTCGTGCACCAATTTGCAGCAAGTTAGGAGCATTATTAAGGCTTTTAAAGGGTTAAAATCGAGTGCAAATGGCCGAGAGCAGAGCGGGCCAGACAGCCGACTCCCAGGGCTTACCGCCGCTCATTAACTCATGTTCCCTGTGTTCTCGAGAGGCCGGCAGTGTAGCCAGTAGTGAGCATAGCTGGGAAAAATATAACGATATATGCTAAACTCCCATGTTCATGGCAACGGTGGCATCACTGCATGAGAACCACGAGTGCTACGTAGCTCGTTCTGGTCTCATTTTGAAGCTTTTAGTGCCTAGTTTTTTGCTAAATAATTTTTTTTTCATGCAGATGCTAGATTTATCATGCAGGAGGGCCTGAATATGCCCAAATGAGCCAAAAACACCCCGCTAGACAAGGGTTAATACTCTAGCATATACCTCATCGGGACCAGGCGATTTCTGAGGTTTCAGTCTGTCAAGTTCCTTATGCACATCATTTCTACTTATAGTAACCGTACTTAACCTATTTTCTATACTATCGCTATATACCTTACGGACTTCTGGAATCTGTGCCAAATTTTCATTAGTGAAAACGGATAGAAACTGACTATTTAATGTACTGCACATTTCTAAATAATTTTCTGTCATTTCTCCTATCGAAGTTTTAAGGGGGCCTATTTTATCTCTAACTTTAGATTTATATAGCTGGTAAAAAGCCTTAGGGTTATTTTTTGAGTCATAGGCTATCCTGATTTCATAATTTCTTTTGTCTGTCCTTATACCTTTTTTAACCTCTCTTGATAGATTCTGATAGTATGCAAGTAGGTGAATTTTGCCTTTCTTAATTTTTCTATATTCAGTGGTCCCTCTCATTTAGCGAATTCATTAGTCTAGCAAAACCATCGCCAAAAGTGAATTTCGCCAAACGCGAATAGTACTTTAAATGGGAAAATTATCCATTAGTCTTTGACGAGGCCCGAGTTCACGCTTTTGGACCTTTTCAAACCGCCCGCCATGCGCATCGTCGATCGCCGACACACTCGGCGCCGTCTGCTTACTCTGTTTTTGCTAGAAGACATAGGCCTAGCCTATAATTATATCTCTACAAAGAATTGACCTAACCTAGGTTAGATGTATATCAGGCAGCAGAATTCATTGTTATCTTGTTATCTTGTGAATAGTCTTATTGATAAGGAATAACCACATAACCTTAGGAACATGTTGCTAAGTCACTAGCTAGCCAGACCAAGAAATGGTCTAACCTAGCTTAGATATATATCAGGAGGCATAAATCACTTTTACCTTGTGAATGGTGAAGACTAGAATTTTCTATACCAACTGCTTTTTGATTGAGCAAAATATTTAAATTGGTTTTGGATCAGTGGTCACTTCTTTGATTAATTATATTTATCGATTGGGCCCCTGAGTCAGCTGATGCACGTGTGTGTGTTTGTGTGTCGCAGACTGTTCGGCACAATAAACAAAGCAAAACACAAGAGATATGAGGTTCACAAATCGGTTTGGTCAAGATTACTCTGTTAATATATGTTTATGAAATATACCTGGGATATTCTCGCTATCCAAGCAGCTCACTTAGGGTTTTGTGAGTAGGCCTAAGCCTATCTATAGCCTAGCATCGGCCTAAGAGTAACTCTCAATACGGCGGTCTACTGTAGCCTACATGAAACATTAACAGCAATAGAAAAGACAATAGATAATAGATAACAGATTTTATTTACCATGAATTATTTAGAGTTAGGCCTGGTGAGACTAGCTTGCGGGCGGCGCATTCTGGGCCGACGCCATTCCGTGACGTCAGCATTCTCGCCAAAAGTGCATTTGAAGCGCCAAATTCGGATTCTGGTACCATATCCAACCTATCGCCAATACTGTGTTTCGCCAAGCTGAAATCCGCTAAATGCGAGGGAGCACTGTATTCCTCTCTTTTTTCCTAGAAGGTCTAATAGTCTATTATTCATCCATTTGGGTTGGTTCTGTGTTGATCTAAATTTTCTTTTGGGGATATATTTATTTTGCGCATTGAGGAGTGAAGAAATAAAATGATTATATGTAGCTGTCAAATTATCCTGAGTTAAGACAGGTATCTGAGAGAGAGTATGTTCATTAGCGCACCTGGGTCCACTTAATAGTTTAACCATAGGATCGACTCTTAAGGCTCTTCTTAATCCACCATAATTGGCTTTTCTGAAATCTGGGATAAGTGTCGTATTCTCTTTAGCCTTTCCTGTCCATTGTATGTTAAAATAAATTGATTTATGATCACTATTTCCTAGTTGGTCTCCTATCTCTACATTATTTATCATTTGTTCATTATTATTGAGAATTAGACTCCCCAGAATTGGTGACAGGCAACGGTACCACAAGGGGCTGTAGATATAGATACGTATATAGAATTATGGTACCAGTATTATGTCCATCTTAGTGGTTTTTCAGTGCCTTAAATATGTGGCCGCCAAGAAATGGAGCAGTTGCAATGAAATAATGCTTTAGTAGTAACTAATGGTAAGAAAAGTTCCTCAGTCGCCATTTTTATCTTACTGTGAGTGGTTCAGAAAGGGTATACTGTACTGTGACTTTTAAAGTGAAGATAACGTTATATTATAAGAAATTAGAGGTGTGAAAAGCTGAAACATGTTACCAAGGCAATCAAATTACTGATAATGACCTCTTATTTTGACATGTGCTTGTGAAATGTGTGATAAGTGATGTGGGCAGTGGGATACACAGCCCCAGGTGGCCAGCCTGTAATATTAGCCTAGGCTAGTAAAGTAGTGAGTGATACTGAGTAGACTAGGCCTGGTGGTAGGCCATCTAAATTTCTAAGGACTAGCCTACTAGACTAGGCTAGCCTAGCCTAGCCTAGCCTACAGAGGCTACATTATCTGAATTGCTGACTATGCTAATTTTCAACTGTGCTGGGCTGGCCCACTGGGAGCCTGGGCCTCTGCCTTCCAAGCAGGGCCAATGCAGGCTGGCCACTGGCGCCCCTCGCCACGGCCCCTCGTAAGTTATAGCTTGTTGCATTTTAAGAATTTAGGAGCTTAGGCCTACCACCTGTTGTACTTAAATTTCTAAGTTCAAGCTCACTACTGAGGTGGGGGAATAATTCGACAGTTGCTAGAGTTTGTATAGTTAATTTAATAGAACGAACTCTAAATCTAACTACTAGTCCAATAGCCTACTTCCTGTTCTGGTCGAAATTAGTTCAGTACGCGAATTGAATAAAACGTTGTCCCGTGATAGATGGTACGTTGGAACCCAAGAGCTCCCGCATATACTACTCGGATGCCCGCTATTCAGGCAATGCCTCGCTTCGACTTAGATACATCGTAGGTTACCAGACTGAATTTATAATGATCGCCGTGCCCTTCGATGTCTTCTAAGAGACCTGGGCTGCTCTGACTCAAACTATTACTAATTTCTTAATCCTAAATGCAAGTGGACAAATAATATATATTTCTATATCCGCTTCCGAAACCCTCAAATGGCTAACCTTTTCCTGGGCGTTACGAACACCACTCTCGGCTCATACAATAGCCACTCTGAATACAATACTGGCCCGTGGCCCGTTTAACCCGGGAACTGCGGGAAGACTCTTAAGAGTTCCCCCGGCGGACTGCGGGAAGACTCTTAACCCTCTCACCACGAAAGGGCTCTTGAACGCCCATAAAAAAGCATATAACAGCTGCCCGGAAGGGCTCTAGAACGCCCAGTGGTTGAAAGCCTGTGAGCTTCGTGTGCGAGGCGTCGGTCCGACGCATGTAAACAACAGCCGGCTGGACCGACACCCCGCATCTCCGGCCACAAGAAGGAGAGCGTCACTTGTTCGTGTGTGCCTGTATGTTGTTGTTAAGTATCGAAAAGTAGTGTAAAGTGGCTGTTTTGGCCATAAAGCTATCTCCAATGAAATCATCATCACAACTCAACCAGTTGACTTAGAGAGCTCTACTTAATGCCATTCTACAGGTAAATAACACAGCTACGCTTGGGATGCGCGGGAATGTGGGAAGCAGTCAGATTAACACATATACGGTAGCCTAGCCTAGACGTTTTTCGGCCAAAACACCCGGGTTTCGAGGAATATATATATAATACATAGCCGGGGCTGGAGGGTTAAGAGTCAGAGAAAAAAAAAATCAATTTTAAACATCGAAAAAAAAAAATGTATTTATTTATTTATTTTTTTGCCCTTGGGCCATTAATAATATCAGTCCTCTACCTCCCCTCCTTCCCCACTTTCCTCCCCTCCTTCAGTTATCACCTATTTTCCCTGTTATTCCCTTATTCTGAGGTATATTTTCGTGCTAACATTAGCGAGTTGCAAGCAGGGCATTGTCATCACTGTTAGCAAGCGAGTGCAAGAGAGAGAGAGAGAGTATCGATCGACAGTGTCTCAGTGGCCTTGGGGGAAATTGGCGGGAAAGCAGGTTGCCTCACCCATACATTATGTAACTCGCGGCCTGTATCGCCGATTTTGACCATCCAAACGCTGTTTTCACTCGTTTTATTGTTGTTACAGGTTAATACCTTTATAATCAATCTATAATAGGCGCATATGGATAAGTATTAATGCTATTTATGGTAAAATTAATATTTTAGTGATGGAAACAGCTCAAATACGTCAGCACAGGCAGACATTTCTAATTACCCACATGCGCAGTTCAGAGGTTAACTCTCTATAAAGGATATCATCTTTAACTCACATTTCCCTTACAACACCGAACGCGTAGTCCGTTACACATGAACATAAAAGCTTTGTCAATACAATAGTACACCTGAATACAACACTAGCCCGTAGGCCGTTTAACTCTCTATCAGAGATATAATCTTTAACTCTTAGTTCCCTTAGAACACCGAACGCGTAGTCCGTTACACATGAACATAAACTCTTTGTTAACCCATGGGATCCGGGGGGGCCTCATATGAATTTTGGTAAAATCAACTTCATAATTCAGTAGCTACTGATTGAGACTACCTAGAGCAGTCAATGTTTTTGCTAATTGTAGAACTTTTTGTTGTCTGTAGAATGCCGTAGAGATGACGTCGCTACAACTCGTGGTTGCCGATTTTTGATGATTATAGCGGCGATTTTTTTTTTACCATTTTGTCTCATATGAGGCCTCCCGGATCCCAAGGGTTAATACAATATTACACCGGAATACAACACTGGCTCGTAGGCCGTTTAACTCTCTATAAAGGATATAATCTTTAACTCTTAGTTCTCTTATAACATCGAACGCGTTGTCCGTTACACATGAACATAAACTCGTTGTTAATACAATATTACACCGGAATACAACACTGGCTCGTAGGCCGTTTAACTCTCCATGAAGGATATAATCTTTAACTCTTAGTTCTCTTACAACATCGAACGCGTAGTCCGTTACACATGAACATAAACTCTTTGTTAATACAATATTACACCGGAATACAACATTGCTCCCCGGACAATATTTCTGGTAGCTTCAAGAGCCAGATACGCCCTTATGTTACTTTCTATTTCAATCTTAACGGTCACTCAACCGTGCTAGGAGGTAGCAAGACTAATCATGAAGTTCCTTTATCGATGATAAGTTACGTTAAACATATTCGGACTAGTGTCCATTCAATATAATTCGGACGTGTGTCCTTGTAATATAATTTTGGACGTGTGTCCTTACAATCTAACCCGGACGTGTGTCCTTACAATATAATTCCTATAACCCTAGCTGAAGCTCCTCTCTAAAACAACTATTCACTATTTTCCCCTGAACCCAATAGTTGTTATTTAATCTCTGTCCCTCTTACGTTAATTAAAGAACTTCCTATAAGATCCTAAATACTTGGTAGCTAATGGCTTGGAGCCCTTTCTATCAATAAACACTAGTTACACATAACACATCATCCGTTTATTCTATTTCTTAGTCAAGTCAATTTCTCTTTTTGTTTGTTCTATAAGAACACATATTTTTATTGAAGATCCCCCGAATTAGTCAAATTTCCCTCTCTCTTTTTCTTGGTTCCTCTGCGGGCCCAATATGGGTCCTGATTAAAAGTATGTTGCTCGTGGTTGGCGTTCTGGCTGGACTACCACCTCAAAGCTGGCCAGTGGTCTGGGAGGTTGTCACTCTTAGCCATCTCCTGACGTCCTGGATGAAGTTGCTGGCTGCGGGTGTGCAGGCATGCAATATGGTGACAGGCCCAGGGATACTGATGGTGTATCCTCTGGGTTGGTGAGAGTGATGCAGGACTCGAGTGCTCTGCTACTGGAACTGTTGTGTGGGCTGGAAGGCTACTGTGGTGATCGCTTTGGTTCCTGGTGTGCCCGCAGGAGAGGGGGAGGCTGGGAGGAGAGGTGTTGCTTCCTCGAGGCGTGGTGCCTGTCTGACCCCGAGCGGCTCTCGTCCCCTTCCCTTTATAGGGGGGGCCGGCGTGCTGATTGGCTGCCCCGCTTCGCGCTGCCAATTGTGCTTTAGCAAGCGTGACTTGCAGTTTAGACTCAGTCCTCTCTCGCTCTCCTTCTCCAAAGTAAGTGCCAGGAAGTTGATTGCCTTTGTCATTTAGTGGCTTACGGGAGTCAGATGCTGGCACTAAGTTGTCTGACAAAAGGCAAGTAGAAGATCCGGTACAAGGAGCAAATTAGGTAGATATAGGAGGGTCACAGGTGGTCATGCCGGGAATTTGGACGTTTGTGGCCCCAAAAGTTCGACATGAAGGAGCGCCCTGATTGGTCGGACGCTTTCCTACTTTAGTAAGTTAAAATAAATTGATTTCTATCTATCTATCTATTGCCTGACGCCGTGATCCCCGAAGGGGTGGCCACGAACGAACCGCCCCCATGCACCTCTGTCCCCAGTCAGTCGACGCCCCTCCCCCCAACCAGCACCGCCTTCGTTCATGTAGTTCCTCACTCCATCCTTCCACCTCATATTCGGTCTACCTCTCCCACTCTGTCCCTCCACCTCGCTCTCGTACACCCTCTTAGTCATTCTCTCGCTTTCCATACGTTCCATATGGCCGAACCATCTCAAGTTGTTCCTTTTCACACTTTCCAGCACATCTACCTCCACACCACACCTCCTTCTTACTTCCTCATTAGTCTGTCTATCCCTCCATGTAACTCCGCACGCACTCCTTAAGTAATTCATTTCCACTGCTCTCACTCTTGGTCTGAGTCTCTCAACCAACGTCCATGCTTCGCTTCCGTAAGTCAGTGTCGGGATTACGTGTGGTAATCCCGACATGCATGTCATCATGTCCCGACATCATGTCATGCAAGGACTTCTTCACTTCCATACTGACCACCCTATTTCTTGTTACTGCTTTTAGCGTTCCTACAACCCTCTTCCCCTGTTGTACCCTCTCCCGCACCTCTTCATCCATAGTCCCATCTTTACTCAACACACTGCCCAGATACTTAAAAGAGTTGACGATCTCCATAGCCTGACCGTTCAGCTTCACCTCACACTCTGTGACTTCACCCCTTTCGAAGACCATAACCTTGCTCTTCCCCGTATTTACCTTCAAATTCCGTTTTTCGCACACTGTTCCAAACTCATTTACCAGACCCTGCAACTCCCATTCATTATCACTCATCAGAACTGTATCATCCGCAAACAGCAGTATAGGTAGCTTCCACTCAATTCCCTCCCTTTTCAGCGATACACCAACATCCACTGCTCTTGATAGTATTTCTTTCATAACTCCATCCATATATACAGTAAACAACCACGGGGACATCACACACCCCTGTTTCAAACCAACATTCAGGTCAAAGAACTCGCTCTGCTCATTCTCCACACGTACTGCCGCCTTTGCACCCTCATACATGCTCTTCACTGCTTTAAGCAACTTGCCCTCTACTCCGTATATTCTAAGTACTTTCCACAAACCTTCTCTATCCACTCTGTCATAGGCCTTCTCCAAGTCCATAAAGGCAACATCCACCTTAAATTGATTTATGATCACTATTTCCTAGTTGGTCTCCTATCTCTACATTATTTATCATTTGTTCATTATTACTGAGAATTAGACTCCCCAGAATTGGTGACAGGTACCGGTACCACAAGGGGCTGTAGATATAGATACGTATATAGAATTATGGTATTATGTCCATCTTATTGGTTTTTCAGAGCCTTAAATATGTGGCCGCCAAAATATGGAGCAGTTGCAATGAAAGACAATGCAGTAACTAATGGTAAGAAAGGTTCCTCAGTCGCCATTTTAATCTTACTGTGAGTGGTTCAGAAAGGGTATACTGTGACTTTTAAAGTGAAGATAACGTTATATTATAAGAAATTAGAGGTGTGAAAAGCTGAAACATGTTACCAAGGCAGTCAAGTTACTGATAATGACCTCTTATTTTGATATGTGCTTGTGAAATGTGTGATAAGTGATGTGGGCAGTGGGATACACAGCCCCAGGTGGCCAGCCTGTAATATTTAGCCTAGGCTAGTAAAGTAGTGAGTGTTACTGAGTAGACTAGGCCTGGTGGTAGGCCATCTAAATTTCTAAGGAATAGCCTACTAGACTAGGCTAGCCTAGCCTAGCCTACAGAGGCTACATTATCTGAATTGCTGACTATGCTAATTTTCAACTGTGTTGGGCTGGCCCGCTGGGAGCCTGGGCCTCCGCGTTCCAAGCAGGGCCAATGCAGGCTGGCCACTGGCGCCCCTCGCCACGGCCCCTCGTAAGTTAAAGCTTGTTGCATTTTAAGAATTTAGGAGCTTAGGCCTACCACCTGTAACTGTAACCTCCAACAATAGTGGTATGCAGCATCACTGCCCTTTTTTTCAACAACGTAGTATCATAGCCTATAGGATAATAGGCGGCTTAGGCCTAGGCCTACCCGGAGCCCGGGCAGCCAGGCAGCCGCAGCCTTTATTGTTTGGGTTATACTGATGATTTGGACTAACAGTTAGCCCATCAATCTTTTTAGACCTAGGCCTAATAGCCTCAGCCTTCGTAATAGGTCCGGTAGAGCATAGGCTATACATCAATGCTCTAATGTCATTAACCCTTAACTGGCGGCACCCGGCTATTGTCTAGTGAAATATATGTGGCCTATGTGGCGGGTCACGGCTATTTTCGAGTGCAATTTTGAGCACGTAATGTGCTCTGAGAGAGAGCGGAGCAGTGGGAGGAGCATAGGTTGCCTCATGACCGCTCGCCACGGTGGCCGTGGAGCTACTGAGATTTACTCCTTTGTACTCCACCCTCTCTGACTCGTTTCACACGTAATAATGTAAGAAAATGACCGTATTTTACCGATTTTGCCCTTCGGTTGCACGATCGTTGCAAGACAACCAGTGATTGTCTAAGGATGGTTCTGGTGTCATTGGAAAGCTGAATTAACGCCCTTTCAGGGATACATACTTGTATTACGCTCTGGCTCTTGTTTATGCATGAAAACGAGCACGGAAACAAGCTCGTTTACGGTAAAACCCCTCCGCTGGGCGGCACAGTCAAATATACTCTTCCACCCGCTCTTAAGGTGTTAACCTAAGACGTGCGCATGGGGGGTATGAGACACCACACTCCTGTGCGCATGTATTTGAGCTGTTCCCATTACTAACATCGTTATTTGACCATAAATAGCATTAATACAGTACTTATCCATATGTGCCTATTATAGGTTGATTATAAAGTTAATCATTGATTATAAAGGTATTTACCTGTTACAGCAATAAAACAAGTGGAAACAGCGTTTGGATGGTCAAAATCGGCGATACAGGCCGGGAGTTACATAATGTATGGCTGAGGTAACCTTCCTCCCCTCCTACCCTCCCCTTGTCTGGAGAGACACTGTTACGCAATAGTCTCTCTCTCGCTCTTTCCCACGCTTGGTAACAGTGATGACAACGCCCTGTTACCAACTCACTAATGTTAGCACGAAAATAGACCACAGAATAAGGGAATAACAGGGAAAATAGGTGATAACTGAAGGAGGTGAGGAAAGTGGGGAAGGAGGGGATGTGGAGGAGTGATATTTGGCATGGCCCAGGGGCAAAACAAAAAACAATTTTTTTTTGGGGGGTGTTCAGTTCAGTTCAGTTGGAATTCGGGAAGTTTAGCCTTAACGTCGGCACTTCCCTAAGAGGTTTTGTTATTTTTCTTTTTGTGACTTTTTGTGACGTGCTCATTTGTCTAAAAATAAATATATCTCATTTTTCATCCCTTTTTCTGAAATCTTCTTTCTTCTCTCTTCAGTCTTGTTTCTTCTCTCGTCTTTCTTCATTCTTGTTTCTTCTCTCTTCAGTCTTCTTATTTCAGTTCTTTCAATTTTTTCTCTTGTACTCTCCACATTTGATAGATTGTCTGTTTCACTCTATCGCTTATTTCTTTGTTAAATAAAAGATGTCCGATGACTTGGTTTTCATTTTCAATATAAGGCTGTTGGAACCCTGGATCTTTTATTCTGCATGCTTTATAAAATGAACAGTGTAGTAGAAAATGTTTTAGGTCTTCTGTTCCTTCCTTACACATATCGCATTGTGTCTCTCCTCCCACATGCCTATTTCTATCTTTTAGATTTAAGTTATTTGTCCTACATCTGTAAAATATTATAGATGCCTGTGTGTTGTCATAAATATCTTCCTCGCTCTTAATCTCCTTTTTATAACTCCTATACACTTCTAGTCTACTCTTCTCTGCCAACTCCTCTCGCCATCTTCCCGAATCCCAGTCCAGAACTCTTTTTCTAATGTCGTCCTTCTTAATATTTGCTAAATTTGTTTCTCCTAACTTCAAATTCCCTACATACTTTCTAATTTCTGCAGTCCAGGGATCTTTACTATTTCTAAGTTTTTCCTCTGTGATTCTTCTTAGCAAGTCATTACTTTCCTCTCCTACTAAATATTTAAGATATTTTATGTTACCTTCCATAATTCTTGCCTCCATTGATGAGGCTCGTATTTCACCCCTTAAGGTTACTTTTTGGGCATATCTGGGTGCCCCTAATGTGTCTAAAAACCCTATTCTCTATATTTTGTAATTTATTTATTTCTGTTTTTGAAAAACCTATAACATTCGAGCCATACAGGACTGCTGGTATCACAATACTTTTCCAATATGTGTTTCCAATAAGTATCTTATTACAACTTTGTGATATTACCGGGTATGTAAGGTTAGCCATTCTATTTGCTTTATCCAAAGCTTCTATTTTCTGGGTTTTAAAACATTTTTTATTATCATTAATTTGTATTCCTAGATATTTAATTTGTTTTACCACTTCTATTTCTCGTATGTTGTTTGGTTTGTTTTTCATATTAAATATTAGGATTTTACTTTTGTCTTTATTTATACTTAAGCCACACTCTCCCCCTATCTCTATTAATTTATCTATTACTCTTTCTGCTTCCTGGATTGTATGAGCCAAGAGTAGCCCGTCATCGGCATAAAACAATGAATTTATTTTGAAACAATCATCTACAAACCCTTTTATTTTCTAACGGTTTAATTATCTCATAAGTTATTAATTTAAATAATGTTGTGGACCCCGTACAGCCTTGTCTGATGCCGCTTGTTACCTTAATCTCCGTCTCATTTACTTGCCCCTTATTTATAATTGTACTATCTTCTTTTTATATGTTACTTACTATGTCTATAACATTTGAATTTATATTGTAATCTTTTAATACTTTTATCAGTTTCTCCCTTCTGATTGAGTCATAGGCCTTTTTAAAGTCTATTGAGATTACTATGAGTGACCTCTTTTGTTTAAATATTTTATCTATACAGTATTTCAATATAAAAAAAATATTTTCGATTCTACCCTTATTTGTAAACCCACTCTGTGTCTCCCTTACCTCTCCATTCTCCCTAATGTGTTCTTCTATTTTATTTTTAATTGCTGTCGTCATGAAAAGTTTATATGATATGTCTGTCAGAACAATTGGCCTCAATTCATTTACCTTTGGTTTATTTACTTTTGGTAACATAACAGTTTTTGACTTCTTCCACTCTTCTGGAATTACATTTGTGTCCATAATATTATTAAAGCACATTGCAAGTTTTTCTAAGCACTTATCACTTTGTGACAATGCTTTATATAACTCAGGTTTCATTGCATCAAGGCCTGCTGCTTTTCTATTCTTTAATTTCTTTATATTTTCCTTTAATTCTCCCACTGTAATGTTTGGTTTCTCCATGTAGTTTATGTTTTTATTAACTCTTAAAGCCATTTCCATGTGTTCCCGTAACTCCTCTTTAACTGTGACTGATTGTATGTTATAATTGTGTTCATCATTTACATTCATCCCTATTTTAAATAATTTACCTTCTTGCCTGTCCTCCATTTCTTTCTCTTTTAATTCTCTATATTCCCTATTTATATCCTCATTCCAAACTTCCTCGATGTTATTGTCATGCATTTTATATATACCACTCCAAAACATATTTAATTCCTCTACAGCCCTTTTATCTGACAATACTTCTCCATCGTTATAAAGTTTTAATTTTTTTATTTCGTTTTGACTTTTGTTTCTTAGTTTATTTATATATTTCCACATCTTTTTACTCGCATCTCCTCCCTCTATTATCTCTCTAGTCTTTTTCCTCTCATGTATATAAATGGCTTCCCTGATCTCTTTCTGTACTTTACTTTTTTGTTCCAAGAAAAGTATGTTACTTCTCTCCTCTTCCTCTCTATTTTTAGCATTTCTTCTTAATCTATTATAATATCTCCTCTTTTTTATACCTTTTCTAATACTGTCATTCATCCATGGTGCCTCTTGTTTTATTTTGTCTCTTCCTAATCTCCTCCTATAGGTAGTTTTAAGTATATCATCAGCTGTCTCCTTCATTACTCTATTGAAGACTCTTATATCGTTACTCTCTTCTCTAGTTATTCTATTTTCTAGTTCCCTAATAAATTTGACTATGGTCTCCTCGTTTATTTTATAGTATTCTTTTGTTTCCCATTTCTTCCCTTTAAAGGATTTACTATTTGAATTATTCCACTCAAAATATACCTCAATAAGGTTGTGGTCTGACAGATCATAAACATCTTGCTTTTCATCTATTTTCATACTTTTAAAATCTTCATACATTTTATCTGAAATTAAAACATAATCTATTACGCTAGATTGCTCGTTTCTTCGCCATGTTATCTCCCCATTACACTCCTGGTCATCATTTAACATATTTAATTTAAATTTATCCATCAAATCTAGTATAATGTGTCCATTATAATTTAGTTTTTGTTTACCTTTGAACCCTACATGGGCATTCATGTCACCTAATATTATAACTCTTTCATCTTCCATTTGGTCTAAATGTCTCTCTATCTCCTTCTTCATTTCATCATTCCTTACCTTATCATTTACAGAAAAGTATAACAAGAACAAGTGTACAAATTTTCCATGTATAAATCCTTTTACATAAAGTAAATCTTTATTTTTACACTCTACCTTGCTTAAACTTACTTTATCTGTTGTTTCAAAGAGTAACATTAAACCACCACCCTTCCTATCATTAATATTCGTCATACTTTCAATTACTTCAAATCCATCCACCAAAATGTTTCGTATGTTTTAAATGGATTTTTTTAGGCCCAGGATCTTAAGAGTCTTCCCGCAGTCACCCGGGGAAACTCTTAAGAGTCTTCCATCACTTGCCGGGTTAAGAGCTGAAATGTATTATAAGGGAAACAAAAAATATAACACTAAAATGTTATTGTTGTGAAACTCTCGGCACTCTCACTGCCACTCGTTGCCGGAGTAAGGTATGTCTCATAATACAGTACTTTTTTTTTAACTATTACCCAACCAGCGGGGGTGCGGGGGCGGCAGCCCCCCATCCATAATACTAGGATAGGTTAGGTAAGGTTGTTAAGTTAGGCATGTCTTTTTTACGCATTTATCTCCTCATTTTCCCTTAACTTCATAACCCTCCCCACTAGTGGGGGGGGGGGGGGGGGTTTTAAGATTGTTGGATAATGGGTAAATCCTTAGTTCAGCTCCTCTTCAGTATAAAACAACACTGTATCTGAAAGAAAAATTAAAAAACAAAATAATAAAACTTAGCCTAGGCCTACTGAAATTGCTGTCGGTCCAAAAAGTCAGGTTTACCATTGTTTTGTAGGGAGGATAGTAACAATAGTAATACTTATTACCATAAAAATATATTTACAAATTTATTACACTTGTAAATGCATTCCCTATAAACACGAAGACAGTGGGCCATCGCAGGCCAAACGCATGTCAAACCGGCGGCCCCATGAGGGCAGCCGCTGGCGGCCCGCCATCTGGTCTGCTCATACGTTATACTGGTGGGCCGCTGACAGCGGGCCACCGCAGTTATACCCACTATTACCCGCCGATGCTACGGAAGGGGGGTAGGGTGAATTTCTTGTTAGATACTATACGGTAGTTTTTGTTCCATAGACTGCTTGGCCGAATAGTCCTGCGTTCTTGAGGAAGGCCATGGCTGGAGCCGGGTTCCTCTACAGACCCCCGCTTCTGACCACTACATGAATGTCCAGGTAACCGAAGCCACTCCCAGGTTCTTGCACCCCATAAGAGGCCGGGGGATAGTCAGGCAGTTTGACCCAATCACTTTTTCTCTTCTATGTTAGTTGCCAATTCTTTCGCGGGATCCAAGGGTTGGATCGACGATGGGAGACGCTGCCATTTCAAGTCCTCTTGCTAGATACTGATTAGCATTATGCTTCATCACAACTAGGAATGACAAACAAAAACATCTATGGGATGAATTAGCAAAGACTTGGTTTAGTTCCTTTGCAGGCCCAAGTATAACCCAAGTATTATCACTGCATTTGTTCTAATATAAGATTGAGGAAATAAATACATACACTAGCTCATATTGGTAATTATATCTTTATTGCATACTGTAATCCTTTATTCCAAATATATATTGTAACTTAATCTAGCACTATAGGCCTATTCACACACATTTCTATAACAAAAAACAGGTAGGGCCTATATTACTAATGTAGGCCTAATTGTTCAAAAAAGTATTCTGTAGGTATAGGTTTGATTTTATACTTTAAGCGCCACCGCTGGAGGTGGCGCTAAAGCTGACTCCATTGCAGAGTCAGAAATAGCTGGGGAAAGTTTAGAGAGAAGACTGCCATTTCACCTTAAGGGGAAGATGTAGGCTATAAAATAAATCGGTAAGTATTCTGGTACATCACCCGCTTTGTTTACATTACTCGTACGCTCGCAATCACGTTCCCGTTTATTTTGACTGCCGTGGGATATAATACTAGGTTGAGGCCCTCATCCCCCCTATGACTTATTATCATCATCATCTACTGTATATTGCCAGTAGGGGGCAAAACAAAAAAAACAGTCAAAATAGATGGGAACGTAACCGCGAGCACACAAGTAATGAAAACAATGCTGGCGATATGCCCGGATGCATATTTCCGAAGTACAGTATATACTAGTACTGTACCGGTATATATCATAGGCTAAATTATTATTATCGTAGTTCGAGTTTGCCTAGGGTAGCTATTACCAAGTCAGTGTTAACTTCAACCATGCATATAACTCTGGACAGATAACATTGTATCACTAAATCATAAAAATTTAACTACAGAGAGTTAGGAAAATAATATATTTATACCCTCGGCACTTGAAATAAGTAAATTCCATTATGATATATGATAGTAAATGTTGAAGCTCTTCTGGGAACAGTGTCAAAAACTACTATACTGTTGAAATAGCTTTGAAAAGTTGACAGAGTGAATGTAAACACCATATGAGGAGGAGCACTTTATTGACGTTTCGCAGATAGCTTCTTCAGGTCACTAACAGACGCTAGGTCCTAGGACGCCTTAAGACCAATATACTGTACAGTACTGTAGTGAAAATAGACACATATCACCTACTGTCTATGGTTGTATTAAAATACAACCATAGACAGTACTATTACATATTTTTGTAATAAGTAAAAATTCATCACTTGCTGTTTAGCTTGAACAGTCATGATAGAACCAAAACCTTCTCTATGTGCTGTAGTGCACAGAGAAGGATTCGGTACTAATGTCATGTCTCATGACTTGTCAATTGTCGTCATTTGGTTTAAATAAGACTAATACTAAAATTATTATTACTTTACTCCAGACACTTGAATAAATCAATTTTACATATACTTTACTAACTTTAGTCCATATCTATTCATGATAAATGTAGGCTAGGTTAAATACGAATTATAGCAGTTTGGTAGTTCGAAGTTTACTACCAGCCCAAATGCTGTACATCGATTAATTAATTATAATTTAGTAAAGTACAATATAAGTTATTTCTGCATGCTGTGAATATTTGGTAGCCTAACTCATGCCGTGAAATATATTTGGTGACCTAACTCATGCAGTGAATAAGATTTGGTGACCTAATCCATGCGGTGAAAAATATTTGGTGACCTAACCCATGCTGTGAACAAATATTTGGTGACCTAACCCATGCAAATCCTATCATGATGTATGTAACTCTTACTAAATAAAGTCAATCAATCAATCAAATGCAGTGAATTTCGAACTACCGTATTGCTATAATTCACACTTAACCTAGCCTATATTTATTGCGAATAGATTATGGACTAAAGTATATTCAAAATGGACTTATTTGAGTGTTTTGAATAAAGAAAATAATAATTACCGGTATATTAGTATTAGTACTATTTAAACCAAATGACGACAATCGACAAGTAATGAGACATGACATTAGTACCGAATCCTTTTGTGCACTACAGCACATAGAGAAGGTTTCGGTTCTGCCATGACTGTTCAAGCTAAACAGCAAGTGATGAATTTTTACATCATATTCAAATAATATGTAATAGCACTGTCCATGGTTGTATTAAATTGAATAAGTGATAGGTGTCAATTTTATTAGGATAAATAGGATTAAGGCGAATAAAGCAAATGCTGAAAAATCACTATATTGGTCTTAAGGCGTCCTACGACCTAGTGTCCGTTAGCACACCTGAAAAAGCTATCTGCGAAATGTTGTCAATAAAGTGCTCCTCCTCATATGGTGTTTATATTAATTTTGTAAATTTTTCAAAGTTATTTCAACAGTATAGTGGTTCATGACACTGTTCCCAGAAAAGCTTCAATCTTTATCATATACCTGTATGTACCAGCTTGTACCCTTATGTCACTGGTTTCCCAACCACAAGCCCAGTTCTCAACTTGCCATCTCCGATACCGGTTATACATCCCCATGCCCACAACCTAAGGGTAACGGGTGTAAAGACTTCGGAGGAATCCTCATCTCCGACCACCCTGGCACCGTCCCTCGTCCAAGCTGCAGTCGCCTCTCTTGGCCTACATCTTGACCACGTCCTTCCAGGTCCTCTTGGCTGTTGACTCTGGCCCCGGATGGAATCCTGAAATTTGGGAGTCAGAAATTAATTTCCAGTCGCAAAGGTCTTAATTTTCCCTAATCAGGTCATACAATTGCAGCCAGAATACCCAACAGCAAGGCATAAAATACAAAGATAGCTAATAACATGTCATAAAAATGGTCCCAAGGAAATATCATTGGCCTATGAACAATAAGAAATTACATGTATGTTCACAAATATTTTTTGAGGCTTTACAAATATAACACATGACAGAACTTTAACTTGTACTTTACAGAAACATTAATACACAAAAAATATCAAAAGAACAGATTGACGAGTAGCAAAAAAATAGGTAAGGATGCAGTTTTCGGGAATCGGGCGTATCGCCTGCCTTGTCTACACTACCGGTACTCTCAGGCTCGCGATCACGTTTCCGTCTATTTTGTATGCTGTGGGATACAATAGATTGTTACCCCCCAATGACTTATTCACCCACTTATTGTCATCATGATAGGCCTATATTGCCAGTAGGGGGCAAATTACAGAAAAAAGTCAAAATAGACAGAAACGTGCGTGCGACCTATATAAACATGATCATACTCCCAAAAACTATTAGGCCAATACACAAAGTATAATAGAAGACACAGATTATCAGATAGCCTAATTTTGTTTTTATATTAGGCCTATTTCACTTGTTTACGATATGATCCCACAGCCAACTGTTATTTGGCCCCCTGCTGGAAATATACCGTATATGATGATGACAATATATAAAGGGGATGAGGGGGGCAAAGTCCCCTTCAACCTATTATTGAATCCCACAGCCACCCCTGGTATCAAAACAATAACAATTCACCCTACAGCTGTCCGTGGGATACAATAATGGGCTGAAGGGGGATTTTCCCCCCTCAACCCCATGACCTATTGTCATTATCATATATATTACCAGCTGGGGGCAAAGAACAGCTCAGCTGGCAGTGGAATAATTTTGTAAAAAAAGAAATAGGCCTAGGCCTATATCATCTATATCATCTATAGCCAATTACACTGAAACACTATCTGATCAGCCTCCATTAAGCTACTTACTCTAGGGGTTAACTTGGAATGGATGTAGTTTTCGGGTGTAGGCTATGGTCGTCATGTTTACATAGGGCGATCGCCGAGGTTAACTTCGCGTCTATTTTGACAGTGATTTTTTCGGTTATTTGCCCCCTGCTGGCAATATATATGATGATGACAATATGTCATGGAGGGGTGAGGGGGGGACAAAGCCCCCCTCAACATATTATTGTATCCATTGGCATTCAAAATAGACGGGAACATGATTGCAAACGTCCGATGCCTCCCCCACCACCGCCGCCGTCATGTTTACATTTGTCGATCGCCGTGGTTATGTTCGCGTCTATATTGACAGCGATTTTTTCGGCTATTTGCCCACTGCTGGCAATATATATGAGAATATGTCATTGGGGGCGGAGGGGGGCAAAGCCCCCTCCCCACCCCCCCCCTTAACATATTGTATCCAAAGGCAGTCTAAATAGACGGGAACAGGATGGCAAGAGTCCGACGCCACTCCGCGTAGGCCTAGCCTAGTGACTCAGGGTGTCAAACCGAAGCAATTTTGTGTGGAGACTCGAATGAATATGAGAAGGAATACAAGAAAATTAACTTGGAATAGCATTGTTTTGGCCACTTTAGCCTATCACTTCCAAAGACATAATTTAAACTATAAACCATAATTTTATCTTTACATATACAATAATAAAGACAACAAATATTGGACTCGGCTCTCGTTTGACACCCTGCGCTAGTGTAAACAAGGCTGGCGATACACCCGGGAACTACATCCTACCCGTTAACTTTTTCACAAGAACAAGTAGGCTAGAGGTTCAAGTTCAACGTAAAAAATAGTCTAATTATTATTGGCAAGAATGTAGTTACCGGGTGTACGGTGTACTCCATCATGTTCCCGTCTATTTTGACTGCCTTTGGATACAAAAATACATTACCCTAACCAAACAACCTAACCTAACCAAACCTAGTAGGCCTATTATAATTTATAGATTTAGGCTAGGCTAGGCCTATAAGTATTTATTTTATTATAAGTATTTATAGATGATTTATGTTGTATGTCGGTAGTGGTACACCCGGTAACTACATCCTTCCCTTATTATTACCGCTAAATTGCTAATAATATGCTAAGATTCTCCTGCAATTTCCTTTACATTACAATGACGAGGACTCATTAGCAGTGTTCTCTAGAGTCTTTGGGAAGATATGAGTGGTGTAGCCTACAAGTAAGTTATAGGCCTAGGCATAATAGCATTTAATGAGGTGTAGCCTAGGGCCAACTCGGCCATTTTCCAACTCGACCCACGGGCCACTTAGCCTAGGCCTAGGCCTACTTGATTAGCCTAGGCCTAGGCCTACTTGAAAATCTGTTGTCAAAATTTGCCAGTAGGCTATTGATGCCAAATTCTCTGAACTAGGCCTACCAGTAGGCTAGCATTAAGGCAATGGGTAGGCTTAGGGCTACTGGTATATGAATCATCGCCACTAGGGTGACTAGGCCCACTACCCACTAGACCCACCGGTATTAATACCAGTCTGATTTTGGTTCAATGTTATTTTAATACCACAAATTTTGTTGATATATTTGAAGATAAATATTGAATCTATATGCTCTAAAGATCATAATCAAATTTGTTTTAACCCTCGGCAAAACCTAATAAAAAAGTATGGTACTAAAATTTATTTTTCGTAACAAGGTTGTCAATACGGTACTTTCAGTCATCGATAGCTCTAAAGATCATATGAAAATGTGTTAAACCCTCGTAAAAGTCTAATATAAAAGTATGGTACTAAAATTTAATTTTCGTAACAAGGTTGTCAATACGGTACTTTCCCGTTATCAATGTACAATCAAGCTGAAGATTGCAGAGTAAACACCATAGACTTCTTCGATTTTTTTTCAACTTCGTATAATCGACAGCCAATTTGTATTTTTTATTAAGGGATTAGTACTCAACCAGCGGGGGTGTGGGGGCGGCAGCCCCCACCCATAATACTAGGTTAGGTTAGGTAAGGTTGTTAGGTTAGTCTAATGTCTTTTCAAATCACTATGGGGAGCGAGCGTGTCTCAACATCGATCGATAGGCCTAATGGGGAAAATAGGTTTTCCCGAGATTTCTAATTAATTACAAACACTGTGGAAGTCACTGGTCCTACCACGACTGGAGTACTGCTCTCAGCTCTGGTCTCCCCAAAAAGTAGGAGAAATAACAGAAATTGAAGCCACCCAGAGGACATTCACCAGTAAAATCCATGGGTTTCAACACTTTAACTACTGGGAGAGACTTAAGGAGCTGCAGCTGTACTCACTTCAAAGACGTAGGGAGAGATACATCATCATCTACGTCTGGAAGATTTTGGGAAAAAAGGTACCAAATCCAAACATCCAAGAGACTCAGCACCAAAGGCGAGGGAGGCTGTGCTATGTGAGGACTACGCCAGGATCAACACAAAAAATCAAATCCCTGATCCATCACAGCTTTACATACAATGGAACCAGACTGTTCAACTGTATACCAGTCCCTCTCAGGAACATGACCGGGGTGTCTCCAGACACCTTCAAGAAACACTTGGACATGTGGCTGGCCAAAATACCGGACCGGCCACCAACACCAGGATACCCCAGCACCAACTCCAACCGACTTCTGGAATGGAGAGTGGAAGAAAGGGAGCTGCCTGGTCCAGTGTGCCAAAATTCGCCCATTTTCTTCGTGATCCCGAACCTAACATTGAAAAAATATTGATACTGAAATAGGCTAAGAGCCTGTGATTGTCCCGGGGCGGCCGGGAGCCCCGCTAAACCTGCCATTCTATTTCTACATTACACTCATCAAACGATAGTTGCTCTGCTCTACACTGTACTCTACATTGGCTATGATCTTAGAACTATTATATATCACCTGTATTGAAGTCCAAATGCAGCTACTAATGTAAATATAGACGGATAAATCCAGAGCTCGAGTCATGAGAGCGATTTGTTTACACTGTGAAAACACAACTTGTTCGGTTCGGATGAGGTGACTGACTTTAGCACCAATATAACAAATATATATTACAATAAGGAAACAGCCATCGTTCATAGAACGAACTCCTGGATGGGAGAGTCCGCTAAAACAAACAAACAAACAAACAACCAATGTACCCCTACACTCCGATGTTATATTGCGCCGAAGGCTGAGTCAAGACGAACACAACTACCGTAATTTTATTGGCACTCGAATGCTCAATAATATGTAGATTAAAGGATAATAATAGGTATTTATCTAAAACTATGTATATATTAACTAAACTACTCCATGTGTTTAATATATTGACTAAATTTCACTGAAATGAATAATGTAAAATATTAATTTAAGTTTGAATGTTAATTTTCTGATCAGAGTTCCTCTTAATTAAACTCCTTCAAAATACAGATATTGTTTCGTATGTGCTAATTTTATGGGGTCTCTAATTTCTTAAAAATAGTGAATGAATATAAATTTTATGTGTTTGACAAAGAGCGCAAGACCTTGAGGCATAAGGTAAGCTATAAATTAGTACGATTTTATGATGAATTATTGGTTTTCAGGGGTATATATGTGGTTGGATTAATGGAAAACAACGAACGAATATCAGCACTGTTTTCCATTGTGGTGTTTCCGAGAATAATCCAATGATGACGTCAAATTAGCTTGCCGCCAATCAACTGTGGAACACTTGGAAATGTGTTAGCTGTTATTTACCGATATATTTGTGGAAAAATAGAGTGAATTAAGGGGCTGGAATATAACATTGACTTCATGTGAAGTGCGAGTGCTATACACATTCTAAAATTGTGCATATTAATCTTGGGGAACTCATTATATATAAGGTATAAGTTCAAGGTGATACTTTGGATAAACCTGACTTCTAGCAAGCACCAAACAGCGATTTTGTAAGTAGCCAAGCATATTATTTTGTCAGATAAGCCTAGGCCTACTTGTATTAGCCTAGGCCTATGATGATAATGATGATTTGAAGCAGAAATGAGTAGCCTAGGCTGAGGCTAGGCATATTAGGCTTAGGATAACCCATTATCCAACAATCTTAGGACTGCCCCCACTAGTGGGGCTATGTATAATGTATTGATAGGCTAATGAAGATCAAGGAAGATTTGAGGTTAAAGACAGTAAAAAATAAGGTTAGCTAGGCAGCTGGGAATCTGGTTCTGGTAGGCTAAGACTCAGAGCCCACTCTTAACCCGGGAATGGCGAAGGTCCTCAATTATGGTAATTATTTAGAAGATGACCTTTTTTTCTAGTTATTAAAAACTTACTCTATGGTGTATTATTTGATATATAGAAGCAATAGAACTGTTAAAATGACCTGGGAAGTGTATATTAAACTTAGCCTAGACCAACATTCCTGTTTTGTTTTTTGTTTTTTTTGTAGCTAAGGCTAGGCTAGGCTAACCTAGCCTAGGCTACTCTTGAGTTTTGGAACACAGTAGGCCTAAGCCTAGGCCTATTTTAGATGTATAACTTTTAAAATAATAATATAAAAATACGTAGGCTAGGCCTAGGCTAGGATTATTTTTTTTTATCATTATACAGAAAGTTGTATCACTCAAAAAAACAGCGTCATTCGACACCCTGGCTAGGCTATAGCCTATGACAATAACAGTTTGCCGTCATGCCGTGGGATTAGGCCTATAGGGGTAGACCTGTCACTGAAGAATACTTTCGCAGTCTTACCGTTTGTTTTTGTTTTCAAGGTATAGGCTATAGGCAGAATAGGCTACAGTAGTATCTTATCTACTGGTATCTTATTTTATTGTAGTTTATATTATGAGTGGAAGATTTGCAATAACTTACCCTAACCAAAGTCCAAACTTAGTGTCCAAAGTGGGATCTGCACCCTGCCTCTATGTTCTCATTTTGTATACCGGTAACTTTTTAGCCAGATTACCGGTACAATTTAATAAGTGTACAGCCAGCAGCTAGGCCTACCGCCTACAGTGCATTTATAGATTTCCCGGAATCCCGGCCATGACTTGGGTATCACTAAAGAATCTTTCCGCAGCCTTATGTACAATTGTTTGTTTTTATTTCTTCAAGGAATATAGTACAGTAGTTTATTGTTCAATTGTTTATCATGTTATGAGTAGATAATTTGCATTACCTTACCCTAACCTAACTTTACTTAGTCTTAGTGTCCAAAGTGGGGGCTGCCACTATCCCCACAGTCCACACACCTGCTAACTAACATATATTATTGGTATGTCTTGTCATTACTATAACCTGACTTCATGGGGGTAACGGAGACTTGATTGAATATTTTCGGAATTAGCCTCGCAGAATCTTGAGTCTTTTAAAGTTGTGAAAATTAAAGTAAGTTTCTACGTTCCTACTGATTGTACTTAACCCGAGATGGGAATAGCCTACCCAGGTATTTTTTACTCGGCCCAGGGAAAATAATAGACAAACAAATGTTCTAATCAAAGTTTATTCTTGAAACTTTGTACCGGTATGTATTTTAACCAGTACTCTATAGTAACTCATGTATCATATGAAAGGATATAAATTAAGTATGTAATAGTTCTTGGAATGCAACAACAAATATACATGAAATCTTTATTGGACAAAAGTTACAAAACTAAAACAGGGACTGCTAAGAATAATTTAAAAACCTGTTTTCAATGCCTATATTAGTGGACCTGAAGTGCATCTCTTTGAGACTGAAGTACAGGCAGCCAGCTCCCCTAGTATCCTGATTAAACACCAGTAAACATACATAACATCCCTTTTACTTACAATATTATTCATTCCTTTTAATAAATTTTGAGCATGTATTGTGCATATATTTACCTTCACATCTCAAAATTTCTCCGGCGGCCGGGGGGCTATGCCCCCCGGACCCCCTGTTATGGAGCGGGGGGCTGCGCCCCCCGCAGACGCCGCGCAAAGTTGATCCTTGTAAGCTTAGAAAAATGATCCAGAACTGGATAATTTCTGTTTTGGCACCCTGGCCTGGTCGCAGTGGAGCCCCAGCTCAACTGTGTCACTAACGGACGGAATACAACTAAGTGTAAGTGTAAACACTAGGCCTATATATTGATGCAAATGACCAATTTTGTTTATAAAAAACACTCGGATAATTCGTGGTATTAAAATAACATTTTTCCCTGATTTTTTCTAGGCTAGCCTATATTAAATCCTAGGCTAGGCCTGGATGAACACAACAAACCACCTTCAAATTCTAGATTCTAGCCTACACTTTCTAATGCTGCTTACTCACGGTACTCACCCCATTAAATGTCAACAGCTTAACAATTCAATTACAGGTTAACCTTCCCCTTCAAATTCCTCAGAATTAGTGTAAATTTTACTTGCTTTACCAATGTAGCCTAGGCTATGGTAAATTCGGTAATCCAAATGTTCTGCTATGCTACTCATATGTTTACCTTGCTCCTCCTTGTCCAACATGATTCCTCCTCTGCCATAGTAAAACAAATAGCTTAGTGATTTGTTGCTGCACTATAATGTAATATGAAATTGTCAATAATAGTAACTTGCCTGAAATGTCCACCAAATACGAAAAATGCCACAGCCTCTGTGTCCGTGAGTCACTTGTGTTTACAGTTAGAAATTTGAAAAATGTCGGCTGGGGATTTTTGTTTAATCATTTTATGATTGCAATACAAAACATTGTGAATACGTTATTAAATTAATAACCCACAACTAGAGACAAAAATAAAATATAAAACTATTGCAATTAATTACGGTTTATAATAGAAAAAACGACGATTTATTGACACACTGACAATTGGCTAGCCTTCGTAAAGTTAAGAGATTTCGTCAAGCCGAACATTAATATGGGTAAAATTTTCCCCACAAAATTATTTAGATTCACATACACAAATTTAAAGTACAATAGTAATTAATTATAATATACAGTAGTTATGTAGGCCCTATGCTTAAACAAATCTTACTGCCGAATATCTACAAAGAGATGAATAGTCCACAACTGCCTTGGGAGATTTCAATTTATTTTAGCTCAATGTATACTAAAAAATAAAATGTTTACTTGAATATTCTGAGCTCATAATTGTGTTTAAAAGGGTAAACACAATAACATATTAAGTATAAATAATATGTAATTCCATTTGTATATCAATTAACCACTACCCTGTTGGACTTATAAAATTTTCAAGAAAGATAATCTTAAAATTGGCATATTATGTTTTTCTGAGTAAAGAATCATGTTCGAAAATCAAGTTAAAGGCACTATAATGAAGAAAACAACAGAAATTTCATGTGTGTAGTCATTTAATGGGCTTTAACTATTGCTAGCACACCGGAGTCCCTGCAGCGGGCCGATGAAGGAAGGTTGCCCACACTCAGCCGCCTCTGGCCGCCCATATGCCTGCAGCGGGCCGCCGGTTCTGGTTTATAGGGTTAGGCCTATAGGCCTATTATCTATTTTATGAGGAGGCTGCAATCTGCATCCACTGTTGGGCTGGTCGCTAGGCCTAGGGATGCGCGATGCTGTCTCTCAACTCTCGTCTCTCGATGTAACACTGTGAACAGAAAAAAAAACCATTCAAATTTTAATAAAATTCTTCCATTTCTATTCATAAGTATTGAAGTATAATCATTACCAGAATGCAGGAAATACAGTTTCTGCCAACTAAAAACTTTAAAGATTCTGCGGCCGCCGGGGGGGGGGGGGGCTATGCCCCCCGGGCCCCCCCTCGTCTGCCGAGGTTGATTACTATTTTCATCTAATCACTATTTACTACCTACACAACATTTTCCTATTTTGCCACACTCCCGGGGTCTCTTCAAGTTTTACACAAAATTTTATTCCTAGCCTACGTATTTTTATATTATTATTTTAAACGTTAGACATCTAAAATAGGCCTAGGCCTACTGTATTCCAAACCTCAAGAGTAGCCTAGGCTAGGTTAGCCTAGCCTAGCCTTACAAAAAAAAAAAAAACAGGAATGTTGGGCTAGGTTAACCTAGGTCTAGGCTTGGCATATAGCCTAGACTATAATATAAAGGTAACGGTAGGTTACGAAACAAAATTTACGATAAAAAACATATTAGGCTAGCCTATATAGCCTAGGCCTATTCCCACAAGTGACAAGTAGGCCTAGTCCTAGGCTATCTGGCTAGGCATCATCATATCTGTAATAGAAACTCCAAGGCTAGGCTACATGTACAGTACCATAGCCTAGCCGAATACAGGACGTTTCGACGGTGTGTCAGTTCGCCGGCACTATTTGGACGGTTCGACGGTACCGTCGAACGTCCGTCGATTTTTGTTTTTTTCTTATATAGAGTAGTCTATATTTTTCAACTGTATTTGTGGACTATTATATTCTTATGTTTAATATAGATTTGATAATTGTAATTAGGCTATATATTTATATAAAAAAGGGGTTGTAATCAGGCATTCAGTATGACATTTCGAAATGTTATGTGTTCATATAAATTGTCATTATGTTTACAGTTCTTATCACATTTTTGGTAGTGATAAAATATATCTCCATCTTTGTTGTCCCTTTAAATTAATCTTTCAATCCTTATAGGCCTATGTGTTGCTCTTTCCACTTTCCATCCATATACACACAATTTCGAAACGGTTAAACCTTCGAATTAAGACATTCGATTATTCTAATCACACACACACAATATTGAAACAGTAAAAGCTTCGAATTAAGAATATTCGATTGTTCTAATTCAACACACACATACGCATAATTTCGAAACACTTAAACCTTCGAATTAAGGCTTCTATATATGATTCTAATTCTGTACACACACAAATAAGAACATATGATCCAAAGCTAATAAACACATGATGTAAAATCTAATGCATGACCCAAAGCATCAACTTTCATAACCCAAACCTAACGCGTTGTGACATTAAAGTTAAATTGTCTATCATTCGACGATAATATACAGCTTAGGAAGGAATTGTGGAACTTTCTTAGTATAAAACAGTCTGAAAATATCCCTTAGAATGCGACATGAATCCCAAGGGATTGAAAAGTACAATTAGATGGTTCGCCGGTATTATTGGATTATTCGACGGTTCTGACCAAGACCTTTCGACGATCGCGAAATTGGACGTTCCGACGGCATCGTCAAACTGGCGCACCGTCGAATCGTCTTGTTTCCGCCTAGCCTAGGCCTATTTGAAAAAAATATATATAGGCTAGGCCAGGCCTAGGCTAGTAAAATAGGCCTAGGCTAAAACAAATAAATTAATAACACTTACCTGGCTAGCTACTAGGCTTAGTTTCACCACAATGGCACAAATTAGCAATATTTTCGGTTATTTTCTTCCAATTTTCGAATCCAAATGCGAAAGGCCAAAGTTAACATTGTACCGTAAAATGGGGTAACTTCGGGCATTTTCAAGTTTTTTTTAACAATTTCTCCCGAGTGTAAACACATTATAGAGATTTAACTAGGTCAAGTGATGTCAGTGGAGCCCCCATCCTAGCTGCTAATCGGTTCCGCAGAAATAGAGCTAGGATTGAAACAGCCAAGATCGGGGTACTGTTCTTATGGGGAAAATTCAATTGGTTCCGTGCTCATGCCAAAATTTGCGTCTTTTTCAATTTTTTGCCTATGAAAACATGTTTTATTGTACACAAATTAAATTTTATGCATTATACTGTAGGCTATCATATAATACACCATAGAATAAGTTTTTAATAACTAGAAAAAAAGGCCCAATATCTAAACAATTACCGCACTTTTTCCCAGTGTTAGGCTATGAAAACATGTTTTTTGTCTAGGCTTCATCAAGTAGCCTAGGCCTAGGGCCTAAATCTTATGCATTGTAAATAATAATGTAGACATGGCTAAATGACAGTCCTAACCATAAATACTGTAGATTGGGGCATTGTTTCTATCATGCAAATTTTTTTAGGCCTAGGTTCTAAATTCGTCCAGCCACCCCTCAAGTACCCATTTCGCCCCAAATACATCCAATAAATACATATTATGAGGAAAAGACGTATAAATACGTATTATGTGAAGATTACTTACCACACAGATTTATTATATATCATTGTCATATTTAGCCTAGCCTAGGCTAACATCGTCTAGGCTAGGCATTTCAATCGCTTTCGTCCGACATGGACTGGTCTTTGCTCTGTGTTTTCAGCATGAAATTCCTTCATTGCTACCACCAGGCCAACCATCCCTATCACTAGATGTACTAGAGGTTATAATAAACGCGAGAGATAAGGGGTTCTGGCACAAAAAAGCTTGCAAACGGTTGTTTTGTCAACACAAATAGTAGGGTAGCCCACTGGAGTTCATTTACACTTTTGGGAACGAAAGGTTTGATGGTTTTAAGCTGTTGCTACTAATAGGTGAATGAAAAAAATCCATTTCTTAAGTGTAACATTCCTGGGGTTTAGAGGTTGCAGACCCCTAAACCCCCAAACTTGAAGCCTTCATTTACACTTTGGAGAACAGGGCTGAAATTAACATGGATTAATACCATTATACTAACAGATTGAAATATGCAACTTAAGAAAACACAAATTCTGGGGTTTCCATTTAAGAAGGGTTCTTGTGGAGGGTTCACGAGGGTTTCAATTACACTTTGGAGAACAAAATTGAAACTTATACTGGTGGATGCTCTTACATAACTTATCCTAAATTGGGAGGTTTAACGACCCTCCCAATACCAAATAAGGTAAACCTCCTATTTGGTTGTAGCCTCGGAGTATCCAACGTAGAGCTTATACTATGATGATGTAATCTGCTTCGCTCTAGAGCAGCAATTATCGTATACCCATAGCGCGAATTAAATCGATAACATCTAGAGTAGCACCTTACTCTCTCTACTAGGTACGTTGTACATACATTTGAGGTCTTTTGAATAGAAAAATGAAAAGAACAACGAGAAAGAAAAGAAAAAGTTGTCGACTAGGCCATTCCATCTGGCTCTTCACACCATTGTCAGGGGCGTACCTTCTAACCCGTTCCGGATTAAAGGGCATCTCGATATCAAGCTACAAAAGAGGCAAGATTGGATGGGCAGGGGCACGGTCTGCGGGAGGGATACTATGACGGATACTCCGAGGCTACAACCAAATAGGAGGTTTACCTTATTTGGTATTGGGAGGGTCGTTAAACTTCCCAATCTAGTAGTAGCCTCTCCGTTCCAACGTAGAGCTTAGAGTACCAAAATTGGAGGCGGACATCCAAGCTGAAAAAACTCAAACATCAGCAATTAGTTAAGGATCATGACAAGAAAAGACATACTTAAACAAGAGAGTTTATATAAAGAGTGTACGGACAGGTGCATATTAAGAGAGATCACGTACAGTCATGTCATGTTCTTTGTAGATCTCAACCGAATCGTATGAATGTTACATATAATGGTGGATATGGAGGACAGGATGCCCCCCCCCCCCCTTTTGGCATGAGATGGCGTAAGTAGGAAGTACTACACCGGATAATACCAAGCGTAAACATCGCTAACAGCACCGCGCACAATGAAAAAAGTGCCGGAGGTGATAAGTGACACCCAGTAGATAAGTGACTGAACACTTAATTCTGTGGACTACCAGTAAAAACAGTAGGACAAACACCCCAATGACAATGCATGAACATGACACAAGCGGGTGATGCAGAACGAACAGAATGTGATGATTGGAAGAAATTAAGGAAACATATAGTAACACCTACATTTCAAACAAATAATGTAATAATGAAGGAAATTAAAAAACAATATCCTTAAGCCTAGGTAAGGTCCTTAACCCTAGGTGACATTATATACATATATGTGTAACCCATTGCCCCACCCCCCTCCCCCCAAAATAGGAGCGGACAGGATAGGAGAAAAAACAGTAGGAGGAAGGACAAGCATAGAGGAATACCCCTAAGTAACTCTTTGGCCCAACGCAACACAAGGACGCCCTGGTCTGTCCGTAGACATGGACAGATAGGAGGAGCCAAACGTGTTGGGGGAAGACCACAGCCCTGTGTCAGTAATGTCCCTGAGGGAGTGATTGTGAAGGAAGCGGAGCGTGGCCGCATAAGACCTGATGTCATGCGCCGAACCCCGAACCAGAGGATTGCTATCCTTAATGACGCGACACAGGCGTAGTCCCACAGCACGTTTGGTTAGTCTCCTACCGGTCTTAGGCGCCACCCAGAGAGCCAACCCCGACCCCGGCACAATTGAATGAACATAAGAATGAAGTGAAAGAACAGGGCACAACGTGTGATGACGATGGCCGCGCTTAAGAGCGGGGACAGTGAAAGGCTTAAACACGTGTGCCTCTCGTTCGTTCTTAGCAACAAAATGAACAGACGGAGCCAAAGTTACCGACCCGAGGATGGGAGCAAAACGCAAACAGTTCTGGGCCCGAGACATGGCAGCCAACTCCGAGACCCTCTCACCCGTAGCTAACGCTAGAAGAAACGGTGTCTTGTCAAGTAATCTGTCAGGTGTGGGGTTAAGAGTGTAGGCCGCAGACGAGAGCCTATTGAGAGCCGCCGCCAGAGACCACTGAGGGGGAATCTGACGCGGGGGTGGTCTGAGCCGAAAGCAGGCCCGCATGAAGAACTCTAGTTCTTTCTGAGGAACGACCAACCCCGTGAGGGTCTCAAAAGGCTCACGAATGGCAGACAGGTGGTTCCTAACAGTGTTGTACATGTAACGACGCTCCTCAAATAAATAATTGAGGTAGTGAAAAACAAGCGCCATCGATGGAGTTGTCTGTGAGGAGGTGTGTAACCAAGAAGTAAATCTGTGCCAGTGAGATTCATATATCTTCCATGTAGATGATGTCCAATGTAGAGTGAATTTGTCAGTTAATGATCGTCCAAACAAGGGGAGCCACCCCGCCTCACAAATATCCACGATGCGAATGCCAACGAGGTCCCTAGGTCTCCAATTGACCCCAAGTGGAAGCTTGAGACCGACAGAGGCACGGGATCCGGGCACCATCGTTTCAGCTGAGCGTACCAGGCTTGGGCCGGCCAGAGGGGTGCGATCAACTAAACTTTGCCCAGTCACGTACAGTGACTGCCACCTGTTCCAGTCCTCGCTGAAAGCGTCCGGTCCCCCCGCTGGAGTGCGAATCCAGCGGGTCAGGAACACAGGCAAATTGGTCGTCTCGTGAGAAGCGAACAAGTCGACCTGCGGAACACCCCAGGAGGCTGCCAGGCCGTCGAATACGGTTTGTTTGAATGACCATTCTACCTGGGTGCTCCGTCCCCGAGACAGAGCATCCGCCCACAGGTTGGCAGACCCGGGCAGGTAGGTTGCATGCAGTGTAATGTTGTAACGATCTGCCTGAAAAAACAGTTTCTCCGCCAGATCCTGAAGCACCGCGGACGTGGAGGAGCCCTGTTTCTGTATGCAATGAACTGCAGTCATGTTGTCCATCCTGAAGGCCACCGACCTGCCCCGAAGAGCGTGCCCATGATCCCGCAGGAAGAACAACGGGACTAACAGTTCCAAGATGTTTATGTGTAGGTGAGTGAGACCTGACCACCTGCCTTGGTTTTGGTGACCCATGTTTGACTGGTAGCCCCATCCCACCTCGCTCGACGCATTGGTGTCTATCCAGATGGTCGGCGGGGGCGAAGTCCAAGGCACAGCTCTCGCGAGCTTGCCCCGAACAACCCAGTGTGTCAAAAGTGAATGGATCGAGCGCGGAATCGGCCAAAGCCGATGTGGAGGCAACAGTGGGAATGCTTTGTTGCCCAGTTGAATCAGGCGTTTGATCCTGAGCCTCCCTAGGGGAATGGTCAGACACGCCCAATTGAGCGACCTGATCAACGTGTCCCAGAGTTTCCTGGTGATGGAGACTGAGTGCAACGCAGCGAAAAGTGTCCTTCAAATCTTCGATGCGTTCACCCAACTCTGTCTGACGGTCGCGCTCGCCAAGTCCCAGTCGAGGCCCACCCACATCACGTCTTGCGACGGGGTGAGGCACGACTTGGGAATGTTTACCTTGAAACCTAAACGTGTGATGTGTTGGATGACAAGGAGAGTGTGTTGTGCACATTGAGTGGGAGAGTCTGCGGAGATGAGCCAATCGTCCAAGTAAAACAGGATCTGAATCCCCTGACGGAGCAGAGGAGTCAGAGCCTGTTTGACGAGTTTCGTAAAGACGCGTGGTGCGATATTGAGACCGAAGGGCAGCCTGTCGAACGTGAACACCCTTTCGTGCAGTTGGAGCGCCAGATAGCACTGGAACCGAGGAGCAATCGGTACATGCCAGTATGCGTCCTTGAGATCCAGGGAAATCACCCAGCAGGCAGCCGGGACAGAGCGCCAACCGCACCTGACTGATGGTGAGCATCCGAAAGCGGGCGTTCACGATATGCAAATTTAGGCACGACAGGTCGACCACCGGTCTCATCGCATCGCAGTCCTTCTTCGGGACCAGAAACACACGGAAGAGGAAGACCCGCTTGAGCGGGGAGACCTCCCGAACAATCCCATTCTCGAGCATCGACAAGATAACTTTGGCTACGTCTAGAGAGACGTGCCGATGTCGGGGAGGACGTCGGAGAGGAGGCCGAGACCGCCACCTCCAGGACAGACCCCGCTTCACCACCTGACGCGCCCACGATCGGCGAGGCCATTGCCGATAGTGGGGGCAAAAGAAGCCGGTAGGGGCTCCTTGTGTGAGCCTCAACACACGTTCGGGGAGGCGGTCGGGAGAGAAGGGGGAAAAAGCCGGAGGAACTAGCTGTTTTTTGACCCAGCATAGTCGTCAGTCTTGCCGCGGCGAAACAGACCTCCACGGGCACCCCTCCCCTGGAGCGACCGCGTCCCTGAAACCTGCGCGGAGGATCCTGCGCTGGGCGGCTATGCTCCTGCCTCTGGTCGGAACGCAGCGAGGACGCCTCAATGGCGAGCTGACGAGATGGGCGAAGAGGCGAGCGGCGGACATAAGGGCGCGAGGCCCGTCCCCAGCCCCCTTGGCGTCGCCCATCGACGGCACCTCGCCAAGGCTGGCGTCCCTTAGGCGGACCGGCCTTCCTCCCACGACCCAGGGAGGAAGCGGCTGCGGGAGGCTGCGACGCCCCAGAAACACGGGGCGCGAAGCGTCCCGCAGTCGCAAAGAGGTAAGCCTCTTGCCACGCACCATTGGAGAAGAGACCCGGGGTAGCGAGCTCAGAGAGGAGCAGCTTAGTCCTGACCTCAGCGGGTGCTTTCTTACAGAAGGCCACCCTCAGAGACTGCCGATACCGAGCAGCCTCATGGACGGCACCCTGAAGGTCACCCGCCGAGTTCAGGGCGAGCTGCAGCTGCACGCGCCGCAAGGTCTCCCAACCCTTCTTGAGGTCGCCAGCTGGCTCGGCTTCAAGAAGCCTGAGGTGAATCCTCGCCATCTGGAACTGCAGAAGGAGGGTGGAGAGCAAACGAGCGGCGCGTTGCCGGAGCCGGTGATCCCGATCCAAGGCACTCTTCTCCGAGGGCACGAATAAAGACGAGGGCAACTGATCTAAAACAATCTTAGGGGCATTCAACCATGACCAATACTTGGAAGAGACCCCGGACGAGGACAGGACGAGCCCAGACATAAAAGTGCTGTCAGGCGGTGGGAGAGAAACAAAGCCCTCAGCCGACCTGACGCCAAAATCAACCCCTTCCGCCAGCCATCGATCCCACGGCCCGTCCTCAAGATTGGTGAGCTCGAGCATGACGTTGCCTTCCGCATTGCGAGCACTCTTAACCAGAGGAATACCGGCAATGGCTGACAGAGCGGGCGCATCAGCTAAGATGTCATGGCGGGTGTAGTCCGACCATAAACGTGTAGACCCAGAGGGATACCCTAGGACGGTACGTAAAAAAATGCATATCCGACCTACTGGGGTGAGGCCGGATATCGACCTCTGGGACTAGGCCGTCCGGAGTCAGAGCTCTGAAGACACCTTTAGCACTAATCTGGATAGCCCAATTTTCAGCAACCGGCCGTTCCCCCCGTGCATGAGTGGCGGCAAGGTCTGGGCGAGTAGCCACCACATTCTGCCAAGACGCAGGCTCGCCATACAAAGAAGGGAGGACACGTTTGGGGATCTTAAACTTGGACAGTGGGGGAACACTAACGGGTTGGCCAACCAACCCCAGCCCGCTCCCAGGCAGCATAACAAAAGACGGCGAGGGAGTCGTAGAGGGGGCAGGCGCAGGCAGAGCCGGGGCCACCACCACAGGGGTTGCTGGGCCAGTAGGCAGCAAATCTTCAAATGGAGGAAGAGGGGTAACAACAGGAACCACTGTAGGAAGCTGAGGAGGCTTAACCATAGCCTCAGTAAGCCGGTCCAGGGTTGCTTGCAAAGCCCCAAACCTGGCACAATTCTCCTCCTTGAGGGAGTTGAAAGCCTCAAGCCACGCAGGGGCTGCGGTCGAGCGATCAGGCGACGTCGATTCAGGGGAAGTTGACACGGCGACGCGCAGCCGAGACCTCTGAGCAGGGAAGCGAGGGGGAGGCGTATAGTGCAGATCCGGACGAGGGGAGTCCTCCAAGACAACCACGTCAGCGTCCTCCTCAGGCTTCATCCAAACACCCCTGTCGAAGTCCCCAGGATCCTCAAAATCCTCCTCCACGTCAGTCCACTCGTCCTCCTCACTGGCGTCTGGCACTGCCGGAGGAGGCGAAGGAGCACGACCCAGAGTAGAGGACTGGGCACAGCGAAACGCCGGATCGACAGGACCCGGGGACCCCAGAGGGGACAGAGGCGGGGCGTGCACATTAACGGCCGGACCAAACAAGGAGACCACCCGTGGTGCAGGCGACGAAGTGCTGGCAGGCGGGGGAGGAACAGGTTGATGTCCCGCAGCCTGAGACGCCTCAATCTCCTTGATCAAGTCGGGGGTAGTCCTCCGAGGTGGGGCAAAGTGAGGGGACACAACACGAGACACAGGAGGTACAGTGCGCTTCGCCCTAAAGGTAGTCGACCCTGACGGCCGAACAGGTGAAGGTGGAGACTTCCGCTTCCTTCCGCGGTCCAAAGATGACGACGTGAGGTCCGCAGGAGGCACTTGAGGAAGGGCGGCCTGGAGCCCTGACGGGTGAGCAGAAGGAAGGCGGAGCAGGAGCCGAACATCCTCGTCCTTGAAGTGAGGGATGCGGTGTAGGGTCCTTCCAACATATCGGGAAATACCCTCCCACGTAGTCAGGAGGCGCGCCGCATCCTCCGCCGCCGCAGGTGACGAGGGTTGAGACTCCACCGCCAAGACATTAATGAGGGAAGGGCCGCACCTCCTGGGAGAATAACCATTCCTGGAGTAACAAGCCACGTGGGTAGGGCATTCCAGATGGTCGGGACTGACCACAGGCTTACCAGTGCAGAGAGGGAGCGGCATCACACCTGCAACCGGAAGAAAAAACCAGTCTTGAGCCACCAAACAGGTAGGTAAAATTACAAGTAGACAGAAGAATCCCTTAAAAAACAGAGACAGGCACAAAGGGAGAAAACCACCCACGAGTGGCCACTACCCTTGAAGCAGTAGCGTTCCTCAGACAAGGATAATAACCCCCCACCCCCCTTGAAAAAACCCCAAGGAAGGACGAAGGCCAATAAGACACCACTATAGACAAAATCAAGAAAGTCGTAAGGTAAACCGATCACAAGGGCAGGGAGACGTCCAAAAGCGCTCACTAGACCTTGAGAAAGAAACCTCCACTGCATAACGGAGAGTGTAGACCCCCCCCCCCCCTCCCAATGTAAACCCCAACCAGGTGAACAAAGAAGGCGACATTACCTGTAGGCCTAGGCGTAACCGAGGGAGGCACAGGAGAGCACCCAAAGTGTAGCGTAGCACAGCCTGGGAAAAAAGGGAGAAGAGCATTAAACACCAGAACCGATGCACCAACAGGCATGGACAAGTAGCAATGCACTCCCCAGCCCAAACCCAGACAGGAGTGGACCACTTATGAATAGCTTAGAGTGTGCTTTTTATGAATATACCAATGAAAGTTATATACAGAAAGTTTTTACATGCATAATGTGCAAATGAAAATCTGTATTTTTATTGACCGACGGTACTTTCATCGGTGTTTTACCCCTACTTTTTTTTTCTGTTTTTTTTCTTTTTCTTTTTTAAAACTTAGGCTAGGCCTAGGCAGCACTAGGCTAAGCCTATTCCAAAACTTAAGAGTAGGCTTAGGCTAGGACCTAGGTTAGCCTAAGCCTAGTTTTTAAAAGAAAAAAATACAGGTAACAGGAATGTTAGGTTAAATAGGCCTAGGCTTGGCATATAGCCTAGGTTAGGCTAGCCTAGATTAAAATCCAAAGGTACCGATAGGTTACAGAACAAAATTTACGATAAAAATATATTAGGCTATATAGCCTAGGCCTATTCCCACAAGTAGGCTAGGCATCGTCATATCTGTAATTTAAACTCCAAGGCTAGGCCTAAATAACACTTACCTGGCTAGCCACTAGGCTTAATTTCTTCCACTGTCCACTTACACAATGGCACAAAGTAACTAAAATACATTTGTTTCCGCATTAGGCAGGCTATACACGAATATCACTTGGGGCCTAGGCCTAGTGCCTGATTAAACACCATTATCTAGAGTCTAGCGCAACGGAGCACCGAAGGCACAAGCTTTAAAGAGGTCAGGGGGCATGCCCCCCAGGAAATGTTTTGAGAATTGAGGTGTCTAAAACAGCATTTCCTGCAATCTAAAAGCAATAAAGATGGAAAATATGAAGACCAAAATTGTGACAATTTACCTTTTTTGTATAATTAGGCTAGGCCTAGGCAGCACTAGGCTAAGCCTATTCCAAACCTTAAGAGTAGGCTTATGCTAGGACCTAGGTTAGCCTTAGCTGACCGTTTTGGTGGAGTCAGTACTCGAGGTATTAGTGAGATGGGTCTATAATTGGGGTTGGGTGTGACAGGGATCTGCCTTGTATGGGCCGATCGGCTTTTTGCAGACTCCCATTTTCTTATGTTCTTTATGTTCTTATCAAGGGACCCTATGGTCTGGGGCAGGACAACAGGACATCCAAAAAAGCGTGTAACACACGCCGCCGTAGAGCGAGGTAAACCCGTCGTAGAGCGGGGTAAACCCGCCCTGGAACGGACACCGATACGCTCCAGAGCGGGCCACAGCCACCAGCACCACAAAGACGAGTAGGACTGACCCAGAGCGGGGGAAGAACCCGTGCCCTAGGGCAGGGGTAAACACGCCCTGGAGCGGACACCGATACGCTCCAGAGCGGGTCACAGCCACCAGAACCTTACCAAGGCACCTCAGAGACGAGGAAGGACCGACCCAGAGCGGGGGAAGAACCCGCACCCGAGGGCGGGGGAAGACACCAAAAGAGCCAGCCGAAAAACCAAACTAACCGACCTGGAGCGGGGAAAACCATCGCTCCAGGGCGGGGCGGTCATGCTTGAGCGGGAGGATGATATAGCGGACTCACGCCCGGTCTAGAGCGGCCAAATACACGCTCGAGGGCGGTACAAAGACAGACCTAGACCGGGGCCGAAGAGGGACAGACCAGAAGCAGGCACCAAAGCACGCCCAGGAACGGGTATACCGACGCCCCAGGGTGGAGCGGTGAACACCATATGAAAAGTCTGAGGGCTAGGGCAGGTCCAAGTGAAAAAAGACATGCGATGAGTGCCAGACGCTCGCCCTGGAGCGGTAAGAACGACGCTCCAGAGCGGAGCGGCGAGCCAGGTCCAAGTAACAGAGAACCGAAGCGTCACTCACCGACGATACTTAAGACAGAAAGTCTGAAAAAGGAGAAGTGTCACGTCTGCCAAAAAGGCCCCCCAGGGACTCGAGAAAAGGAAAACGCCAACCAAAGACCGACCTGGCGTGGGACGTGACCCACGAACAGGGAGGAGCAGAGGAAGACATAGCCTAATCACAAGGCCCTAAGGTGGCAAAATCAAGGTAAATAGCAGAACACAAATTTGGGGTTCTGGAAAGCCAGAGGTAGTCAGATAACTGGTGCGAACCCCACAAAATATAATAAGGGGGGTCAAGGGACATCCCCAGGGGTTGCAACAGAAACGAACGACAAAACGCCCCCTGTAGGCTAGGCTACCCACAAAAAGGTAGCCTAATCGGCACTAGGTGATAGGAACAAATAAAAAGAAGGACGCTACTAGCAACCGCACACCCAAAGAGGTGTGAGTGCGACATTAAAAGACCAATCATGGGGCAAGTGACAACCCGGGTCGGCGCCCCCCACCATAACATCACCCGAAAAACCGAAGTTAGCCTAGCCACCGAAAAAATGTGCGTAAGTCAGAAACTAAGTAAGTGACAAGAAGCCCTAAATGAATAGAACCTATCAAAACTAAACTAAAGTCACCGCAAAGAAATTAAAAGCAATATAAGGCAAAGGCCTTTCAACACTAGCGTCGTCCCTCGGGAGATGACTCAAAGTCATACACGATCTTGATGGAATCGTACTCAATCTCTGTGCTGTGGACAATCTCACCTTGTCGGCGGCACTCTGAAAAATGCAATACAAGACAGTGTGTCCTTAAATGTGTTGGTCAAAAGATCCCCCAGATATTGGGCTGTGCTTACTGTTGGGACTACTTCAAGTTCAGTACAGAGGTCAATATATTGTTCATAAAAGGATGTAAGACATTTGGGTCTTTGGTGATCAATGATGTTGGTTTTGACATATGAATAAATACAGTCAAGGGGGAACCTAGCCATAACAGGCTCCTCAGAAATTAGTGATAGATCAAATCCTCATGCCCTGTCTCTCTTGTGTATGTGTAAGGATCGGCAACTGTGGTGAAACTGGGCTTCTTTAATGATTAAGTCAACTCCACTAATTTTGACTAGTACGTGTGCGTTTGAGGGTACTGAATGTGCTATCTATCTAATCTTGTCTTGTGCAGGCTTAGTTAGTAGTTTTCCTGTGAGCTCTTTTGTTCCATCTGGGCATGTTTTTACCTTCTTGTCACAAAATAAATATGTATCAGGGAAAATACCCACAGTATCAGGGTACTACTAGATTCATTGCTAGTAGGCCGAACAGCTGCGGATGATGATGATGATACAGAGCCAGAACCTTAATTTCTTATTCTAATTTTTCATGAATAGGCCTAGACACAGGTTGAATTGCAGTAAAGTTCTTGTAACATTTGCTGTGGTGACCTTCATCCCCTCCTAGGTCACTTGGTAATGTATCAATAACTGCTTTGTACTTTGATGTTTGGAAGTTCTTTCTAGATTTCATAGCTTCGGCAGTATGTGTCACTACAGCCCATTCGTCATGCTGCCAGGGTAGACTGTTTGCTTTAATGGGCAGAACATGTACAAGACATACATTTGGAGGGTAATGGCTGCTGGGCACATGTTGAAAAGGAAGATCAAAAGTGACATTGTAGACTTGTCATAATTAAAAATAATTGGTAATTGATGTAAATTCTAATATAATAATATAATCAATTGGGGAATCAAAATAAAAGAATAGGAGCTGAGTAGTGTAGCATACCAATATCATCATTTGGGCTTGCCATTTTGAAGTGGTGCCGATCATCAGAAAAAAGTACCCTTAATTAAAAATCATCACACCGTACCTACGAAGAAAGCAAAAATGCCAGTGAATATGTTTATTTAAGTAATGAACTTTGGACACAACAGTTTTCAACTTTGTTCTCCAAAGTGTAATTGAAACCCCTTTCGATCCTTCTTCAATGAAAACCCCACAAAATATTGTTTCTTAAGTTGCATATTTCAAATTAGTGATAACAAAGGGATGAACAATGTGAAATTCAGCATTGTTTTCCAAAGTGTAAACATGACCTATTTAGAATCTTCCTGGCCCTTCTTAAGCAAAAATACCAGGGAATATCTTTTCTTAAGTTATGTATTTAGGATAAGTTATGGAAGAGCATCCACCAGTATAAGTTTCAATTTTGTTCTCCAAAGTGTAATTGAAACCCCCGTGAACCCTTCACAAGAACCCTTCTTCAATGGAAACTCCAGAATTTGTGTTTTCTTAAGTTGCATATTTCAATCTGTTAGTATAATGGTAATAATCCATGTTAATTTCAGCCTTGTTCTCCAAAGTGTAAATGAAGGCTTCATTTTGGGGGGTTTAGGGGTCTGCCCCCTCTAAACCTCAGGAATGCTACACTTAAGAAATGGATTTTTTTCATTCACCTATTAATAGCAACAGCTTAAAACCATCAAACCTTTCGTTCCCAAAAGTGTAAATGAACTCCAGTGGGCTACCTAACTACTAGCTCAACTGCAAGCGTCTGCTTAGTGATGACGTCATACAAAGATGGCGGCATCTTGTGCATTTGACGATCGGATCTCGGATTCAATCGGATTTCGTCTCTAAACGGCAAGCACCTGGCAGATTCTTTCGTTATGTTAAAACAAAATTATTGTTTTTGTTTGTTTTCTAGTTTTATGTTGAGTTTTTCGTTATTTTTGCTATTTTTTCGGGTTTCGGCTGGGATTTTGATGCGAGAATTGAAATTGGGAATATTTGGTGTGTGGTGCGAGAATTGAATCAGCGAAGACCGGTGTAGCGAAAATGGGGGCCCCATTGTATGGTGATAGTGCGCCGTAATCCAGGAAGCCCCCTAAAATTATCCACCATAATAAGAGCGCTATCCTTATCCTAATGATGTCCGAAGTTTTCTTGAAAAGATGAAAACTTCGGTCATACGGTGATTTCTTATGGAAAATGATTGCCAAGAAAGCTGGGATAACTCCGGACGTACGTTGGTGGCCTTATTTCATTCATTTGTAGCTCCTACTATTTCATGTGAATATTTTATTATTGCTGCTTATTCCAGTCTGATGTTTTAGTGGAAAATGCACAGTCAATACTTTTAGGCCTGTATAATCAGTATAGGAGGGGGTTATATACGATGGTTAACATATATTCTGTTTGGACCTGTTCTCGTTAGGCATTGAGCTCACTCTTAGAAAATATTGAGCAGGAAAAATAACCAATGCTGTCTAATCAATAACTCTAAAATTAATTAGGCCTAGTGAAAATATATAGGTATGTATACTATATCACTGCATATACACTTTTTATGAATTTGAGCATTTTTATAAGTATAACGTATTTGTTGGTGTTTCTTTCGGCAGATAAATTTGTTTTGGACAAGATATATGCCTCTCCTAATTTATATATATTATATATCCAGAATTATCCGAAATACATAAATCGGTTAGCATATCATATTTTTATGGGTTTTTGGACTCGGAGAATGACTATTTGATCTTTTACCACCATGTTAATGATGGACAAGTATTATGAATGATTTTCATAGGGCAAATAATAACAAACGATTGTTTTGTTCCATGTCCGAAGTTAGCATGTTTTTTTTTTAAACACAATAGGTTAAATGATAGTGTTCTAGCTAGAGCATTATACAAGTGTAAGACTGGCATAATAGTCCCCCTATATATGGGCAAAGGGGAAAGAGGAGTGTGTGGTAACCACTGAGGAATATGTCTTCTAAGCATAGTAGGGAAGGTATACAGTAGGGTAGTGATTGAGAGAGTGAGAGTGAGAACGGAGAAATGGATAGGCGATGAGCAGGGAGGTTTTAGGAAGGGAAGAGGATGTGTAGATCAGATTTTTACCCTGAATTGTGTTGTGGAGAAATATCTGGAGAAGAAACAAAAGGTGTATGTTGCCTTTATGGACTTGGAGAAGGTCTATGAGAGAGTGGATAGAGAAGGTTTGTGGAAAGTACTTAGAATATACGGAGTAGATGGCAAATATAGAAAATCCACCAGTGTCATTGCTTCAAATCAATTACCTCAGCAATTTACCTTTCAACATGTGTTTACAGTGATAACCTGGACTACAAACATTACAAGGAAAATCAAGGTAAGAGGCAAAAAGGTATCAAAACAGTTTAATCCCCGATACATGTATTTTATATGCCTATCTGGGGGGAATATATAGGCCTAGGCTATATATAACCTATTCTAGGCCTACTGTATATATACCCAGTAGGGTAAGACGGGGTAATTTAACCAAAAATCATGTTTTTTTACGAATATAAACTGCCACAAATGGAATTTTTAAATTTTAACTTTTTTATCTATACGTTCAGCCTTTCTGCTATACTGTAGATGCCCCCCAAAACAAAAAATATATAAAATATTTTGGTCATGCTGCCGATTTTTAAAAAAAAGCTTTGCGCAGTGGCAGTATCGTAACCAATGGGGTTTAGTTTTCCGAGTGACGTATCTGCTACTGCTGAAGGCCCAAAACACGGTTAAAGTTTTCACATTTCATCTTTGCCTAGTACTTGCGACACCTCGGTTGGGTTACCTTCTTTGGAAGGTAATCAAGTCGTACCCCACCTGCTCGTGGTGACCTCGCAAACACCCATTTCTATTTATTTTTTCCATTTATTATTTTTTCAAGATAGGGTGACACAAACGGGGGCGGCGCTACCTGGGTTTATCCCAGGTAGTAGTTTAATTTTACTCTAAATTTTATTAAGTGTTTTGTATATTTTTAATTGTAGGCTTCATAAATATAAACAATGGCCGGCCAAGGCAAACGGAGGCAGAGTTTATTGGGAGATGAAGAGAGCTATGAATTTGAGGGATTTCTGGCAGAGGGTAGTGAAGTGGAGGATCAATTGACTGTAGTGAAGAGACAGATGATGGGTCTGTTAAGATGGAAGGGAGTATGGAGAATGGAGGAGAGATATAGGTGTGAAGGTGGAGTCACTGACGGAAATATGTGGAGCCAGTTCAGTAGCAACTGCAGATGGGCCATTAATTGCTAACCTAGATGCAGTGATAAGGAAAGTGCATGAGCTGGAGGCAGAGAACATGGCACTCAAGGAGCAGCTAAAGGAGTATGAGGGCCGTTTAAGTGAGAAAGTAAAGGGAGTAATAAGTGAGGAGAAAGATGAGTGGACAAGGGTGGGGAATGCTAAGGTGGATGCATTGGAAGAAATCATGAAGGAGCAGGTGGAAGAGAGAGAAAAAGAGAAAAGAGAGTTTGAGAAGAATGTAGTGCAGGTTTTGAAGAGCAAGGAAAAGGTAGTGAGGGAAACAGCGGAGACCAAAAACGAGCCGACCAAACGCACCACTGAGGTGGTAGATGGTGGAAAGAAAAAAACTGTCTGGGACCATCAGGTCCTGGTAGTGAAGCCAAAAGACCGATCCTCCGAGCCAGTAAGCCCACCAGATACAAAGGCAATCGAGACTGCTTTGGCTTCGGTTCCGGTTAACAAGTTAACTAGAACTGAGTCAGGTGTACTGGTGGTACGACTTCCATCCAAGAAAGCCAAAGAAGATGCAGGAAGGGCCATCAATCAGTGTTTGGGGGTGGACAGTGCCTTCAGTGTCTCCGAACCAAAGAAGATGATGCCAAAAATGACTCTGGTAGGCATTGCTAATGACGCTGAGGATAATGAGATCATTCCCAGCATCCTCAACAAGAACCCAAGAATAAAGTCCCTGGTCGACGATGGCTTAGCTATGAATTTGCTATTCACTAAGCAAAAGAGTGATGCACACACTAAGATTGTGGTAGTAAAAATGTCACCTGAAATACGCTCTTCCATTGTGATGATGGCAATTATGTGTATGTTGGACTTGTGAGATGTCGTGCATACGATCGCTTCTGGGTAACACAATGTTACCATTGCCAGGGCTTTGGCCATACCAGTGACAGGTGTTATCGGAAAAATGAGGATCCAAAATGCAACTTCTGTGCCGGTACTCATAACTCAAAAGACTGCACCAACAAGACTTCCCCCAAATGTATAAATTGTATGAGCTCCACATCAGTTACGGAGCCGCCAAATCATTTCGCCTCAAGTAGAAATTGTCCTTTAATGACAGCTCAGAGAAATAAAGTTATTGAGAACACCGATTTTGTAGGTTCAAAAAACTGAAAAATGCACATGGGAGCCGGTTGAAACTGGGTCTGTTGAATGTTCGTTCCTTGCGTAACAAAATGGATCATATTTGCGAGATCTTGGATGAACGTAACCTTGATGTATTATGTCTCACTGAGACCTGGTTGTTCGAGTCAGATCTGAATATTATCCAGGCGGCATTGCCTAAAACCCATTCCATAATAAATGTTCCTAGGCCTAGGGAGATCATCCGGGTGGTGGAGTGGCAGTTGTCTACTCCACATCTCTGGTGAATATCTTGCAAATAAGCCATAACCCAGCCCCTCTTTATTATGAACTGTTGGAAGTGGAAATAAAACTCCATCAACAAATTCTAAGAATGGCAGTTGTCTATAGGCCTGGCCATCGTGGCACAGATAGGGGTTTTATGGAAGAGTTTGGGCAGTTTCTCGAGGAAATTTCTGCTAAAACTGGAAGACTTTTGATGTGTGGAGATTTTAATTACTGGGTTGACAGCCCTCATCTGAAGCCATTCTCTCCTGAGTTCCTTGAGTTGACTGATCAGAACAAATTTGTAAACCATGTGTCCCATCCAACTCATATCTTAGGACACACCCTTGACTTGGTTTTCTCTCCTGTGGGTTGTGGTGGTGTTCTGGATGTTGATGTTGAGAATGCTGACCCTAATACCTCTGATCATGCTTTGATTACTTTCAGCTTTGATTTCCCTAAGCCACTCACACATGAAAAAGTAATCAGATTTAGAAATTATAAAAATGCAGACCTAAATTTGGCTAGCAGTGAAGTAAAACAGTACTTGGGAAGTATTGATACTTCCAACCTTACTTCAGATGAGCTGGTGGAGGTACATGGAAATGCACTTAAATTAGTGTTCGATCATCACTGTCCAGAAGTAGAGAAGAAAATCATAGTACGAGATGATTCGCCCTGGTATAGCACTCGAGTTAAATTTCTTAGAAGAGCGTGTAGAAGAGCTGAACGTGAATGGCGGAAAAATAAAACAGACTCTACATGGTTGCAATATCTGTCAGCCAGAAGAGCTGTGGTCTACAAAATCAAAGATGAAAAGAAAGTGTATTATCAGGGAAAAGTTGACTCGTGTGGTAATGACCAGAGGAGGTTGGCTTCAATTGTAAACAGTTTACTTGGAAAAACAAGAGTCAGCTTAAGACCTTCTGTACCTGATGCTGAGTTGGCTGCCAACTTTGTGGCATTTTTTGCTGGCAAGATAACTCGCATAAGACAGGAACTGGATGATGCTTCTGTTGGTGAAGAACTTTCAGTTGTACTCCAACCCCGACACATTCCTAATAATGTCCTCTCATCCTTTCACTCAGTAGAGGTGGACATGATCTCGTCCTACATAAGAAACCTCAATAAAACATTTTGCCCGTTGGATCCCATAAATGTTTCCAAGCTACCAAGAGTCTATGATCACACAGTTGAGTTTATTTCCAAAATAATTAATAAGTGCTTCTCTGAAGGTAGCTTCCCACATTCTGAAAGCATGCACTACTCCGACCTACTCTAAAGAAACCTGGACTTGATGTTGAGAACATGTTGAACTATCGTCCTGTCTCCAACCTGTCCTTCATATCAAAGATATTAGAGCGTGCAATACTTGACCAATTACAACCACTACTTCAGCAGAATGAAATTATCCCAATTTTTCAGTCTGCTTACCGACAGCATCATTCATCTGAAACAGCATTGATTAGAGTACATAATGATCTAGTTGAGAACATTTGCAATGGTGTGGCCTCACTATTGGTCTTGCTTGATCTCTCTGCGGCTTTTGACACAGTGGATCACGAGTTGTTATTGAGTGATCTTTATGATTGTGGTGTGCGTGACTCCGCTCTCTTGCTTCTTGGGTCGTACTTGTCAGGTAGATCCCAGAGTGTGATGGTAAATCAAGTGGTCTCGGACTCGACACCCCTGCAGTATGGTGTTCCGCAGGGATCAGTTTTAGGTCCTATCCTATTTATAATTTATATTAGCAGTTTGTCTCTTCTGCTTCGTGCACATAATGTCACCTTTCACTTTTATGCAGATGACACCCAGATTTATGTGAGAATCACAAATATAGTTGATATACGGAGTAAGATGGAATTGTTGATGTCTGATATCAAGAAGTGGATGAGAGCGAGAAAACTTAAACTAAATTATGGTAAAACTGATATTCTCATCATCCGAGGAAATAGAAGAGCTGATGATATAGTAGGTGCCCTCTCCATCAATGTGGGTGGATCTCAGCTGCGACCGGCCAACTCTGTTCGAAATCTGGGTGTATATGTGAACTCCCGATTAGATTTCAAAGAGCATGTAAACCAGATAGTTAAAAGTTGTTACTTGCACATCAGAAATCTCTATTTGGTGAAACCGTTTATAACCAGACATTGCCTCCTGACGTTGGTTCACTCATTGGTCTTCTCTCGTGTTGATTATTGCAATGCCCTGTTGGTGGGTCTTCCAAGTTATATTTTGAAGAAAGTTCAGTCTATTCTTAACAGGGCCGCAAGACTAATTTTTGGTGTTCCACCTAGAACTCCTACTACATCTCTTCACATAGAACTGCACTGGCTGCCAGTAAGAGCAAGAATAGAATTTAAGTTGTGTTTGGTGACTTTTAAGGTTCTCAAATTTGGTGAGCCTAGGTACCTTGCGGAGCTGCTCAGGCGCCCACCGGCACACCATGGTGTAGTTGTGCGTCATGACAATGACCCTTTTCGTCTTGATGAACCAAGGGCTTTCCAGCAGTCTTCTTTCTTTGAGAGGTCATTCTCCTACATGGCTCCGAGGTTGTATAACAGGTTGCCGCTGCCCATGAGACAACTGAGTTCTGTTGAATGCTTCAAGAGACAACTTAAGACTTTTCTCTTTGAGAGAAGCTATGATCTTGAGAGAGGTGTCATGACAGATGGCTATAGAGTTTAGGCTATTTTGCCACTGCTAGTGATTGTTAAATGTGTGTTGTATATAAGCCTTCTTTTGATGCATTGATTTTGTTCTTTTTTCTTTCTCTTTCTGAGCGCTAGTGAATTCTTCGGAAAAATTGGCGCTTATGAGAAATAAGTAACATGCTTATTATTATTATTATTATTATTAGCCTATAGGCTAAGTAAAAATGATAGAGGGACCATTTAAGATATCTATCTGCACTAACAGATAAGAACCCTGGATAACAAAAGTAAAGGGCAAAATGGATATCTTCGTTGGAACGTAATCCTCATTCGGTTACACATATATATATAATACATAGCCGGGGCTGGAGGGTTAAGGGGAGGCACTTGTTTTTTCGGGACCTCCTTCTCCCTCATGTTTAACCCCAATAGTTATGAGATTTTAAGAAATTCGCCCCATTGGTTTAACGATTTTCAAGCCTTTTGCCCCATTCTTTGCCAATATTAGGACCTTTCGTGCCCTTTAGGTGTCTATTTTCTCCTGGCGAGCAATAGCGATCAGCCTCTAATCTTAGAAGGCATCGGCATTCGGCCGGGACATTTTTCTACCGAAAAATTTACAAATTTATCTTGAAAGGGGGTCTAGGGTGTGTTTTATCTAAGTTTGATGGAGGTCTAGCGAGGAAACTCAAAATATAATTAAATTAGCTCAGAAAAGATCTCGACATATTCCAGATCGGAAGAGATTTGAACCTCAAATATGTTATGGTTACCCATTAATATCAGTTTTCTGTAAACGAGATGATTGTAGAAAATTAGATTTAAAGCAGTAACTTTTTTAAATTTGTATTGAAGTTTTTGTGTAAATTATTAATATTTATCTTAAAAACAACTATTTACTGTAATATCGTCTATTTTTGCACACCACATAATATTGCGTATTTTTTGCATTAACACCAGCCACTATAAAGTAGAACAAATAAATACGATATGCATCTAGATAAAACAGGCGAACTTCACACCATTGAGAACCAAAAACTCGTCCGAGGAACATTCAAAATTTGTTGCTCTCATTATTACGTGTATTTAAGCATCTAAATAGTACATTCAAAGTTTACAAAGCGTTTAGATCCAAAAACACGTAAATTTACAATGACCGCCACCAACAAAAGAGTTATTCGGATCCCTAAAACCGATTACGGTGTAATAAAAGCCTCAGTTGATGGCCATCGCCAAGGCTCCGAAGCAAAACGGGTGGTATGATGACAAACGGGAACTCTATTGGTTTACTGGTTCATCCCCTGAAGACATGGATTGTTTTGCAAAGGAGATCAAGCAGTGTCTAAGAAGGTATGAAATGTTTAAGATCGGAAAGAAGGGATTCCACAAGAAGGCCATAGTAAACAAAATGGCTCAGACAAAAGTCGCAGATGCGTTAAGGTTCATTTACCAAGATAAAGCCACAAAGCAGAAAAAAATGTCAGCAGAGAACTGCTTGTATTGGAGACAGGTGGTTATGTCTGCCAAAGTGTATGCCGTTCATAGTAACCAATTTGAAGTCATTAAGGGGTACTATCACGTAATGAAAATGGTACACAAAAAGGGTATGCTGCATGCATTAGGCGTATACCCTTGGGTGGACAACTTCGTGGTTCATGTGCAGGATATGTTGCCTAGGGTTGATGAGGAGGAAAAAAGGCTAAAGGAATGGAAAATAACTCTGGAGGAGATGGAGAGGAGGAAGGAGGCGTGGAAGATGAAGGAAGAGATGGAGGATAGTAGCAGTGATGATAGTGAAAGTAGTAGTGATGAAAGTAGTAGTGATGATGAAAGTAGTAGTGATGATAATGAGAGTAGTAGTGGTGATAGTGATAATAGTGAAAAGTTGTAGTGATGATGATGGGAGTAGTAGGTCTAATGACATTGGTGAGCATTGATGATAGGATTAATGGTGGTGGAGAGCATAGCCTTGACGACTACTACATCACTAGTGACGATGATAGTGATGGTGGTGACAGCAGTAGTGATGAAGGAAAAGATGGAGGAAGGTCGAGGAATGAAGAGTAGGTTCGAGGAGCAGATGGTGGACGGTTTGAAGAACTTGACAATTGGTGAGGAGAATGGTCTGGGAGGAGTGGAATAGGATATGAAAACATTGTCTATGACTCAGGAATTATGTGTTATACTCGTTTGCGCATCGGTATTGGCCATAGTTGAAAGGCTGTCCTATATTTTGCCTTGGTCAGCTGCAGCAATATATGAATATTTCCGTGTCTTTTTGTTTTTATTTTTAATGAGAAACATTTTAAAGCTTTTTAGGAAAACTATAATTTAAAATCGTTATCTGATCCGTTTGCTTAACCCCTTCATGATGCAAGGACGAGTTTCTTCATTATAATTTGGTTATTTTTGTTTAGCGATTGTTTTTAATTTAGGAAGAGTTTCCAGGAGTCAAAGGAGTAATATATCTCAATTATTGCTTTGACTTCCAAAATTCCTGTCTAAACTTAATAAATCTTTTAATGATGGCCAAAATATAAGGAAGGAACTTGCCCTGATAGACTGAAAGAATTAAGCAAACAAATCAGATAACAAAATTAAAATGATAATGTTTTCCTAAAAAGACTGAAAATGTTTCTTATTAAACAATAAAATAAGAAGACACGGAAACTTATTATAATCTCAAAACTAATGAGGCTGAACCTGGAGTAGCGGCGTCTACGTCGTGGGTCCACCTCCTGGGGCTGCCGACCCTTCCGTCCGGGGACATTATCGCCGAACCGATGGGGGACAGCCGGCTGCCGACCATGGGAGCCAAACTGCCACAACAATCCCCTGCCCCTTCCTTGAGGGCACGAGAACCTGGGAGTGGCTTCGATCGCCCGGGCAAGTACCACACCTCTCAAAACCACAAATCCTTGAGAGCCCTGTGGGAAAGCCCGACCGTGGCCTTGGAGACTCGGGGCTGTTCGGCCATGCAGCATAGGGAACAACAACAACAACAACAAGATAATGGGGCTAAACATAAGGGAGAAGGAGGTACAAAAAATCCACCACCTGTAAGAGGTAGGCCTATAATTTTGTTCTACATGATTATATTTCAATAGTATGGAATCTAAAGATCTGAGGTGAAGCCATTGATTTCTGGGGCTGATGAGTGATTGGTGCTTCTGAATGCTTGTGTGCTTGCTTTTGGTGGGCGAAGTGTTATATGTGTTCTTCTCCTGTCACCTCTTTTTCCTTGCTCGTTTTTTGCTGATCCTCCCTACCCCTTGACAGATCCTCCCTTCCCCTTGACTGACTGGAACCTATAAAGACAGTTGGTTGCAAATGGCTTCACATTATGGTTACCATTAGACAATTTTCTTTACCTTATGATTTACCTTTAAGACTCAAAGAGGTAAATACAATCTCAATAAACCCTTTATATATCATAGGTCCTTTTTATACTGCATAATATACTTTTTATACTGGCACAGTTGTGTGCCAACTGCCAGACAGTGTGGACGCAGCTGCTCCCTCTCCTTTTCCCGCCCTGCCTCGCCCCGCCCCCTTGTCCAGCTGAGTGGTTTTTAATCAAACATTAACATTAGTTTTTTTAACTTGACGCATTGTAATCTTTCTTTACAATTTAGAATTAGACCTTTTAACATTATTTTGACTTAAGCAACGCTAGCAATTTTTTAAAATATACTCGTTTAATGTATCTTATTAATCCTGACTGGAAACTACCCCAAACTACCATGACAGGCCAAAATAACTCAGTTCGAGTATGGCCGAGAACACGCAAACACCGGAAATATTCACCCTCACATAAGGTAAAATCTTTACATCTAACACATTTCTTAGCCTCACACATTACCTCACATATTATTACAATTACACTCCTTGCTTTGACACTACATTCAGTTACACATAAAGTAGCTCAAACACCACCAAGCACATACAATGACACAACAACAAACACGAGCCCTCTCTGTAACACGATACTTAAGGCTATCCCTCAACATCATCATCATTAGTGCTCCAAACCACACCACAGCAATACAAACACACATCAAAAACACACCATCCTACTTCTGTTGCTACTGTGTGGAGACACAGGCGCTATGGTCAACCCTGGACCCTACTGTTCCAAATACCCATGTTATATTTGAGGCGCTCATTCGCGGAACGTGTTGACCGCCCAAAATAAAAAACGGAGTAAATCGCGTCTGAAGTTTGCCGACTTATAAAAAGCTGTAACTATCAGACCCGATTAAGGAGAGAGGTGACAGTGTTATCAAAATGTTCGGAAAATAGTATCTAGCCATGTACCACAAAAAAAAAATAATAAATTGCTTGTAATTAATAGTAACGTGAGTGTGATTGAAATAATCCCATGATTTTATAACCCCATATCAATTCAATACTGTAGAAACGTTGAGAAAAGCAAATGTATAACAATGAAACATAAATAATATTATCAGTGAATCTAATAAGACATGGAAGAGTAGGGTAAGATAATAGAAACATAATTTTATAAAATTAATAAGCGATAATAAAGATTAGAAAATGGAGGAAGACATGGTGAATAATAATGAATAAGTAAAACACAAGAATAGAGTAATAATTTTTCTACTTTAATGTTATTGATTTATTATTATAGAAAGTAAGCTAGTATTACTGTTAATTAATTAATTTGGGATGTTTTATTCAGCTTGGGAAGGACATGATTTTACAAATCTAAGGAAGGAATTTGATGGCTAGTTACTATAATGTTCTTGTGTAAAGATTGCTATTGTTTAACAATTTTACCTTACTAAAATGCATTATTACTCTATTCTATTGTTACATTTTTATATTCATACTCACCGAGTAGTCAGGCAGTGTCGCTATCACTGTCACTATCATCTGCATACTCTTGCAGGTTGTCATCAATATCAGAGGAGTCAGAGTTGTTGTCCAAGGCTGGTCTAGCTGCTCTACTGAGGTCCATCTGCATACGAAAAAGTTCCTGGTAATACTCCGAGTGGATTGGCGGAATGTAGGATAGCAGGTCGTGGACGGCTTGGAGTTTGTCAGCTTGAAGTTTGATGGCAGCTGGGTACTTGGGGGTGAGTGGCACTCGTGACAGATTAAAGGCCGATGGAGCATACTTGGCTATACCTGGCATAAGCCTGAGACAATGCAGAGGCCCCTCGTAGCCTATAATGGCTGGTAACGCTGGGAAATGATGCAATGTGTTTGTGCACACGCTTTGCATCAGGACCTGCAATGGTGACACGGTTTTTGTGTAGCACGCGGCCGTCTCTCTTCGGTGTACCAGTGTCACTCACGTGGGTCAGGGCATTCTCTAATCTTGTCCTACCTATGGCTAAAATGTTGATGAAGGCTGTCTTGCAAACATTATAAGTAGTAGACTGGTAGGAGAGAGTAAATTTGCGGGTGCATGACCGATGGGGACCAGGGTTGTTGATGTCGGCAGGCTTTCTTCGTCGTTTCACTGGCACTGACAGAACGTGTTTCTGAATGAAGGTATTCTGGACTAACCAATCTCCAGTTTGCCAGAAGTTATTGTGGATTGCTTGGCGGATAGGTTCAGCAATTTTATCGTAGCATCCATCATTGCAAGGCGGTCCAATAACTCTAGCATTCACTGTATTTCCTGTTTGGCGGCTGACATATTCCTTCCCAGAATTTCTCTTGTTCCTGGCGATTATTTCAGACCAATTGTCCGGATTACACCTCTTTTTTATAGGTGGGGGTGGGCTCCCACTATCACTCTCACTCTCACTATCACTCATTGTTCAGGGAAGCACTGCAACACGGTCAAAACGGCACAAAAACAACACCAGGTGCGAGGTAAATGATCCGTACGGCGAGAGAGCTGAGCTAGACTGTATGGTGGCGGGAGAACAGAGAGCAACGCGCGCCGTGAGTGGCTGAGCTGGCGCCCACGCGGTACCATAGCCGGGCTGTCATTGGCTGGCTGAACACACGCTGCCTGGGTGGCGCGTATCACCCTATGCGATGCAGAAACTAGGGCTAGGCAAACGCCCTGTCACCACGGACGAAAGAGCGTCGTACTTTATGCGATTTTCAACCATGTTGACATTCTCAAATATAGCTCCCTACCATGGCTCCAGATTCGGGAAGGATGTGGCAATATAATGCGATAATATAACGGGTTTTGCCAGAGGTGGCGGTTAACAGGTTCCGCGAATGAGCGCCTCATTTGTAGAAAAGCGGTTAAATGGGGACAGAGGGCCATTCAGTGTGAACCCTGCGGTGATAGGTCCGAACATGAAGGCTGGTATCATGTCAGCTGTCTCGGATCTTTCACACAGGTTTATGCTGGATTAGTTAACAATAGCGTCTCGTGGATCTGCGACAGTTGCGGCATGCCTAATTTCTCTAGTTCTTTCTTCTCATCTTCTCTCATCCCATTATACAACTCCTTCGACACACTAAATGAACATAACACGAACAATCCTCCTAAACAACACACCTCTCTCTTGAACCCTAAACACTCAACACCAGCAAACATACTCCATCTCACAGCTCTCCACCACTAACTCTTAGCATAATACCAAGTCCCCAGATGTTCTCCCAGTGTTCCGGGGACTCATCGACCTCTCGCAACTCATCCTCAATAATAAATACACCCCATTCCAACCAAAATCATTCACATAATCACTACTCACCTGCTCTAAACCATGCTCACCAATCACTACCACCCTCAACCATCCATCTCCTTTACTTATCAATGAGCCCCACACTACCAGTTCCTTCTTCCTTAGAATCCTCACCTTCCACTTATATCCATTCCCATCCATCCATCTCTTCCTCCTCCTCCCTAAACTCTCACCCCATCTCTCCTATCATTACCCCCCCTAGGTCTCATTCCTCCTTATCTTCCAACTCCACCTCCATACCATCCGACTCTACCCTAGACTGTAGATCTCAAGTGACGGCGTCTTTTCCGTGGATTGACCTCCCAATCTACCAAGATTGGAAGCCAAAGTGTCACATTTTTCCTTTGCCCCTCAACTTTCTCTTCATAATTGCTGAGGGGCACAGGGCCCTGGGTGGGGCTTTGGTTTCCCGGACGTTTCCGCACCCTCCTCAGCTCCCTGCCATGGAGTGGCTTCGGTCACCCAGGCTTTATTGAGGGAGGCAGGGAGGGTTCTGTGGGGGCGCTCAGTTATGGTCTTGGCCTTGCTTGGGGCCTTGGGGCTGTTCGGCCAGGCAGCTTGGGGAACAACAACAACAACAACCCTAGACTGTTCCTCCATATCTTTTCCCAACTCACTTGACTCCATATCTGACATTCCTCATCATAGTCCAACAACCCTCCGCCTCCTTAATATTAATTTTCGCAGCATCCAATCAAAAATACCCCAACTACAGCATACCATCACCACCTATAACCCTGACATCATAATAGGGACAGAGACATGGTTGACGCCGGACATTGACTCGACAGAAATATTCCCACCTCCCTTTAACATGACAGTAATACGTAAAGACCGCTTGCCGGAGGCCGGGAAAGGTGGTGGTGTACTGATTGCCACCAAACCTGGCCTCACAGTTAAACACAGACCGGACCTCGACACAGACTGTGAAATCGTCTGGATCCAACTCCAACTTTCCAACTGTAAATCACTCCTTCTCGCTGCTTTCTACAGACCACCTTCTTCCAACACTGATTACTGACACAACCTTCACACATCCCTAGCACGTATTAACGCAGACAAGCACATATGGATCTCAGGCGATTTTAACCTCCCTGACATTGACTGGACTGCCATCTCTCCCCTCGATCCTCCCGATGCTGACACTCCTGATCCTATCATTCCCCACACTAACAGACGCCAACTACACGATACCTTCATAGACACCATCAATACATTCTCACTTTCACAAACAGTACTCAAGCCAACACGAACACAAATTCGCCCCGGTGGCGATGGCGGCCCTTCTACCACATCTCACACCTTAGACCTATTTCTCACTAACAACATTCTTCACATAACAAACACACAAGTTGTTCCAGGACTGAGCGACCATGACATTGTACTTGTTGACGCTGATCTCCGACCAACTAGACAAAAACAGCGACCAAGACCTATCTTTATCTACTCCAGAGCTGACTTAGACGCGATCAAACAAGACTTGACTAAACTCAAAAATTACTTTTTTATAACAGACCCACACACAAGACCCCTCTTAACAAACTGGAACAACTTGCAACACACCATCCATACAGCCATGCACAAATACATACCACAAAAAAACCATCAAGTAGATATACTCTTCCATGGTTCACCAAGGATCTACGTAGACAACATCACAAAAAACAGACTTTATAAACGTGCGCAGACACACAACACACCTGTAAACTGGACCGCATATACATCACACCAAAAAACATTTGCCAAAAACATAAAAAAAGCGGAACGCAAACACATAGCTTCTTATCTTGCAGACAACGTCAGAAACAACACCAAACATTTCTTCAAATTTTTCAAGTCGTGCATCACATCACTTAAAGACAACAACGACACTCTACAAACCACTCCAGAACACAAAGCACAGATACTCAACACTCATTTCCAATCAGTATTCACACAAGAAAACAACCAAATACCTAACATGCCAGAAAACCCCTACCCCCCCATACCCCACCTAGACATAACGACTAACGGCATACAGAAACTACTAGAGACACTTGACACAAACAAAGCCACTGGTCCTGACAACATCCCTGCCTTCATCCTTAAAAATTGTGCCTCAATCCTTGCCCCCATCCTGCAAAGCATCTTTACTCAGTCACTTCACACAGGCATCCTTCCACCTGACTGGCTTTGTGCGAACATCACTCCCCTTTTCAAGACAGGTGACAGGACTGACCCAAAGAATTATAGACCCATCTCACTCACATCCATCCCATGCAAAATTTTAGAACACATTATACATAAACACATTATGAATCACCTAGACGCAAACAACATCCTTACTGACACACAACATGGATTTCGGCCCAAAAGATCATGCGAATCACAACTCATTGCCACATATCATGACATAACTAAACAACTGGACCGACGAGACATTAAACAGGTTGACGCTATTATCCTCGATTTCGCCAAAGCCTTTGACAAAGTACCCCACAAAAGACTTCAGCATAAATTATCTTTTTACGGTATAACTGGACCTACTCTTCACTGGATCACTAATTTCCTTACAAAACGGACTCAACGAGTACTCCTTGACGGCTCTTCCTCAGACTCTGTCCCTGTTTCTTCTGGTGTCCCACAAGGCACCGTTCTTGGCCCTCTTCTTTTCCTTCTTTACATTAATGACCTTCCTCTGTCAACACCTAACTCTTCTACTAGACTATTTGCCGACGATAGTTTGATGTTTAGGCCCATACTGACTAGAGACGACTGTGGACTTATCCAGCAAGACTTAAACGCCCTCGAAAATTGGGAGAACACCTGGCAGATGTCTTTCCGCCCCGATAAATGTAAACTTCTCCGCTTTACCCGCTCCCGATCACCCATCACTTTCAATTACACATTACACAACCAACCACTAGAATCAGTTCCTTCATACAAATATCTTGGCGTTCACCTCTCCACCAACCTAATATTCAACACCCACATTCATCACATACAAAGTCAGGCAAACCGCACACTAGGGTTCTTGAGGAGGAATTTACACAATTGTACACGAGACATCAAACACATAGCTTATAACACCTTTGTTCGCCCAACACTGGAGTACTACGCCGCAGTATGGGATCCATACACTCAATCTAACATTAACACACTTGAAAAAATTAACACAAAAGCAGCCAGGTTCATCACACACAATTACACGCAAATCCCAGGCATCACAACCCTTATCAAAAATCAAATAAGCATGGAAATCCTTAACACTCGAAGACTCAGGCACAGACTCACAGTAATGTATAAAATCACACACAATTATATTGACATTAAAAAACATGAATACCTACACAACTCAAACACCCGCAACACTCGTAACACACACTCTCATAAGTACCAAACATACCACACTAATACTGACTTCTACAAACAGTCATTCTTTCCACGAACCATACGGGATTGGAACAGTCTCCCAGAAGATACAATAAATAGCCCTACACTAGACACATTCAAACACAGAATAAACTAACATTTCGCCCACATCACACACACACACACCATAAACCCTCCACTTACAGTAGCTCCCCCCATCCTATATCCTGACCCCCCATCCTCCACCCTAATACCCTTATATGTGTGATATGCGCAAGTCCAGCGCCCTACACATTATCAATCGAGATCGAGATCGAGATAAGATCGTCTAATTTTAGCCAGAATAAAAAGTAAAACAAGGTCATCTTGTTTTGAATGGGTATTATTAATTTATATGAAAAATGAAAATAGGCAATCTCTCTCGATCTCTCTCTTACATAAAAAATATATGTATTACCTGCTGTAGCCAATCTGAAAAATCCCGCAACCACAAAACTACCCGAGTTGACGTCTGGGATAGTGTAAAATAGTCGTTGGTGGCGAAGTCTTATATAAACCCACCACTTAATGCATCACCACGAGAAGCCTTTACAACGGTACCTCATTTCTACTTTCCTAGTTTTCTGAAGAGCGTAGAGAGGGGAGAAGGGGTGTTGGAGAGAGGAAGCTGTTGGAGTGGCTTTGTTGTGTGTGTTATTAGTCTGTAATCAAAGTTCCAACAGGTATGAAAACGAGCCTCCAACCGATGATTAAGGCAGTAACTATCATAATGTTATACTCCTTTACAAATGTTCACTGTTACTGGTGTTGGTGAAGTGATAATTTTAAATGGAGATACTTTAATAATTTTAATTGTTGTTTTAGGTGGTGGTGCCTTCTATCCAGGAGTTCCTAACTTCCTATTGAATACTAATTAACAATAACAAATTAGGTATACATGTAGGGGCTGTGGTGTCTGCTGGGGGGGCATAGGTTTCTCATGGGGGGGCCCGTGCCCCCCCATGCCCCCCCTTGGCTACGCCCCTGAGACTGTAATTGGTGAAGATATTTGACCCGATTGTAATGAATAGACTATAGTGTTTGTGAGGTAATATGAGGATTCTTAAGGCAGTGTCACAGGAGAAATTTCTTAGGCGTTTTATCTAATCTGTCATCGATTCTGGCACTAATTCCTTGCACTTAACGATAGTGCGTTACTATATTTGCGATTAGTTTGCTTGGGAACCAGATAAACTTGCTCATGTAGTTATGTACACCCTATGTGGTGGATGTGTTATTTTATTTCATTAAAGCATTATTTCCACAGTGATTTTTATTAGTTCTTTTGTATTTATCTTGTAAATTAATTTCAATTAACTAAGGTATAGGTTCATTATTAAAAGTAAATTAATTTACAGTACCATTAGGCGGGTGCCCAACCCCGAAAGGAGTTGAAATAGGGGAGCTATCCTCCCACCAAAGGCGGCTTTCTAGGGCCTTTCCTCCCCCCTGATACTACTCTCCTTGACGCGGTTGGGGGGCTTCGGGGCCGGCGACTGGAGCTTGATGGGGGATGGTTGTGGTACTTACCCTTCTTATCTCCCCTCGAGCTTTCGTCCTCAGCTTGACTAATTTTGAGTAGTTTTTCATTCCTCATTCTATGATTTTCCCCTTCTATTCTTATTCTGTCCCATTTGGCTGTCCTCGGCTGTCTCCCTGGCCTGGCTAGGTAGCAGATTCCTGGCCTGATTTGTCTCTTCGGTTGCTGATGTGGCCGGACTGACTTGATTCCCTTCGGTAATGCATTTTTTGCTTCTCGATGTGATTTTTTTCTACCTTCGACCTGATCTTTCATTCTTCACCCTGACCACTTCTTGGTTTGTGTTGTGGTGTAGCAGTTCTTGCCTCATCCTTCGGCCCTGCCCTATGAGAGCTTTGATGTGGAGCTCGTGTGGTCCGGCTGAACTGGTGAAATGGCGAGAAATGTCTGCGTGTCTTCACCTTCCTCAATTTGTTCCCCTACTGCCCTTCCCTCTCTATCTTGACTCGTTTAGTTATATATCTTGATCGAATCCTTCGGGCCAGCCCTATGAGAGTTCTTTTGTAGAGCTCAGTGGTCTGGTTAAACTAATATTAAAAAAAAAAAAAAAAAAAAAAAAAAAAATCCTAGCTGATGCAGAGAGGATTGGGTTCTAGTCATGTTGTGATGGGCTGGTCTATCAGAGTGAGAGCTGAGCGATCTCTGCCATACCCATAGCTTACTCTGACTGTTCCTTTTACTTATATATCTTCTAGATCTCAAGTGACGGCGTCTTTTCCGTGGATTGACCTCCCGACTGCCAACCTAGAAGTTGGCAGATTGGGAGCCAAAGTGTCACATTTTTCCCTTGCCCCTCAACTTTCCCTTCATAATTGCTGAGGGGCACAGGGCCTTGAATGGGGTTTTGGTTTCCCGGGCGTTTCCGCACCCTCCTCAGCTCCCTGCCTTGGAGTGGCTTCGGTCACCCGGGCTTTGTTAGTAGTAAGCAGGGTGGGTTTTGTGGGGGTGCTCGTTTATGGCCTTGGCCTTGCTCGAGACCTTGGGGCTGTTTTGGCCAGACAGCCTTGTGAACAACAACAACAACAGTACCATTTTGTTTGGTGTATACAAGAATGACAAGCCAGAATCGATTATTGTATAGTTAAAATGCCTTATGAATTCCCGTGTTACACTGCTTTTACTGACCATGGTCTTGGGAGTACTGGACCTGTATTCATAACTTTCTGAGGACTATGCCTGTAATTTGTCCTAAACTCTTAAGAATATATAGTCTCAGTTGGGACCTGAACCTGTTTATAAAATTTGACTCAAACTTTTGTAAAAGTTCAGTTTTCAATTTAACTTTTCTTATTAGGACAAATTATAGGCATAGTCCTAGGAATGTTTAAGAGTCCCGTATGTGTTGGTGACTGACAAAGACTAGTTGTATGGTACTGTATATTTAGTAAAACCATGTGTCAATATTATTTTAACTTGTCAAAACAAAAATTGGCCATAGGTCCTTTGCCAAATGATACTTCTTTGAGTCTCCGTAGAAATTGCATTTTGAAAGGCTTAAAATATTCATGTAACATTTATGATTTTTTTTTTTTTTAACCAGGTCTTTAAGAAAATTCCTATATATTGTATATTAAAGGTAATAAAAACTTTGAAAATTCATGGTACTTTTCTTTATTTATACTTCAAAGAGCGTCCGTTAAACAACCACCTACGTATCTCAGGAAAAAAAAATTATTAAGAAAAAAATACAAAATTCAAAAGTTGAGAAAAACGAGGGGTTCCTTTTATCTTATGTTCAAGATAAAGACTTAAAACCATTAGATCAGATTATGGGGGGTAGAGCACATTGCTCCACCCAGGGACGGTTACGTAAAGTAGAAGTCCTCGGCGAGGGATGACAGCAGGCGTAGAACTTCCTCGTAGGGTGGTGGTCTTCAACTGGTTGAGGACTGCAAGAGAAGTCTCAGAGGGCAATGGTTGTCAAGGACTTCATTTCAGGGGAGGTCTCAGAGGGCAATTGTTGTGGAAGACTTCTTCTCAGGAGAGATCTCAGAGGGCAGTGGTTGTTCAGGATTTCAAATCAGGGGAGGCCTTTGAGGGCAGTGGTTGTTCAGGACTTCAATTGAGGAGAGGTCTCCGAGGGCAGTGGTTTTTCAGGAGGGGTCTCAGAGGGCAGTTATTGTCGAGGACTTCATTGTAGGAGAGGTCAGTGGTTAAACAGTTTGGACGGTGGTCGTTGAAAGTTTACAAGGGAGTGGGCAGCGTCAACAGTGCTTGTTGGGGAGTCTGCAAGTGATTTGGGGGTTCGGAGGAGTTAAGAGTCTGCACCCCACTGGAAAGGTCGTTCAATATCAGGAATTTTCTTGTGCATCATTAATTGTAGTTGGCAACTGGATTTTTCAAGTTGAGGTTCCAGGCAACAAAGAGGTGTTGTTGGTGGTGTCCACTTAAGCTCAAAATTCCTTTGTATTCTTTGGACGCATCTACTGTAAGTTGGTTTCGGTGGATATCTGCAGTCCATCTTATTCTTCCTTAATGCCGCCTTGTTCGGTCTTGCTCTGCCTCAATCGGTCTTGCTGGCCCTCAATCGGTCTTTCTCTCGCCCTCAGTCAGTGTGTTTGGTGCTCGTCCTCAGTCTGTGTGTGTTCGGTGCTCTCCCTCAATCGGTCTGTCTTGCTCTCCCTCAATCGGTCTGTCTTGCTCGCCCTCAATCGGTCTGTCTTGCTCGCCCTCAATCGGTCTGTCTTGCTCGCCCTCAATCGGTCTGCCGTGCTCGCCCTCAATCGGTCTGTCTTCCTCTTCCTCAATCGGTCTGCCGTGCTCGCCCTCAACCGGTCTGCCGTGCTCGCCCTCAATCGGTCTGCCGTGCTCGCCCTCAACCGGTCTGCCGTGCTCGCCCTCAATCGGTCTGCCGTGCTCGCCCTCAACCGGTCTGCCGTGCTCGCCCTCAACCGGTCTGCCGTGCTCGCCCTCAACCGGTCTGCCGTGCTCGTCCTCAACCGGTCTGCCGTGCTCGCCCTCAACTGGTCTGCCGTGCTCGCCCTCAACCGATCTGCCGTGCTCGCCCTCAACCAGTCTGCCGTGCTCGCCCTCAACCGGTCTGCCGTGCTCGCCTTCAACCGGTCTGCCGTGCTCGCCCTCAACCGGTCTGCCGTGCTCGCCCTCAACCGGTCTGCCGTGCTCGCCCTCAACCGGTCTGCCGTGCTCGCCCTCAACCGGTCTGTCGTGCTCGCCCTCAACCGGTCTGCCGTGCTCGCCCTCAACCGGTCTGCCGTGCTCGCCCTCAACCGGTCTGTCGTGCTTGCCCTCAATCGGTCTGCCGTGCTCGCCCTCAACCGGTCTGTCGTGCTCGCCCTCAACTGGTCTGCCATGCTTGCCCTCAACCGGTCTGTCGTGCTCGCCCTCAACCGGTCTGCCGTGCTCGCCCTCAACCGGTCTGTCTTGCTCGCCCTCAACCGGTCTGTCTTGCTCGCCCTCAACCGGTCTGTCTTGCTCGCCCTCAACCGGTCTGTCTTGCTTGCCCTCAACCAGTCTGTCTTGCTCGCCCTCAACCGGTCTGTCTTGCTCGCCCTCAACCGGTCTGTCTTGCTCGCCCTCAACCGGTCTTGCATCCGAGTCAGCTTCCCATCTTCCGTCATGATGCTGGCCAGGATAGTGTCTCAGTGGTGGCTATTATTAGTAGTATCTTGCCCTGGAACAGTGCAGCCTATTTTGGGGTTCCTCTCGTCGGCCCCAATTGTTCCGTCAATGCCCTAGTCACCGTCAGCCCTTGTGAGAAGGCTTGGTTCCCTCATCATAGTTTCTCATCGCCTCGCTTCGTCAGTCTGCTGGGCGTTGTTCTTGTTGTTGTCCCCTCACCTCTCCATCCTATTCCTCAAGTCCCACGAGTCTTGTTACTGTTGTTCCCTCTCCAATCTATCCTATTCCTCAAGTCCCACGAGTCTTGTTGCTGTTGTTGTCCCCTCACCTCTCCATCCTATTCCTCAAGTCCTGTGACTCGTGGTTCCCTAGTGCGGTCCTGTACTGGGGCTCGGACTTCGGCCCTCCACAATTCAAGTCCGGGTGTATGATGTATGATTAATTCTTCGACATCAACCAATGAACCTCCATGTAGTTTTGTAGGTTCTTCACACCAAGACCATCATCTGTAAAGACAAAAGAAAATATATTTAGCTACTATATTTTAAAACTGTCCAAGGAATAATCTAATTTCACACCAAACACCAGTCAATTAATTTTACAAAAGCATGTGATCCTCCCGGGATTCGAACCTGGGTTACCACATACAGATCTTACACCATCTAGACTGTTAAAGGTTAAATACATGACTACGATTATATATCCATTTATTAGGCCTATTAATACTCTTCAAATCTGTTATATTATTATTACATTAAGGAACCATATAAATTTTAGCTTATAATTGCTTAAGCGGCAGTCACACTATGAAGACTTAAGGGAATTACCGCGGCGACTTAGAGGTCTTAAGGAGGACTTCATCTAAGTCACCGCGCGTCGTGGGTGGTCCCCGCGCATCCCCACGGTACAGTACGGTACGATGGGTGGCCAGGATGGTCGTGGCTGGTTTCGATTTGCTTTGAACATGCAAGAGGCATGGAAAATTGGTCGCCGAGCTAGCCGCGGTCGTGAGGCAAGCGCCGTCACACGCCCACCGGTATGCGCGTGAGGGGGACCGGTAGCCGACCGGTCAGCGCCGTGTGGCGCCATGCGTCGCCAAAGCGTTGGCCCCCGACACACGCCACATGGCGGGGCTCGCGCGCCAGCGCGAGTAGGGGACCTGCGTAACACGAAGGCCGTCAAGTTGCCTTCCTTTTGCCGTCCTGTTGTTGCCTCGTTGCACCGCATGACGCCGGCGGTCTGCTATGCTAGGTCTCCGTGTAGCCCCATCCATGATGCCGTGATCCGTGATGCCGTCCAGCCTGCCTCAGGCAGACATTTACTCTTGGTCAAGTTACGGATGATCGGCAAAGACAATCGGCACTCCTTGAGTCGCCGCGGTAATTACCTTAAGTCTTCATAGCGTGACCGCACCTTTATCAATCCTTTATGTACCGGCGACGTCTTTTATATTTTATTCTGGCTACTATTAAACTATTTTATTCAGACTTCTAATAATTAAGACTTATCTCAATGCCTCCTTTTAGCTACCATATATCCTTCCTAAGCTTCATAAAATTGTCTAAAAAATAGCCGAAATTATAAAAAAAAAAAAAAAAAAAAAAAAAATCGCCGGTACAGAAGGGGTTGGGTTGTATATGGGGAAATATTAATACAACCCATAGACTATGGTACAACCACAAAACAAATTAGAGTCTAAAGCCGGTATCACACGAGAGCTTTTATAGTCAACATTCGATGATCAACATTTTTCTTGCAACATTTCTGGACTATTTTGCCCTGGTATCGGAAACTAGACTGATGGTAGATGAGTTTAGGTGACCGAAATAATATAAATGTTGACCTCATAAGCTGTCAGACCAGTGTTAAGGATAAATGTTGAGTGAAAAAGCGCTCGTGTGATACCGGCTTAACTTTGAAATTCAATTTGCAAGTTGTTCCTTCTCAAATTACAGGCTCGCTATCGCTCGCCAGGAAAAAATTAACACCTAAATGACACTATAGGTCTTAATATTGACAAAGAAATGGGGTGAAAGGTCATCAAATCGACAAACTAATAGAACGAACATATTAAAATCTCAAAAATCAATATGCTAAGCATGAGGGAGAAGGGGGTCCAGAAAAAGCAACAACCACCTCCCCCCTAAGGACCAGAACTTACACATTTTCACCATTATACCACCACCAAGACAATGTTATTCAATATTAAGGTGACACCATTGTAGTGAAGAGGTGAACAGCATTTCATCTGCACATTTATAAATATTTGTAGAACTTTCATTGTCTCTCATTTCATATACTTTTGTGTTCTCACTGTTCCGTAAATACCGCACTACTCGTGTATGGAAGGTTTGTTTATGTTATATATAAGGTTCAGTAGAGGTGTTTATTTCTCTCTCTTAGATCGAGGTAAATAATGTTGATTCTTTATAAATAAAATAAGACGAAAATAACATTGTTTTGCTCTCTCCCTTTACATGTAGTCATGGATTTTCTTCAATGTAATAGAAATTTACTAGCCATGTGAGGGCTCATTGGGGCAGGAGATAGGAATCCTCCTCCCTTGTAAAATTCTCCTACTAGACAAGACAGAGTAAAGGGTGAGGGAACGTGTATATAAGTGGTTCCCGGAACCTAAGATTTGGGACTTTAAATGTACGATATATGTTCGGGCTCTGTCTCAAGTTGGTCACCCCCAGCTATGTGTATATGTATGTGGTATGTGGTATGTGCCTGGGTATATACGTACATACAATCTACTTTATAAAGGGCACTTTCCGTTTGTTCACGAACTACTCCCTCAGTTTTTCAACAAAACATAAAAACACAAACAAATTTAAATTTCTATGAAAACATTCCACACTGATATTTGGTATTGATAAATACGCTTATTTATCAATACCAAATATCAGTGTGGAATATTTTCATAGAAATTTAAATTTGTTTGTGTTTTTATGTTTTGTTCGTACCCAAGGCCTTAACCTTGGGATCTGCCAGAATAGATTTTAAGCAAATTTCATATTGTCCCTTCACCCCCGGGGGTGTGGGGTGGTGGTGGGGAGGAACTTCCTCAGTTCATGGGGGGGGGGGGCTTCCTCAGTTTTCAAGATTTGTTTTTCTATGTGGACGAGGGAGAAAAAAGGGCAACACTGCCTGTAATGAGTGCCTCCCCCAGAGTTGAATGAGTGACGGCCAAAATTAAGGAATGCTCTAGCCAAAATGTCTGGACACACGGAGTTTGAAGCAATTTAAGTCATAGGATGAGGGAAAGATGGATTCAGGAAGAGAGTTCATTACCTCATCTGTTGAATAGAAGAAAGATTGGGTATTGTTTCACTCTTGGGTTGAAGAATTGCACAGATGGAGAGCCCATACTTGGCATGCATACTAAGGGGGTGCCAGAATAGGTTTTAAGCTATGTTTGTTTTTTTGTCCCCTCACCCCCCAGGGGAATTCCCTCAGTTTTCAAGATGGAGAGCCCATACTTGGCATGCATAAGTGTGGTTAGGTTAAATTTCTGATAAATTTCCCCTGGGCAGCGCCGGGTACCTCAATAATTTGCCTACATAAAGCAAGCACACAAGCATTCAGAAGCACCAATCACTCATCAGGAACACCTTGAGATGGTTCGGCCATATGGAACATATGGAAAGCGAGAGAATGACTAAGAAGGTGTACGAAAGCGAGGTGGAAGGGACAGAGAGGGAGAAGTAGACCGAGAGAGAGGTGGAAGGATGGAGTGAGGAAGTATATGGATGAAGGCGGTGCTGGTTGGGAGGAGGGGGCGTCGACTGACTGGGGACAGGTGCATGGGGTGGTTCGTTCGTGGCCACCCCTTCGGGGGTCACGGCGGCAGGCAATAGATAGATAGATTAATATTTGGATAGCACAGTGCTTTTAAATAAATAGTATATATAGTGTTGGTCTAATATGAACTCCCGAAAATCATTAACAGATTTCCAAAATGTAAATAATAGGCGATTAATTAATGAGAAGATCCGATTAAGGGGGGTCACCTGAGTTTGTTCTCTCCTTTTCCCTCTTTCTCTGGCTTGTATCCATTCGGCCCCATACAGCCTACTGTTTTAAGATGTTTACCCCCATCCAGGTGTCAATATTTTCCTGGCGAGCGGTAGCGAGCCAACATATATATATATATTTTTGTTTTGACAGCAAGCTAAATTTGTAAATTCTTCGATAGAAAAATGCCTCCGGCGAAGCCGGATTTCTCCATGCAATGCTGGCTCGCTATCGCTAGCCAGGAAGAAATCGACACCTGGATGGGGATAAACGTCTTAAAACATATTTTGGCTGAATGGGGCCGAATGGATACAAGCCAGAGAAAGAGAGAAAGATAAAAAAAAGGCAGGTGACTCCCCTTAAGTTTGGGGGAGATCATGATGTATGTCCTCGAGTGTGCACATCATTTGACTCGCGCAGGTAAGTATATGATTTTTCGCATATGTTAGTTAGTTAATAAATTCAGAGGCTATCAACCCTTGTGGATTATTAGGCCAGCACACTGTAAGTCAAGAATAGCGTTAGGACTGGAGACCTTTTTCGAGAACTCCATTCCATTACGCAGAAGCTTGACTTCATTTGTTTTATGGTGGGGATGATATCGATGCCAGTGTTTCAATTAAAAGGACAATTAAACGTGCATGATATACCCTATTTAGAGATCACAACAACCTACAAATACCCAAGACAAAACAAACTACGTGCTGAGAAAATCCTGAGCCTGAAGGTAATGCGAGAGTTGATTAATTAACTATATTACTCTGATTAAAATCCGAACGTGTCTAGTGGATTAGGGGGGAGGGTGGGGTTGAGAATGACGTCATTCATCAGTACAAGCATTGAGGCAACAGGGGGAGGACGTACATCGGTTGGCTCCTGGTATATTTGGCCGTATTTAAGGTGTGTACAGGCAATATTGCGTATATATTTTGACAATATGGGTGTGTATTCGAATGCTATTTATGTTAAGTTAGTTAGACATTTAAATTATTGGATTATTATACGAAAACTGTGACTTGTGATTGACATGAGCCGGTTCCCGTATGCCGTGTTGTCTGCATATATTCCTACTAATAATTACGGGAATATTGTTGACATGTACGACGTTTAAGTAATAACAGATATTAGTCGTCTAGTTTACATCATGTTGGTCAGGTGCAGTTAGCATAGAGGGTACATTAACTCAAAACTATGGAACAAACTAGCGAACGAGGTGACTGCGTTGTCCCCCCTCTCCCTCCATTTTCTTTCTCAAACTCCCAGCCCCACTCGTGTCATTTCTCTCTCTCCCTCTCTCTCCCTTTTCCCCGCGTTACACCCCCCCTCCCCCCCCCCCCCCCCCCTGTGCTCTCCCCTGTTCTTGTCTCTCGATCCCCCCTCCTTTCTTACCTCCCTCCACCCCCTCGCCTCCCCACACCCCTCGTATTCAATTTAGGTATCTACATATTATTATGGATATTGGTTTAATTCAAGTTTCGCTTTCACAGCATACTCATACATTTCTATGGCTACTTTAGAGTTGTCATATACCATACTTAATTCCTATATATGTCCAAAGCGGCGGAAATGCATTATAAGGAATTATACCTACTGTAAAAAAAAAAAAAAAAATCCCCCCATATGCGGCACCATAGCTATTACATAATACTAGGTTAGGTTAGGTAAGGTTGTTAGGTTAGGTAAGGTAAGGTTGTTAGGTTAGGCTATTGTCGTTAATGTAGTTTATTATCATTATATTACGTCTTTTACCCAGCAATTTCCCTGATCTTCATAGTTGGTCGGGAAGCTATGCCTTTACAACGGCGCCTCCCTTTTGTCGCTGTGTACGTGAAACTAGAATTTTACCTGGATATTTATAAGGGTGTTTATCCCCTTCTGTAAAGGCGACGTCTTTTTAATTTTTATTCTAGATATAACTAGACGATTTGGTGCCGTTTAAAAAGGATCTGTGGTAGTAAAAAAGGTTGAATGAGATAGTTTGAAGCCTGTTAGTTGCTGGAGGCCCTTTCTAAACTGAATAATATCGTCGAATAGCATCCGGAATAGCGTTAAAAAGACATCGCCGGTACAGGAGGGGATACAGTGTTCATTATATGGCCTACCCAATTATTTGATGTACCTTTGTCATACCCTTATCATGCCACCCCCCCCCCCCCCCCCCTGGATATTATTACGGGATTGTACAACTAATCAACTGTCTTCGTAGCGCAATGGATAAATGCAATGAATTTCGGCGTGAGCATCCTAGGTTCGAATCCCCTTGACTGCCATATGTATTTGTTGCATTTTCATAAATTGAGCTTAGGAGTAAAGTCGGCTGGTGGAGGGAACA